>CM038220.1:24379019-24979019 GCA_021442155.1 Cymbidium sinense | reverse complement strand
ATTTTTCTTCACAATATCCTACATCTCCTAAGCTACCCTAGTAAATGTGACCAATTTATTTGTAGTAGTTATATTAACACCCACACATCAATGTGTTATGTTTAACTTTCTAACTTCAAAAGTGTGAACATCTACACAAAATGATGCTCATATTCTCCATAAATAATCTTGATATGAGCAACTGGCTATAATATGAGTCTTATGACTTACTTGGATAATAACTCTTTAATTTTTTTAAGAGTTATGATTCAATGATCTTGATTGAAATTCAAAGAATCATGAAAGCGTGTACTAACTATTAAATCTTTATCTTCAACAACTTGACCCATCAAAAACTCATTATTGAAAGCTTCAAGTATAAAGTTGATAGTATCAATACTCTTGAGACTAAAATGATGCACTCCAATATGTCAAAATCACACTTAACCTCTTTACCTTATTAACACAACATTTTTATTGTCTTCTTATATTATGACTATTATATCAATTCTTCTAGTTTTATGATATTGTTCAATCATTTTTATAATCTTAGCATCACTTTCAATAACCATGTATCTCTCGGTGATGTCTTAGTAAAGAGATACTATAATTTAAATTCGTATCCCCTTAACCAAGGACTAATGCCTTTAACCTTTTCTCCGAGCACAAAGAAATTTGGCTACATTTTTCTCATGCTTATTAGCCCTCTACTTCACACCTTTGTATCTTCTTCTATTTTTATCTTCACTTCAACTCAATATCTGCCAAGTTTAAATGTTATAGTAAGCCAATATTTCATATCTAGAATTAAATCCATTGTTGTCTATACAAATCTAAGCATTAAATATTTTGTAATGCATTTCATTAGATAAAAAAGAATGGAAGTATTGACAACTTTACCTCTAAGGAAGCTCTATACATTTGTTATTCCAAACTAAATAGAAAAGAAAAACTTTGATCCCGCCATAATAAACTGTGAGGAATGCTTAGAAATTGATATATGGAATAAAATTAAATCTTCTAATTTTAAATTTATTTTTCTCAAAGGTTCATAAACTTAAAATTTTTGTGGATATCATCATTATTAAGACTCACTTATATGCATAATAATAATTATAAGAGAGCCATAAAGAGAGAAATTACAAAATGACACACAGTTACAACCTCAAAAAGGTAAACACATTTCATTAGCAAACAGAGAAGGCTGGTTGAAAATAACATAAAAAATAAATAATTCTAATTGAATAATGAAAAATCAACTTTAATGAATTAAGACAAAAAATAAAAAGTGGACAAAAGATCTAGCCAAAATAATGGTGATCACTATATCTAAAAGTAGCAAGAGACACAAGGCATAGTAAGTGCTAAGTAAAAAATTATATACAACAACACATTTGACACTTGTAAGCATTACTATATTAGGTTCATCACTACCATGTTCAGATAATCATATTCATCCAATTTTAATTATTATTTTAATTCTGTCCATATAGAGTTATAACCTCTATTGTATTTTAATTGAACTGTTGTATTGTATTTCCTTAATGAAAATTTTTGTTTGATACTATCTCCATCGTCTCTTCCTTTTGTCAGCTTTTTTTTATTACTTATATTTATATTTGTAGGAAAAATCAAACTTCAACACTCATGATGTAGGTGCAAAGACCTCTATTCAAAGACTTATAATCAAAAAATAATGAAGAAAAAGATGTTACATTTTTTAAAAAGAAAAATAAAGGAACGAGAGGGGTGACGAGGGGAAAAACAACATGAGAGGTTAAAATTATGAAAGAACAAATAGAAGCAACTTAACAAGTAAAGACTCACTTGTTATTTCCTAAATGTAAATATAATCTTAGTATAAAAAAGTGAAAAAAGGATTCACCTAACTCACCAATGAGAAAAATCACAAAGAAAGGAGTTTAGGGAATAATGAGAGAGTACTATATTTGATTATTAAAAACTTTTGGTATTAGAAATTTAAATTAAAGACTTTAGCTATTATATATTAGGGTTTAAAAATTGGATAAGACTAGCTGGATCAACATATTTAATCATAATCTGGCATATGACTAATCCGATTAACTTTAAAAATTATTTTCTCATCAAATTGATTTGAACAGTTGGTTCAACCAACAAACTAGTGAACTGATCTCAGTTATATAGAACCACTTACTTAAATCTATCCATTTTAATCACCTATAGTTATTAATCAAATGATTAAAATTTTTTATAATAAATAAATCTATAAATTTTATTAAGATAAACTTATAACCATTTATTTAAAATTAGACTGTACAGTACAAATGAACCCAATCATTTATTCGAGCCAACTAATCTTTAAACATAATATTTTTAAATTTAAATGTTTTTAAAAAAAACCTTTTAAATCTTAAATTATTATAAGAAATCTTATTAATATTAGCATTAATGTCCTCGAAGCCACACCCAATTATGTCACTAACTGAAACTCTAAACTTTTTATATATAAATAATGCAACACTACATCTCACTTATGATGTGGAAATTATAAATATGTTGAAATTTGAGTTGGGATGAGGCTATATGATGCTTTTGGAATAATAAATGGGCTTTAAAATGTGAGAATATTGAAATAATATTAATTTTCAACTATGTATTTTTATTAGAAATTATTTTTATAGTATAAATAATATTTTAAAAATATAAAATTTATAATAATTATTGAATCTAAATTTGTCCGTGGAATAATGTAGGATCTTACTTAAGCACTTTAGAAGCAAATTTAGAATAGACAGAGAGAATGTAAAAAATATATAAATTTCACTATATCAGAATATGAGTATAAGCACAGAAAGAATATAAGAATCAACTATGTCCTCCTTATGAACAATAATAGGAAAGCCAAAAAAAGATCTCCTCTACCTCTTAACATCCTGTCCTTTTATAGGATTTGGGGGTGATTACAAAAGGAAATCATAAG
Source organism: Cymbidium sinense (assembly GCA_021442155.1). NCBI lineage: Eukaryota > Viridiplantae > Streptophyta > Magnoliopsida > Asparagales > Orchidaceae > Cymbidium > Cymbidium sinense. The sequence continues at coordinate 24,976,078 of CM038220.1, read as the reverse complement.
TAGATTTTTAGAAACTATATGTTGGTTATAATATGAAGAGAGTTGCCTATATTTATAGCAGTTGGGCGAGTGTTCTATGTTCAGCGGTGAGTTATAGTGGCAAGTTGTTAGATGTAGTCATTTGATGTGAAATATTATCATCCAAGTGAGATGAGTTCTTAGATGTTTGTCGTCTAGCTAAGGTGTATTTTAATCGATAATGCAATGTGAGTTATCCTGAGAACCTGACAAGTTCTGATATGCGTTCACTTAAGTGGAGCAAGTTTTTCCATGTGGTCGCGTGCATGAGGCGAGTTCTTCTAAATGGTAGGTGAGTAAGTTCTTTCACTAGTTTTACTACTCGTTATTGAATGTTTGTCATGCTAGTCCATATAACAATCAAATCGATCTGGTTTGAAAATACCAGACCGAATTGCAAAATTTTCCCCTTTGAAGTTTCTTCTCCCGTGCAAGTAGCACAGGAGAGCCCTCGTGAGACCTCTCTTTAGCTGCCACCTTTCGTCCCTCCCCTCATGCGATTCAAACCGAGCCTCCTTCCCCTTCACTTTCCCAAAGACCTAGCCGCCCTGTCCAAAAGCTTCAGCCACGGAAGCTTCTTCTTCCTTCTCGTCCTCTTCTTATTCTTCATCTTCTTCTTCTTGTCAAGAAACCCTAGTTTAGATTTCTTTATCTTCCTCTTCTTTTGACCTAATACTATCGCCTATCAAAACTGCAATTGGCAATAGTAAGTTTCTTTTATTCCTCCTTTCCTTCATATGCGTATAAGTATTTTATTCTTTGTATATATATATATATATATATATATATATATATATATATATATATATATATATATATATGTATATATATATATATCTTTTGGAGAATAGTTGTATATATATAGTATATATATATAATTTACTTGTGTTGCAATATATAGAAATATATATATGTATTCATCTTAATAGTCATTAAATTTTATTATCCTATGTTGAGTGCCTATGATTAATCAAAAGTTTGTATCACCTAGAGATTTAAAGTTAATGCACCACTTTGACTTTGGTGAAGCAGGGGTTTGAGCACTACAACTCAGGGTAAGTAATCATTATTTATTAATAAATAAACATACCCTTTATTGTTAGCGTTAACCTTATTATTTGTATTAGATTTCTTAGTATTGCATATATTTGCCAGTCCTACCATTGAGATTTTATTACACATTATTCTAGATGTTATGAGATATTGTGGTAAAATAATATTATCTCCACCTTCATCTATCCTTCTTTTGGAGAGGATAAATGAAAACATAAATATAACGCCTTTGTGGGACACCACATAGATCCACAGATATTCTTATTAAGGTGATTGGATACGACATTGAGGAGAGATGTACTATCTTGAAATAGAAATCACCATGGACCTAATCTCAAATAAAGACTCTGGATAATGGGTGCATGTACCAAAGATCCTTCCCCTTTACATGAAAAGTAAAGCAGGATTTATTTTAAATTGGGTTCGTTAAGTTTCCTACAGGGCAAGCCCCATAGTTAATTACATCCTGAGGATCCAGGAATACTCTATTAGGATAAGCGATTATTATCTCCAAAGATTTCAATAGAAAGGACTATCAATCGATTAGTTATTTTGAAGATCAAATGAGATTGATCAAGGAGAGGGAGTTATTATCAAGACAAAGAAGATAAGCGAGATGCTACTGCGATGCTAGGAAACCTAGTGAGCATCTCAAACTATCTTATGGTTGGGCTTTACATTTTTGAAATTGATTTAATTTGTTTGAGTTGAATTTTTTATTAGAAATTTAGGGCTTATGATTCCACAACATAAGATTATGAAATGTCTAAGGGTGAGGATTTATGCTTATGGCCCGCAAAAGGGAGAAGCAATCTTAGAACCTAAATCGAGAGAGCTTTGGCGAGGGCCGAAAGCATAACCTAAATCTAAAATAAAAATGGGTATTTGGTTTGCCTCCACAAGAGAGGACAAATCACTGCTATTTACAATCACGGGGTGGGCCAATTAACTCCTCCTATGATTTTAAATTCATGTAGGCAAGTCATATGCTTTATGCAAGATAACTAGGCTATTATTTATTTAAAAAGAGACTAAGTCCTTTAAATCACTCCCTAAAGAGACTAGATCATATAAGGACATGCTTCAAATGACCTGAATCTAATGCAATTCAAATTTCATTTTATCTTCATTTTTTGGACAATTATTTTGACTCAGGCTAATAGGATTCATATGCCTAATGCATGAGAAATGAGATTATTGGCCAAACTAAGCAAGAAGGGAGGAGTTGTGTTTCCACCATGGCTCTCAAAGGTCAAGCCAAGTTTCTCTGGCAAAAGTGGAAGCCCTCCAATCAAGAGTGAAACAAGATTCATTTGTGCATGATATTATAAAAGAAATACTCATTCAGCTAAGGGGTTACTAATTATTTTATCTTAAAATTTATCTTAAGCTTTAGGTGAGATTACGAGTTCTTTTTTTTAGTTTTAAATTATTAAGTTTGGTAAAAGATTTATTTTTTCTAAGAGCCTAATCCACATCCAGGCCATACATAAAGCAAGAAAGAAACTAAAAAAAGGATGCCACTTAATGCACATGCTAAATAAATTATCAATCAATTTATAAAGCTAATCACAAAAGAATAAGAGGCCAAGTGGTCGGGCACCACCGCACAAACCCAAAAAAAAATTGGGTAGTCGTACCCTTATACAACCTAGATTATAAATGAATTAAATATAATTAAGCAAGGAATTCATTGTTATGGGGGTCTTCAAGCTTCATTTCTTCATTTTCTTTTCTTCTTTTTTCTTCTTCTTTTCTTTCTTCTTTGGTTCTTTCTTTCAGATGGTTGGAATATGGATGCTCTAAAGGCTTCACATGGTGCATAAGATAGGATCTTATGATTAATGCTCATCTTAATCCTCATAACAATCATTACAAAATCTTAATTTCAAAATTCACATGAAAAAGAAAAGTAAATCTAGCTAACACCTGTAAAATAAAGGTTAGCTAAACAAACAGATAAAATCCCAAGCATGCATATTGGACTTATCACCCCACACATGGGTGACTAAGTCCACGAATATTATTATGCTTAGGGTATGACCACTACACAACAAAGCATTTATATATTTTTATTTATTACGGACCTTAAGCAATCCCCTGCGAAGATAATAGTTAGACTAAGATCACCCTACCATTCATTCTACACAAATAAATCCTAACATCCAGTCTAAAACATATATCACACAATAAAAATACATATCAAACCATGCACTGCCTTAACTTAAAGCTAGAAGTGGTGACTTAGCCTAATGTGTGTGTTTTAGAGGTTTGTGTGGTATACTTAGCTATGGCTTCAAGTTAGAATTTTCTAAGTTTGAAGCATGTTCAACTTAGAGGAATGTTTCATTTAAGTGATTTAGTTATTTTAGATTGATTTTATTTCATGTTTTATTAGGTTCAAATGAATCCTACAATTAATTACTAAGTTATAAAGAGAGGGAAAGAGAAGAGAACTTCTCTTTTCTTCCCTAACCTAAGTAATTTCTAAAGTAGATTCATGTTTTAGTTTTATTTAGTGAATATTTTAATTAAGTGTTTTAATTAATCCTAAGTTAGATGAACTCTAAACAAACCTATTAAAAAAGACATTTTAAGATTAAATAAAATGAACTAAATTCATAAAACATACATCACTTCATTTCTTTCCAACATGTATAACATGCATATGAATGAGTCCTAAGCATATCTATACATACAAATGAGAATGTTTAACACACTTTATGATGCATGCTAAGTAATTCATTTAAGGAGATTTGGAAGTTTATGATGCATGATTTTCATTTAGTAAAAAAGGATTTCTTATCCAATTTTCACATGCACATGAAGTAAGAAAGACATAAGTGAGTACACGCATTGTTAACTAGGAGGTGTAAGGTACAAGACCTACTTAGGGCTACTTAAAGCCTCACAACCTCATGGTTGTCCAGACTAATATACCACTTTCCTTAAATACAAACATGTGTACAAAAGAAATGAATGGAAAAGAAAGAATGTAAAAGTTTGTATTAGTTGATTTATTTTGTTTATGCAATTTATGTGTGCAAGCATAGGTATCCTTCTTAAGTGATAGTATAGAATGAATAGGATATGGAATTAGGCAAGTGTTAGGTTCTTTTCAAATGAACCATACATCTTGCAAATCTATTATACTAAAGAGAAGAGAAGGAAAACCTATACTAAGCACATCTTCATATTTTTACTCACATGCAAGCTTATAATTAAGATATAAGTAACATACTTTTAGTTTTGATAATTGATTCATATATTTAAAAAATACTTTGGATTTAATAGTGATAATAGCCACTCATATTCTTACTTTAGCCAACACATGCAATTTGACATAAAGTAAACATTTTCATTTAAAATTTGATTTTTGAAAAGCATGGATGCATGAAACCACATGGCATACATATGTAGCATGTTGGGGAAGAATTAAAGCAATGAAAGCATGTAAACACATTCACTTTAATTAAATCCTAAAGACAATATTATGAAATAAGAAAACTTAAAGTAAATCAAAGTTTATTTAGTATGATTTTTGTTTGATTTTGAATTTGATTTAATTTTGAAAATGTGGATTGAGTTTACTGTTCCTAACCCATTCTCATATGTGTTTGACATTTTTGTTTAATTTTTAGATGATTAGATTCATTTTAGATTTTGATTAGGTTAAGGTATGAATTAAACATGTTTATTAACCCTTACATACACCACCTTAGTATAGTTAACCAAATAATTATGAGCCAATGAGATGAAATAAAATCTCACAAGGAAACTAAATTTGCAATGCACCTAGGAAGAAAAGGGTCTAATGCAATTTGGCTCATGATTAATGGAAGCTAAGGGGTTTAACTTAAGTAATTTCAAAAAACACCCCTCACATATACGAGTTGAGTTTTGATTTCTTTAATTGAACTTAAGCTCTTGAACACCTAAGCATCTACCCAAAGAAGATTAATTAAGTTTTGAAAAGTTTTAGAAATTTTAAGAAATTAATTAAGAGGGTAATTAATGATTTAACCCTTAATTAAGAGAGGATTAAGGAAAGAAAAGGGGGTTTAGGAAATAGCTTAGGGGAAATGCCCCTAAATTATTTCCTAAACCTCCTATTCACTGGATCAAACTTTAATCAACTTTAATAAGGGATTAAAACACTAATCAAACCCTTAATTATCCTTAATTACATAAAGGGGGAAATTAGAAAATGAATTTACAATTCCCCTAATTAAGCCACCTATAAATCCCAAGAAACTTAGGGGAGGTAGAAGTCATCCTCCAAAACATACTCAAGGAGTTTGAGATTAATCAATGGATTAATTAGGGACTAATTAGCAATTTAAAATTTCTAATAAAACCCAAAATTAGAGAAAAATATAATTTAAAATCCATTAAAACTAATTTTAGAAAGTTCTAGATTAAATTATCTTTAAGTGGAAATTTACCTCATATTTTTTTGATTTTCTTTGAAGAGATATGAATTTTTAAAGTTTAGAGGGTTAATTAAGATTATCTAAAACCTAATTAAATCCTTTAATCCATGGCATGACATGTGGTTGAGTCAAGTGTGCTTTCCACTCGTCAAGTAGAGAGCAGCCACTTAAACATCCCATCATGGCACGTGTGGCGGCGGTATGCGGTTTGATATCTACCGTTCGATCAAGGATCGAATGGCCAAGAATTACCCCGTAGTTTTAAAAGGATAAATCAGATATAAAATGTGCGTTTAATCTCGGCCGTCCATCCAAAATGTGTGGATGGATGGCCAAAGATCCACCCCTACCAAGCTCTGTGAAACATGGAGGCCGTCCATGTTCTAGAGCAAGATCCGAGCTCGATTGAGCTCATATTAGGCTAAAATCATGCACACACCATCATTAAGCAATGTTGATTGCATCCAATGGTTGAAAATTCATGCCATTAAACTTTCTTTCATAAAGGACCAACACACCTTAAGTATAGTGATCGAAAAATGCCATACCTAGTGGAAAGTGATCACCGACACTCGATTCCCTTGGAGGAACTTCGTTTGGTTGAGATGAAGTTGTGGTGAAAGAATTAGCTCATGAGGTTGAGTAGATTGCTCTATGGACCAACCCCTCCTTAGCTCCATTGTGGCTTTGATCAAATTGGACTTCTCCTTATCTTTGGAACTTGAGGGAGAGCTTAGGCAAGCTCGACTTGGCCCTTTGGTGGAGTGTGCAAAGGCAATTTGATTGAATTGTAGTGTGGAGGAAATTTGAAAATCAAAGGAGCTCCCCTATTTTCTCTTACAAAAAATCAAGAATGGATGATTTCAAATCCCTCTTAGAGAGCTTAGGATCACTCTTAGATGCTTCCTCTGACTCTCCCTTACTCAATCGACAATTAGCATTTGAAAATTGAAGTGAATTAGGAGGAGTATATCTTCCCCTATGGTAGGCGGACTGTCGAAGCTCTCTTTACCATTTTGATCCAATTGCCAAGATTGGGAGGGCTGTTTGAGCTATTAGAAGTTGGTACATGGTCAGTTTGAACTAAGGAGTGGATTGGTAACCTCCCATGTGTTTTAAATTGAGTGGAGGGAGGTTTCACACATGGCTAATTTGAGCCATGTGCTCGATTTTGGCCTTGGGTCCATTTGGGCTGACCCAAACCCATTGGGTTGGGTTCACCAACCTCCTTATGGTCTACTTGACCTATTAGGAAGCTATCAAGTAGATATGAAGAGGGCTTGACCAAATTCCCCATGGATTTGACCAAAATTTGTTCAATGGCCTAGGAGTAGAATAGCCATTTGTCTAATTTTTGAATTTAAATATGTTGGATATGTTGAGAAAATAGGTTTGGCCAAGTTTCATTGGATTTGGAGTTCATTTGATATTGTTTGGCTCATGTTGACCCATTTAGGTCAAAATGGGTCAACTTGGGTAATTGGTCAAATTGGGTCAAACCAAGGGTTGGGTCAAGTTCATATGACCATTTGAAATGTTTTGGTGGCTTTGGTTTGATTTAGGTCAAATGGGTCAAGTTGATCGATTTGACCCATTTGACCTATTTGAGCTAGGTCATGGGTAGGTTTAGGTTTGGTTAGTCATATGAAGTGGATTGGTATCTTTGTTTCCAATCAATTTTTGGTTATGTTCGAATTTGGCTCAATATGACCCTTTAGGTCAAGTTGGGTTCAAGGTCAATTGGGCTAGGTTAGGTCTAGTTAGCCAATCGAGGCTTTGGTCAAGTTCAACAAGTGATTTGGAATGAACTTTACCCATTGGTTTCAATCAATTTGGTTTAGATCAAGTTTTGACACATTTGACCTATTAGGTCAAGTTGGGTCAACTTGGGTCAAGTGGCCAATTGGGCTAGGTTAGGCTCAAATGTTGACTTGGTCAAGTTCAAACATTGTTCATGAATGAACTTAGATCAATGGTTTCAATCAATTTGTCCTATGGTGGATTTTGGCTATGTTAGGTTTCATTTTGGCTAAGTGTTGACTTGGTTTGACCCAATTTGATTGATTGATCATCCCATGATGATTGTTGATCATGATGAGAGGCATAGGTGAGTTTGATTCAATCCAATTTGGTTAGGATTAATTTGGCTCATAAGTACTTTAGGTCACTTTGGGTCAAGTGAGCCTAAGTGGTTCAAATGGCTTGGTCAAAGCTTGATTTGAGTTTGATTGAACTTGTATATGGACTTATGATTGAAATATAAATCCATTTGCAAGTGGTTTGAAGTCAAATGGGTTTGATTCATTTGATAATTTCATATTCAAAGGAAGAACATGAATGGATTTGGGGTTTGATTTTGAATTGAGTTTTGATTAGTGATTGAAGTTTGTATTTATATTTGGATTCATGATTGTAGGTTGATTGAATCATGAAGGAAAATCAAGAGTTTGGCTTGATTTGAAGTTGATTTGGCTAAGTTCAAGATTTTGACTTGAAAGGCTTAGGTTGGATTTTGAATGGATTTGAGTTTGATTTTTGGGATTGATTTTGATTGTTTGAATTTATATTTCATTTATATATGTGAATATAAATGAGAATATAAATTTATCATGAGAAAATTTCAAGTATTTGAAGTGATTTGATCATGATTTAGGCTAAGTCCATTAAAAGTAATTTAAAGGACTTAGGAAATTTTGGAGTAGGGATTTGAATTTTGGATTTAGATTTGATTGATTTATATTTATATTTCATTTATATATGTGAATATAAATGAGAATATAAATGAGTTATGAGAAAATCCCATGAATTTGAATTGATTTGATCATGATTTTGGCTAAGTCCTTAAGAGGAAAATTAAGGGCTTAAGATAGATTTTAAATTCGGAACTTAATTTTTGGATTTTATTTGATTAATTTATTTTTATATTTCATTCTATATGTGAATATAAAAGATAATATACATGAATTATGAGAAAATCTCATGAGTTTAAATTGATTTAGAGTTGATTTTGGCTAAGTCCATGAAGGAAAATTTAAAGGACTTAGAAAATTTTATGAATTGATTTTGAATTTTGAGTTTAGTTTGATTGGTTTGAATTTATATTTCATTTATATATGTGAATATAAATGAGAATATAAATGAATTATGAGAAAATCTCATGAGTTTGAATTGGTTTTTATCATTATTTAGGCTAATTCCTTAAAAGAAGATTAAAGACTTAAGAAAGGAAATTTGGAATTTGATTCATGGGTTTCAATCATAGATTTCAATCATGTGCATTGATTTGAGTTTGGAGAAAATCAAATAAGATTGATTTGGAGTTTGACTTGAAGGAAGGAAGGTGAAGAATGGTTCAAGCTAAGGGTAGGCAAATTTTCCTAACACCCTTAAGGCATGACCTATTCCTATGGCTAACTCTTCTAAGTCTCTAGGGCTAGATTGAGTGTCCACCTAATCACTAGATGTGTCTTAAGACTAAGGAACTCTTAAAGTCTAAGAGAAGTCCTATGTCTAAGATGGAGGGGTTAAGAGCTCATTCTAAAAATGAGATCAACAGATATTTACTTTTCATGCTCATAATAAATTTTATTAAATATTCATCTTGATTTATAGTTGTATAATTTTTTACACATTTAGGTGATTTTGTACGTGCAGTGCAGCATTTGTTGTCTATGCATATTACATTTAGTTTGATTTAATTCTTACATCACATATTTGCATACAATTAATGTTAGTCATACTGTTATATATCATTAATATTCATTTATTGGTGATATGTGAAATAGAAATGGAAGTATATATATAATATATGTCAGTATTAAAACCCTTTGTTGGCTTGCTCGATCGATGGATCTTTAAAGAAATCATTGGATTTTCATGTGATTGATACCTATTTCCTTGTTCAGGGTGTCATAAAAAATCGATTATATAGATGCATAAATAACTATTATTGCATATGCTCACTTAAAAATATATATTATCATATGGTAATGAATAATGGATGAGAAATTAGATAGACATAATTGAGTATATCTGTGATGATAATATTTATTATGGCATACAAATATTTAGTGTAGATTTTCTTTGTATACACATATGAGCATAAGTATTCAAGTTACATAATCATTTATATTTTATTTATTGATTCAATTCTACCTTGCAAATAATAACTTGAGGTATCAATTTCAATTGATTGTGACCACATAACCTTTTCTTCATTCATGCTACATGTCCCATTCTTTTGTCATTTATATTTTAATAAATGATGGTTATTTGTAAGTTTGACTAATCAAACTCATTGTTATAAATTTTTCTCATAGCAAGTTCTGTTAATATAGTTGGACGATCTTCAGCAAGCCATCTTTATCGATTGATTATTTGGTACATATGGTTCTCTTTTTATATCTTTTGGATATGAGGAGAATTATTGTTGGCCTCACTTTTGGAGTGAGTTCTCAACTTCCTCATCATAGATCTAAGACTCCTGTAGACACTAAGAGCTCCTTTGTCTTAAGACGCATCTAGTGATTAGGTGAACACCTAACCTAAGCCTAGAGACTTAGAAGGGTTAGCCATAAGAGCAAGTTATGCCTTAGGGACTTAGGAAGACTTGCCTACCGTATGGCTCAAATCCAATCCTTGCTTCCTTCCTCAAACCAAATCTCAAATTATAGTACAAATCATAAATAAATTCCAAATCAAATGATTGAAACCCATGATCAAATTCAAATTTCAAAACCCTTCCTAAGCCCTTTGATTTTATCTTTGACTTAGCCTTAACCAAGTTCTAATCTACCCCAATTTAATTAATTTTCTCAAATACCAATTCAATCCAATTAATTTAAAATTCCAAATCAAATGACTAAAATAAAATTCAAATTCTAAAATCCCTAACTAAGCCATATGAACCACCTTCATATGCTTAGCCAAAACCCCCTTTAAACCAAATCAAATTTGGTTGATTTTTTATAAATCAATCATTACATCATTTATATTCACGAATATAAATGAAATCTAAGCTCAAACCATTCAAATCAAATCAAACTAAATCAAACCAAATTAAGACCTTTCTTAAGCCATATGGACCTACCTCCATAAGCTTAATCAAATCTCAACCCAAAATAACCAAAACTCAATTGATATATTTATAAATCAATTATTCCTTCTTTTATATTCATAAATATAAATGAAACCTACCCTCCAATGACAAAAATAAATCAAACTAAATCAATTCTCTACTTAAGCCCTTTTGACTTACATCCTTAAACTTGGTCAAATTTTCTTTCAAATCACTCCAAACTCAAGTGATTTTCTTATGAATCATTTATACCTTCATTTATATTCACAAATAGAAATGAAACATAAATCAAAATAGTCAAAATCAAACCCAAATCAAATCAAATTTTAATTTTAGCTTTTAAGCCATTTTCTTGAACTTGGCCAAATGATATACAAACTAATTTAAAACCCATGGATTTATTCATGAATCAATCATTCCTTCAATCACTTACCCAAATATAAACACAAACTATAATTATCAAACCAAACTTAAGCCAACCCAAGTCAAACTCAAGTTAGCCTTTTTGACTTGAAAACTTCAAATGAGCCAAAATCCATAACACTCCAAATTGATTGTAATTGGATTTATATTTCAATCCTAGGCTCATATATGACTCAACTAAACTTGAATCAAGACAAAATCAAACTAATTGATCCATTTAGGTCCAGTTGGCCCAAAGTGACCTAAAAGACCTTTATAAGCCAAGTTCTAATCCAACCCAAATTGGATTAAACCAAGCCCATCCAAACCTCATATCATGATCAACAATCATCCTAGGGTGATTAACTACCTTGAATTGGGTCAAACCAAGTCAACTTGGTCCTTTGACCAAGTCAACCTTTAGCCCAAATGAAACCTAAACTTGCCAAAACTCACCATATGCCAAATTGATTGAAACTAATGATTCAAACCAACTCATAATCAATGATTGAACATGACCAAACCCTTAATTGAGCCAAACCAAGTCTAATTGACCATTTGACCTAAGTTGACCCAAATTGACCTAAAAGGTCAAAATATGTCAAATCATGATTTAACCCAAATTGATTGCAACCAATGGCTCAAGTTCATTCCAAATTATTTATTGAACTTGACCAAAGCCATGATTGAGCCCAATTTGACCAATTGGTCAATTTGACCCAACATATTTGACCTAAAGTCAAATTGGCCAAAATTAAACCCAAATCAAACCAAACCAAAATCATCATTTCAATTAATTGAATATGAACCATTACCTAACCCAACCCAATTTGGTCAAATTAAACAAATTGGTCAACTTAGCCCATTTGACCAAGTCAACATTTAGCTCAAAAGAAACCCAAACTAGCCAAAATCTATCATATGCCAAATTGATTGAAACCATTAACTCAAACCCATCCATAATCATTGATTGAACATGACCAAGCCATCAATTGAGCCAAACCAAGCCTAATTGACCACTTGACTTAAGTTGACTCAAATTGGCCTAAAAAGCCAAAATGGGTCAAATCATGATTTAATCCAAATTAATTGCAACCAATGGCTCAAGTTCATTCCAAATCACTTGTTGGACAAAGTTAATTAAGCCCAAGTTAACCAATTGGTCAACTTGACCCAACCTAGCCCAAATAGACCTAAAAGGTCGAATTGACCAAAATCAAAATTAATTCCAAATTAAACCAAACCAAATCCTACAATCATTTTCAATCAACCAATTGAACTTGACTCAACACCAAACCCAATGTAATTTGGTCAAATTGGTCAAATTGGTCAACTTGACCAATTTGACCCTTTTGATTCCAAATGAGTCAAATTCAAACCTAGGCCAAATGAATCCAAACTAATTGAAACAAAACATCCCAAATCATCATATGAACCTAACCCAAGCCTTGGTTTGACTCTATTTGACCAATTGTTCAACCCAACCCAACCTAAATCAACTGACATCCATTTGACCAAATGAAGCCAAATCCCTCCAAACCAATTTATGGGACCTTAGGACTTAGCCAAACCTAACCCAAACATGTCCTAACTCATTTCCAAATAAGTTCAAAAGCTAAGTGGACCCCACCAAGGGGATTAGCCATCAAACCATAGGATTCAAACCTTAAAACCATTGGATCTAAGCCAAAGTTAACTGCCATCCCCCATGGCAGCTCATTATTACTCCATGGAACCTTCTCACACCCATCCTAACTCACCCTAGGTCAACCTAGAACCTTTGGGAGGTGAGTTGACTCACCTCTAACCCAAACCGAGCACCCATTGGATCCAAGCCTTGGTATCCTTGCACATTGGGTCCAATGGTAGCTCCTCATTACTTCTCCCATCCTTAGCCTGCGGCTTGACCTTGATGGAGACAACTCAAGGTGAGCTGTAAAACGTGCACAGATCATCCATCAATGATGAATTGAGGGTATACTCAATTCAATGGGAATTCCAACACTTCATGAGCCCTCCCAAGCTATTTCAAACCCCTGTGATTCCAAGCCTCCCAGCCTCTCCATTGACATTTTCCATTCCCATGAGAAAGCAAATAGTGCATCCCAATCGCAATACTCCCCATTTTAAACCACAAATTCTTCTCTTACACCATCACCAGTGAGCACAACCAAACCATTCCAAGCTCCCAAATGGAGGTGTGAGTTCGATCAGAAGCCATTGCATCATTATTGGTTGAAAACCTCCCAAATCAAGCTCAAAGCTCTTCAACAAAACCTCACCTCAACTAGAAGCTACCATATGTTACCGGACATTAGCTCAGAGGTAATTTCTCAAAATAAAGCTTTAGCCTCATATGTTGGTCTTTTATGAAGAAATCTCCATGTGAGATTTCATTGGATGTGATTATGCTCCTTTAGATTAGGATCCATTTGATCCCAATCGAGCTGGTGAGCTTGGATTGAATAAAGAAGCATGCTCATCTTTTGACACCTTGACGGATAGATCATATATGCTTAAAAAAATGGATGGCTATGATTAAAATAGATCATGCTCCAGAGAGCGCACCTCCACCATGATCGGTGCATGGATGTGACTACATAAATAACCAATCTCATCATGCGTGCATTGTAGCCGTAAAGATTAGATTAGGGATAATTAATTAATTTTAATCTGAAAACTTCCTAAAATTATAAATAATTATAGAAAAATAAAAAAAATGCAAACTTAGATCCATTTTGAAGATATTTCAGAGGGGAATCTAGAAAATTATAATTAATTGATTTTGAACAATGACTTTGGCTTAATTAAAGTTTTATCAAAATCTAATTAGATTAATTGTACCTTGATTAAGAGCTCAATTAATCCCAAAATTTTTGTGGATGTTTAGGGGGATGACCTCTACCTCCCCTATTTTTCTAGGATTTTATTGATTTCTTAATTAGGGGAATCACTTGATTAAATCATAATCACTTTATTAATCCAATTAATTATAATTATCAATTGAATAGTAACTTAATTAATCATTTAAGCATGTCCATCTCTATTGAATAGTAAGATTACTTAGGGAATGTGATTGGGGATACTTTCCCTAATCCATTTCCTAAGTTTTCTTTACTTAAAAAATCAAATTAATTAATGGCTAATGAAATGATTAATTGATCAATTAAGTGAATAATCTTCAAAATAAAAAAAATCAGAATTTATTTGAATGCTTAAATGATTTAGATTAAGATTGGGGCCCTTTGATCATCTCCCCAATTTAATTTTATCATTCAAATTAAAACATAATAAAATGTTTAACCAATTAATTGCTTAATAAAACTAAAATTAAAATCAATTCATCACACTTAAGACCCTTAATTGATTTTTTGGGTAGCTCCTTGGGTGTTCAATAAGGTAAGAGATAATGAAATTATGGTTGGCTCATGTGTGAGAAAATCATAAAATTAATTAAGTGAGATTTCTTAAGCTTAACTAACTATTAATCATAAGCCAATTGCATTAGGTCCATTTCATTTCTTAGGAGCATTATAAATTTACTTTTCATCTGGTTGCATATCATATTGATTTATTATTAATTAGTTAATTAACTTAAGGTGATATAGGTAAGGGATAATTAATTCACTTAATTCATACCTTAACCTAATTAAAACATAAAAGCAACCTAAATATTCTTCATTAAACCAAATTAATTCACACATTGGGAATTAGGTTAGGGTTAGCAAACCTCTTTCACATTCCTTAAATCAAATCAAACTCAAATTTAAAAATCTCTTTAAAGAATTTTGATTCATTTTAAATAGCCTTATTTAACTTGATTGTCCTTAGAATTAATTGGGATAAATGAAATCATGTGCTTACATTCCTTTATTTCTTTTCAATCATGCTAAATATTGCTTGCCATATGAAATCAAGGATTATTTCTTTTAAATTTATTAAATGAAATGTTTTCTTTATGTCAAATTGCATGCATTGACTTAAATCAAATATGAGTGGCTATTATCACTATTAAATGAAAAATTATTTTTAAAACCTATAAGTCAATTATTGAAAATGAAGTGATGCTAATTATGAATATTTATAAGCTTGCACGTGATGATAGTATAAGACATGTAGTATGAAATTCTTTTCCTATCTTAACATGGATTCACATAGGATTTGTAAGTGTATAGTTCATTAGAAAAGAACATAACACTTGCCTAAATCTATTCCTATGCATTTCATGTTAAGACTTAGGAAGATTTTCATATTACACATGTAAATCATACAATCAAATCAAACATAATTTCTTGCATGATTCTCTATTCATATATTTTTTTGTACATTCATTTGTATTTGAGAAACGTGGTATATTAGTCTGGACATCCCAGGACTGCGAGGCTTTAAGTAGCCTTAAGTAGGTCTTATACCTTATGCCTGTGGTGTAGAAAATAATGATGCCATACTCACTAAAACTCTTATACATATGCATATATGATGTGGCTAATGAATAAAAAATCATAAATCAAATAAATCAAATATAACCTTTAGCATAGATTTCCTATCCTTAAAATCATTC
Organism: Cymbidium sinense; assembly: GCA_021442155.1. Taxonomy (NCBI): domain Eukaryota; kingdom Viridiplantae; phylum Streptophyta; class Magnoliopsida; order Asparagales; family Orchidaceae; genus Cymbidium; species Cymbidium sinense. The sequence goes on along the minus strand of CM038220.1, from coordinate 24,960,534 downwards.
ATTCATTTACATGTATCTAAGAAAAGTGGTATCTTAGTCTAGATATCTCGGGGTTGCGAGGCTTTAAGTAGCACTAAGTAGGTCTTGTACCTTATGCCCCTAGTGTAGAAAATAATGGCACCGTACTCACTTAAAACTTTTATACATGTAAATGTGTGTTTAGCTAATGGATGAAAAATCCCTCTTTTCTACATAACAAAAACATGCATTCATAATTCAATCAAAAATGAAATATTTAAATTCAAAATACACTTCTTTGCATTCATTATCAAAGTATGCTAAGATTTACATTGCATGTATAGGTATGCTTAAGATTTATTCATATGCATGAAATACATGGTAGAAAGAAATAAATGAATCTGTGTTATGTGATAGTAATCCATTTCAATTAATCTTAAGATGCCTTTCCTATTGAATAGGGTTATCTAGAGTGAATCTAAACTTAGAGGTAATTAAAACAAATAATAAATCATTCACTAAAGGAAATTCATTAATTAACTTACTTTAGAAATGACTTAAGGTAGGATTAAAAGAGAGATCCCCTCTCTTTCTTCTCTTTACAACACTTAGTTGCTAAGGGTAGGTCATATGAAATAAAAGAAAACACTAAATAAAATCTTCAAATAAATTAAACCACTTAAAGAGAAATCAACCCCTTCATAAATTAAATCTCACATTAGCAAATCATAACTCTAAAACTAGTTAGGACATACCACAATAACATTACACTAAATTAAATTAAGTCACTATTTCTAGCTTTATGTTAGGGTGGTGCATGGTTTGATGAATTTTTGATTTTGTGATGTATTATTTTAGACTGGATGTTAGGATGTACGTGTGTAGTCTGGATGTTAAGTTGATATTAGCATAATCATGCTTTCTGTAGGGGGTTGTGCTTAAGGGCGCTATAATAAAAATAAGAATGCTTTTTGCTGTATAGGTTAGCATAACCCAAGTTAGGGAAGGTGAGCTTGGTTACCCATGTGTGGGGTGCTAAGTCCAAATTATTTATATAACTGTTTGGGTTGTCTGGCGTGTTTTAGCTCACATTTATTTTGCAGGTGTAACTAGATTTACTTTCCATCTCTTTTAATATAACTTTACATTAGGATTAGGATAAGTGTTATGGGGATTAAGGGTGAACATTGGTTATAAGACCATGCCTTATATACCATGTGATACATTTGGAGCAAGCTACACCCCAATCAAGCCAAAAGAAAGAAAGAAATGGAGCAAATCAAAGCCAAAAGAAAGAAAGAAATGAAGCAAATCAAGATGAAGGAATAAAAGGTGAAGAGTGAAGAATGAAGATTCCCATAACACTTATCATTTTATAATTGTAACTATTCTTTCATTATATGTATAAGGGTAGAGCTTCGACCCACATTTCTTTTGGTTGTTATGCGATCGCGATTTTCTTATTATTTTGTGATAGCTTTATAAAATTGTGTGATATTTTGTTTAGCTTGTGCATTATAAATAACATACCTTTTGATAGTTTATTTATGATTGGTGATTCTTTGTGTGTCGAATCCTTAGGCTAGGATAAAATAAATTTTCTATCCCACTAACAACTCATAACTAAAATTTTAAAATAACTAGTAACCTCATGTAAAAGCCTAGGAATTAAATCAAGATAATAAAATGTTTAGCAACCCCTTAGCTAGATGATTGAATGTATAATGTCATGCATGTCATATTCTTCTACTCTTGCTAAGAGAGAGCTTCCATCTGTGCTAGAGAATAAAGGCTTGACATGTAAGAGCCTTTGATGGAATGACACCTCTTTATTTTTTGATTTGACCCACAACCAATTTGTCATGCATTTAGGCACACAAAAACCTACAGCTTGTGTTAAAACAAAAGTCCAAAAATCAAACAAAACTTGATAAAATTTGCATTATATTAAGTCATTACTAATGCCCTTCATGATATAGTCTCTTAGGGTGTGAGTTTAATGACTTAATTTCCTCTTCTAAATAAATAATAGCCTAACCATCTTGTAAAGCATATGACTTGCCAACATGGATTTAAAGCATATGAGGAGTTAGCTTGCTACCACTCCAGGCAATAATAAGTCCAGTAATTGGGTGGTTTACTCTCTCTTGTGGAGGTAAACCATATACCCTTAGATTTAGGTTGTGCTTTGGCCCTCGCCAAAGCTCTCCAGATTTATGATATGAGATTGTTATTTTCCTTTGCGGGCTACAAGAATAAATCCTCATCTCTTTGGCATTTCCATAATCTTGTGCTGTGGAACTATAAGTCCTAGATTTCTAATAAAATCTCAACTCAAACAAATAAATCTCCTCAATTTCAAATACATAAAGCCCAAACATAAGATAGATTGGAGTGCTCACTAAGCTTCTTAGTATCATGAGCACTCCCTACTCATCTCCTTTGATTTTGATAAAACTCTCCCTTTTGATCTCTCCCACTTGATTTTCAAAACAACCAATCCTTTGATAGTCCCATCTTTGAAATCTTTGGAGATAATAATTACTACTTTGTATTCTTAAGGAATTCACATTCCTTAGGATGTAATTAACTATGGAGGCTTGCCTCCATAGAGAACTTAACGAACCCAGTTTAAATAAACCTTTCTTTATTTTTCTATATAAAGTAGGGGAAAAATCTTTAATATATTTGAAGATCCATCATGCCTTAGGAGTCCTTATTAGGTGATTAGGTTCATTATATGGTAGTGACTTCTATTTCTCGAGATAGTACACTATTCTTTAATGTCATACTCGATCACCCTAATAAGTATATCTACTAATCTGCGTGGTTTTCCCTCACATATGCACAGAAAGCACCCAAACCAAAAAAATAAACATCACAAATAAGCCATTTGTTAAAAAGAATTGATTAATTAATTTGCTTTAGATGTGACTTAAGGTAGGGATAAAAGAGAGTGATCCTCTCTTTTCTTCTCTTTTTAACACTTAGTTCTTAAGTGTAGGTCAGAAACATAAAGAAAACACTAAGAAAAAGTCTATAAATCAATTAAATCATTTAAAGTGAAACCACCCTTTATAAATAAATGTCCTTAATACTTAGAATGATAACTCTAGTTAGAACATACCACAAGCCTTAATACACACATTAGTTTAAGTCACTATTTAGCTTTATGTTAGGCGGTTCATGGTTTGATGTATGCTTATTTTATGATGTATTGTTGTATAGATGTTAGGGTGTATGCTTTGTGTTGGATGATAGGTCATTAGCTTTGGTTATGTTTCTATAGGAGATTAGGCTTATGATTAAAATAAATATAAATGCTCTCACATTTGCTTAACTCTAAGCATAATCTAAATTAGGACATGTGGACTTGGTTACCCATGTGCAGGGTGCTATGTCTAAATTATACATATAACTATTTGGGTTGTATGGTGTGTTTAGCTAACACTTATCTTGCATGTGTAGTTAGATTTATTTTTTCTATTTTTAATATAATTGTGCATTAAGAATTTGGATTAGTGTTATAGGGGGATTAGGATGAGCGGAAGCTAGAAGGCTTTGTCTTGGGAGGCTTTTGATGCCTTTGAAGCAAGCAAATTCAAAGGAGGAATGGAGGAGACATGAAGAGAGAAGATATGAAGACCCCCCATAACATTTATTCATTTTCTAATTATAATTATTCTTTTATATACTAGGATGTATAAGGGTAGAGCACTCCATTTTGTTTTTGTATGGCACAACCACCTATTATTCTTTTATGTTGAATTTATAAATTAATTGATGCTTTATTTCAAATGTGTAATAAAAATGGAAAGTATTTTTCTAATTTCTTCATATATGATGATTTAATGTGTGGTCTGGATCTGCTTAGGCTCTTAGAAAAAAATAAACTTTTTACCCCACTCACAACTCATAATCTAATTTTCTAAATAACTCATACCCTCATTTAAAACCTAGGTATTATATCAAGATAATTAAAAGATTTAACAACCCCTTAGATAAATGTTGTATGCTTAATATCATGCATATCATATTATTTCACTCTTGCTAAGAGAGGGTTTCATCCTTGCATGATAAAGGAAAACTTGTCCTTTGAGGGTTTCCCTTATGGTGGAAAATACCTATTTCTTATTGATTTGTCCAATAAACCTATTTCATCATGCATTTAGACATATAAAATCCTATAGCCCTTGTCAAAATGAAGAGTCCAAAATCAAATAAAATTTGTATTAGACTAAGTCATTATTCATACCACTCATGCTCTAGTCTCTTAGGGAGTGGGTTTAAGGACTTTAGTTTCTTTCTAAATAATAATAACCTAACCATCTTGCAAAACATATGACTTGCCCACATGGTTTTAAAATGTAGGAGTTAGTTTCCTCAGGCTTATAAATTCTAGAATTCGGGTGATTTACCCTCTCTTGTGGAGGTAAACAATATACCCATTTTTTACCTTAGATTTAGGACGTGTTTTGGCCCTAACTAAAGCTCCCTAGATTTAGGATTTGTGGTTGCTATTTCCCCTTGGGCTACAAGCATAAATCTTACATCTTAGACATTTTCATAATCTTGCATTATAGAATCATAAGTCCTAGCTTTCAAATAAATTTTAACTTAAACAAATAATTCTCCTCAATTTCAAATATATAAGGCCTAACCATAGGATAGATTGGAATGCTCACTAGGTTGTTCTAGTATCATGAGTATCCTCTACTTATCTCCTTTTGGTTTCGATAATAAGGCTCTCATTTTGATCTATCCGACTTGATTTTCTAAACATTGCTAATTTATTGATAGTCCTATCTTTGAAATCTTTGGAGACAACAATTATCTATTTTAATCTTGAGTATTCCTAAGGAACTCACTATACTTAAGATGTAATTAACTATGAGGGCTTGCCCCATAGGGAACTTTAAAACCCGATTTAAATAAACTCCTTTATTCATCCATGTAGGAGAAAATCTCATACATTGATATGATGCCTTAGGAGTCCTTATTAGGTGATAAGGGCTATCATAGGATAGTGATTTCTATCTTTTGAGATAGTATACTATTCTTTGATGCCATACCCAATCACCTTGATAAGTACACCCTCAGATTTGTGTGGTGTCCCCCATATTTAATCTAAAAATAAACACCATTTTCTAGCAACTCTGCTGGGGATGGTTCATCCCTCCATCTCTCTAGTAGGCAATTATTGTCTAAGCATCGATAGTGGACTTGTATTTCATATGAGTCCAAGACTATCTCTCTTTCCATTGGCATTTGTCTTATTTTATTCTTAAGCAAAGCTAGTCATCATCCTCTAGGTTTTAGGACCTCACTCCTTGTAGATCTTAGAACCCCTATTGGGTTTCTCAATAGGTGAAAGATAAAATTAACTAATAAAAGGAGATGATAAAAATTTAGAACCTCCTTACCACTAGCTTGGTGAGGCAAGGTTCATTCCAATATTTAAGGAAATAAACTCTTTTGCAAAATGACTTTCCAAAAACACTTTTTCAAAATTCACTTCACAAAAGATTTTGCACAAAATTCATAAGAAATTTTTAAAAAGCATAAAATCATATAACCAAACCTCATCTAACAATCCCCATGTTTTTTACATGGAGGTTATTTTCAAAATCAAAATCAAAATCATTTTTTAAAATCTTTTTGAAAATAATTATCCCTATTCAATATACTCAAATTTGTTGAATGAGGATTCCATTTTCAAAAATCATAGCATAAAATTGAAACTCCACTTAACATATTTCACATATGCTAGAGTTGAAGTTTCTCTCTTTTCAAAAAATACTTTTAAAGATACCATAATTCAACATGCTTAAATTTGTTGAATGAAGATCCTATCTTCAAATAAAATCATAGCATAAAAATGAAACTTCAGTTAACATATTTCACATATGCTAGAGTTGAAGTTTCCCTCTTTTCAAAAACAATAGATCACACTCATGGAATCATGACATATTTTGGACACCATTTGACATACCCAAATTTATCAAATGAGAGCCCCATTTACAAAAGTCACAAAAATAAATTGAACTCTATTCGACATACCCAAATTTGTTAAATAGATTTCTCCTCTTTTAAAGAAATCATAATCACATTTGATTCGTACTTAACATACCAAATTTGTTAAGTAAGAATCCTATTTTTCAAATCATAATCACATTTGGCTCCCACTTAACATACCATATTTGTTAAGTAAGAATCTCATTTTCAAATGCAACTCATAATGATATTTGGCTTCCACTTAACATACCAAATTTGTTAAATGGAAGTCTCATTTTTAAAAGCAAACAAACACAAATCAAAACACACTTGGCTCCCACTTAACATATGAAATTTGTTAAGTGAGAGTCTCATTTTCAAAACACAAATCATAATCACACTTGGCTCCCATTTAACATACCAATTTTTTTAAGTGAGAGTCCCATTTTCAAAAGCAAATCATAATCACATTTGATTCCTACTTAACATACCAAATTTGTTAAGTAGGAATCCCATTTTCAAATCATGTCACATTTGATTCCTACTTTCATACCAAATTTGTTAACTAAGAATCCCATTTTCAAATCCTATCACATTTGATTCCTACTTAACATACCAAATTTGTTAAGTAAGAATCTCATTTTCAAATCATATCACATTTGATTCCTACTTAACATACCAACTTTGTTAAGTAGGAGTCTCACTTTGAAAACAACAAAACATATCACATTTGGCTTCCACTTTACATACCAAATTTGTTAAGTGGGGGTCTCATTTTCAACAAAAAAAATAAATAAAACACAAATCATAATCATAATTAGCTCCCACCTAACATACCAAATTTATTAAGTGAAGCCTCATTTTCAAACACATATCAAACACAATTGGCCTCTACTTAACATACCAAAATTTGTTAAGTAAGAAGTCTCATTCTCAAATCAACATATATCTCACACATAACCCATCATCAGAAGCAAAGATACTTTCATAAAATTTTCAAAACACACAATCAAAACCTCTTCTTAACATACCTAAATTTGCTATGTAAAGGTGCTTCCAAATCAAAATTTTCAAACAAGATACATAACATAAATATCTTCAAAAGTCTCTCCAAATATTTGAACCCTGCCCAACCTACTTAAATTGGTTGAGTATAGATTCTAGATCAAAATCATATGGCAAAGTCTCTCCTCCAAATATCAACAATCTCTCCAAAATTCAATGAACCCCACTAAGCATACCTAAATTTGTTATGTGTGGGTTCAAATTCAAATTAAGTATTGAAATCAATGATTGAAGGAAAGCATCAAGGCAAGAGTTTGACTCAATTATGTTTCAACAAATGCAATAATTTTAGCACAGTCAGTTTCCAATATCTAGTAAGTGCGTGATTATGGCTCCTAACAAGTTCATCTTCTCTTTCCCTTTTAGTGTAGATTTGGCCTTAGATCAAGCCAATCTCACCATGATTGATGCCGCCAACCTAATATATTTTGGACGTGGCTTTGAGGGGGTCTGTATTACTTATGAGGGGGGTAGTCCTCACAACCGTTAGTAGGGAGGAGGTGGCGGGATTGATGCCACTCATCCGCTTGGATATCCTATCTGACTTTGAGTTTTTCTTGCTGAAGAGGAAGGCCACAATTATTCCCATTCCCCATTCAGTGTCAGTTTCAGCACATGCCCATTCAGTCACCCCTACCATAGCTCCAGTGAGAGCTGCTACCTCCTCATTGGTCATCCCAAAGGGGAAGGTTGTCTTAGCCTCTGAGATAGTATCCTCCACTTTCAAGATTGTTGTCAATTCTCTGCCTTGCTCACTCGCATCCAGCATTGCAATAAAAATCAAAAGATTAAGCAGGGTCACGAGCAAGCAGCCAGAGAGCTTGTTGCTTCCCATAGAGCTGAGGAGGGTTCTCCCCATTAGACCTCTCCACTCTTGAGTAGTAGTAAGTTCCACCCCCTCTCAGCCTCAGATGGAGAGGAGGATTACCGAATGATTTCTGCTTCTCCTCCACCACCAACATACCATGAGACACTAGGGATCATAGAGGCCTATCTTTGGACTTAGGAATTCTTCCCATGTTGGTGAGCTTACGACGTGAGTCCAATGCCTTATTTGACTTATGATCCTTGATCTCTAGGAGTGTTAGGTCTCAGATCTATAGAGAGAGAGAGAGAGAGAGAGGCTCAGTATCACCTCGGACGTAGAGAGAGTGGCGAGAATGCAGGCGGTGTCTTTGCCATCACCTTATTGTCTCATTCACCATCCCGCATCTAAGCAGGTTTGATGCCCCTATTCAGATACCTTCCCCTAGTGATCGCATGGCCCAGGATCCCACTCATCTATTCTACCTATTGAGGTGAGATTGAGTTCTCACCTTGATCCCCACCTCTATGGTTGAGCAGTGGTGACCCAAGAGCATCGTTGTCGCACCACCTTGACTGCAACATACAAAGATAGAGAGGGGAGTGGACATAGACACGATCCCCATGGTGGTTGATCCTCCCAGTGAGGAAGTTTTGATAGTGGATCCTTGCATTGAGGAGGATAATCCTACGACTAGGTAGTGGGTATTTATCCCATCAAACCGGCATAGTAGACCATTCGATAGATGGCATATTAATGGATTACTTTACCGAGAAGAGAGATTTTTGGTAGTGATTGCTCCAATCATAATGAAGATTAAGTCAGATTTGATCCCAACAAGGATGACATGTTGGATGATACAATTAAGGTCCACATGGTTAACACTCAAGGATCCTTACAGCAGGATCAGACTAGCCATGAAGATGCTGTGCTCAAGGAAGGTGACACTTCTCACTTGACTCATCACCTCCTCCACCAACTCAAATCGAGAGATGATCATATTGATACGATGGGGAAGAAAATTAAGGAGTTGATGGCAGTAGTTGCAGCATTGCAGAACTCAACTCTAGTGTTAAAGACTTCTCCCATGATAGTTGACCATCCATAGTTGGTACATATCTTAGAGCATGTTAGGTGCACTCTCATAGAGGATGACATTGGTAGCTTTCATAAGAAGGTTATTGATGGAACCTCCATGCATTAGAAGGATATCAAGCATATGGTAGAACAGCAGGTGAAGGAAGCAATGGCACAAACTTGAGGGAGCTCATCTATTCTAAAGAGTAGACCATACCCAAAGGAATTTGATGTAGTTTAATACCCTAAGGGTTTCGTACCACCTTCCATCAAAATCTTTGATGGCAGTGGGAACCTGCATCAACATATTGCACATATCAAAGCCGATTGCTGCAACGCCAGTCGCAATGATACATTATTGTTTAAACTTTTTATCAGCAGCCTAGTAGGGTTGCATTTGATTGGTATGCAGAACTACCTAATGGTTTGGTAATGAATTTTATTGAGTTGGAGCACCTCTTCATCAAGAGGTTTGCTAGAGCTCATCAAAGAGTGATTGTTGGCAATCTTGTTGTCACGACACAAGTCCCCAATGAGTCCTTTGTTGATTATATTCTCAGGTGGAGCAACCTAAGCATGAAATATGAGCCCTAGCTACCAGAACAGCGTGCCATTGAGATTCTTCTCAAGAATATTCATCACCCAGTTGCCTTCATGCTTAAGGGCTTTACCATTCGAACATTTGAGAAACTAATTAACAAGGTGGATAGCCTGCAAGAAGAAGCTAAATAGTTGACCTTTCCCAACCGATCATCTCGGCCCAAGCTGCATAAGGTGTTTGAGAAGAAGCCAGAAATAGTTATGTTAGTGGATAAAGGGAAGTAGCTAACCAGAGTCTAGAATGAGAGACCCCGAGCTCAGTAGCATCCTTTGCCACCTTCTCTGCCACCACCCACCATTATCGCCACCAATGGCCATTCCTCACATCGTACCTACCCGTGGTATTCTTGCCCAGGTGGCTATTACTCCTATAGATTGAATAAAGCCATATTCATTCAAGGGGTAGTTAGGAAAATCTTCAAGAATCTCTTGAAGAAACTTGACTTTCTACGAGCCAGAGGATGTGGGCAAATAATCTATTGCCCCTACCACCCATGATTAGTCATGTCTTAGAGGATTGTATCATTTAAGGGGCCAGATGTAACTACATGGAAGGTAGTCATCCCTAAGGAATACTTAGTAAAATAACCTTCTAGTTCTATTAGGATAATTCTTTGGGAAACCTGTGATCCTCTTAAGACCAATGAAAGTTGGGATATTGCTTTATCCTGAACCTCTAAAAAATTAGTTTTTAAAATTAAGAAACTCTTTGTACAGGTGCCTGAGGTAGCTCAAATCTCTAACACCAAGAAAGGTTTAGAAGTTTCCAAAGATAACTTTAAGAAGGTGGCAGCCCAGCAACAACAGCTGACCTTATTTGCTCAGGATAGTTTAGTAGCACAACCACTGTCTGAGTCCAACACTCCATCCATAGTTGCAGCTATTACTTTTTCCTCCATTAGCTCCTCTTTTTTAGCAGGAGCATTGTATCAACGGACAAGAGCATTAAATCCCTTATCCCGCTTACTTTTTTTTAGATTTCTATCATGTACCTCCACTTAAAAAAATCAATGAACAAGCTTTTTTACATTTTTTTCACTTCTGATACTTTAGATTTTATTCCTCTTAAAAACTCCCTAAGTCTAGAAAATAATAATGATTGCTCTAGTCATTTTGATCTATTCTCTTCTGATTTAGAATCAAACTTTCCTTTTTTGAATTAATCAGGTTCACCTCTTGAGATTGACTTGGAGCCAACTGACTTTGAGGATCCCATAGGAGAAGCTGTAGGTATACCTGATGAGAAGGTAGAACTTTTCACAAGTTCATCATTCTAAGAAGTCACTAAAGTCAACCTACGTAGTGGCAAAGTTCTACCTCCCAGGGTAGCACCTCTCGATAAGGCTAAATAAGTCATTGGTTCCAGTGAGCAGATAGCCCCACAGGATGCTCCACCTATGGATATGCTTGTGGAGGGCCAAGTCAAGGTTGATTACAACATTCTAGCACATCTTAAAAAGCTACCAGGTAAGTTAAGCATATATGACACCCTTATCTTATCCAAAGAGATGAGGGAATCTCTAATCAAGGCTCTTCTTGATTTAGAATATGCTTATCTCAACTGACCACTACTGAAGAGGGGGTACACAACTCAAAGGACATCTTAGAAGTTACATTAAATGATAAAGATGTGCTTATAGGAATGACCAAGCATAATCACCCTCTTTACATTATAGTGGATGTTGGCAAATATAGGATATCGAGGGTTTTAGTTAACCAAGGTGCATTAGTCAACATTATGAGTTTAAGAACCCTTGCCTACTTGAGGATCGACATCTCTAAACTTCAAAAAGAGAGGATGATATTGAGAGGATTCAATAAACAAGGTGAAAGGGCCTTAGGCTCCATATCTTAGAGCCCCATACATGCCTTTCTTGGCATGGTGGATAGGCGCATTCAGGCCATGGTTTATACCACCCATACAAGCCTTTCTTGGCATGGTGGGCAGGCCCAGCATACCCAAAGTAGCCCTCTATACGGGTCATTATAGATTGATGATTGAAAGACTAAAGCCAAGTTTCATATCATAGGCAGATACATCTTTCAATGCTTCACTTGGGAGACCGTGGATACATGAGAATAATACAATTCCATCCTCTCTACATCAATGCATGAAGTTCATGAGAGGTGGAATTGAGTAACGAATCAAAGGAGATCTCAAGCCCTTCACAGTTCATGAGGTCAGGATATACGAGGATGCAACCTATTTTCTTCCCCAAAATTAACAAGTCTATTATCGTGAAGCTAGTCAAGATCCCCAAGAGGGTCAAAAAGAAAGAAAAGAAAAGAGAAAAAAATGAAAAAGAAAATAAAAGAGAGTGAGACATGGACTCAAGGGAAGATATAGAGCCTGACATTAGATTCTACCTACAGTTCATTACTCCATTAGAACACATGGGTAGGATGACCCGACCTCCACTAGGCAGAGGTAGAGGATAGTTCATAGGCAGCCTCCGAGGTGGAAAGCCTTCCTATTGGCCACCCAATAGAAGGTATGTCCCAGCCACCAGGAGTACACCTGCTATCCACATATATTTAGAGTCTACTTCAGAGGATGAGTCTTATGTGGTTCACACACCAGCCAGCTCTTCAAAGTAGTAGATCCCTTTCGAGGTGACGTTGGAGCATGATAGTGATGAAGACTGGGCTCCAAAGCAAAGCATAAATGTATCCAAGTATTTATATGAGATTGTTAGGAGTCAGTTGGGAACCTTAGCTCTAACCCCACTCTCTTCCTAGAAAGTTGAGGGTTATGTAGTTAAGGAAGCTCCTAAGTCATCCACTGAAGGTATAACTCAGAGGTTCTTTTTGGGAGCATCATCCTCAAGTCTTGAAGCTAATGTAGAACTTGAGGATGATTTATATAAAATTTAATACAATTACCTTTTAATTGGTACTTGCCTTCTGTTCTTAATTTAGCAAAGAAGGGATTAATTCTACACAATTGGTCTAAACACAGATCAGATTACTTTGAAAGGTTATGGGAAAACTATTGACCTCATTTTTAGGATGAGCTCTCAACCCCTCCATCGTAGACATAGGACTCCTCTTAGACTTTAAGATTTATTTAGTCTTAAGACACATCTAGTGATTAGGTGGACACTCAACCTAGCCCTAGAGACTTAGAAGAGTTAGCCATAAGAATAGGTCATGCCTTAGGGGTGTTAGGAAAACTTCATACCCTTAGCTTAAACCATTCCTCACTTTTATTCCTTCAAGTCAAACTCCAAATCAATTCTTTGATTTCTCCAAATTCAAATTAACTCCATATGATTGAAACCCATGATTGAAATTTATGATTGAAACCCATGATCAAAATCCATCAAAAATTCCCAAGTCTAAATTTTGCCTAAGTCCTTAATCTTGCCTTTAAGGACTTAACCAAAATTATGATCAAAACCAATTCAAATCTTTGAGATTTTCTCATAATCCATTTATATTCTCATTTATATTCACATATATAAATGAAGTATAAATTCAAACCCTTCTAATAAAACTCAAAATTCCAAATCAATTCATGAAATTTTCTTAAGTCCTTAATTTTCCATTAATAAACTTAGCCTCATCATGATCTAAATCAATTCAAATCCTTGGGATTTTCTCAAAACCCATTTATATTCTCATTTATATTCACATATATAAATAAAATATAAATATAAATCAATCAAATCAAATGCAAAAATTAAATTCCCAATTTGAAATTTCCTAAGTCCCTTAATTTTCCATTAAAGGACTTATCCAAAACCTTGATCCAATTAACTCACTCATGGGATTTTCTCAAAATTCATTTATATTTTCATTTATATACACACATATAAATGGAATATAAATATAGATCTATCAAATCAAAGGCAAAAATTAAATCTCCAATTTAAAATCCTTCTTAAGTCATTAATTCTCCATTAATGAACTTAGCCTAAATCATCATCAAACCATATCAAAGTCATGGGATTTTCTCATAATTATTTTATATTCTCATTTATATTCACATATATAAATGAAATATAAATATAAATCAATCAAACCAAATTCAAAAATTCAAATCCCTACTCTAAATTTTCTAAAGTCCCTTAAATCCTTCTTAATGGACTTAGCCCAAATCATGATTAAACCACTTCAAATCCTTGAAATTTTCTCATGATCAATTTATATTTTTCATTTATATTCACATATATAAATGAAATATAAATTCAAACAATCAAAACCTATTCCAAAATCCAAACTCAAATCTGCTCAAAATCCAATCTGAGCCTTTCAAGTCAAAATCTTGAACTTAGCCAAATCAATTTCAAATCAAACCAAATTCTTGATTTTCTCTCATGATTCAATCAACCCTACAATCATGAGCCCATATATAAATTTAAACTTTAATCAAACAATCAAAACCTAGTTCAAAGATCAAATCCAAAACTCCTTCATATTCTTCCTTTGAATATGAAATTGTCAAATGGATCAAAACTCATTTGACTTCAAAAACCACTTGTAAATGGATTTATATTTCAATCATGAGTCCATATACAAGATCAACCAACTTTAAATCAAGCTTTGACCAAGCCATTTGACCCACTTAGGCTCACTTGACCCAAAGTGACCTAAAGTACCCTTACGAGCAAATTCTAATCCTAACCAAATTAGATTGAACCAAACTCATATTTGCCTTTCACAATGATCAACAATCATCATGGGATGATCAATCAACCAAATTGGGTCAAACCAAGTCAAATCTAAGGGTTGACCAAGTCAACACTAAACCCAAAATGAAACCTAACAAAGCCAAATTCTACCATAGGCCAAATTGATTGAAACCATTGATCTAAGTTCACTCATGACCTATGTTTGAACTTGACCAAGCCAACATTTGAGCCTAACCTAGCCCAATTGATCAACTTGACCCAAGTTGACCCATTTTGACCTAAAGGGTCAAAATGTGTGAATACTTGATCTAAGCCAAATTGATTGAAACCAATGGGTCAAGTTCATTCCAATTCACTTATTGAACTTGACCAAAGCCTCAATTGGCCAACTAGACCTAACCTAGCCCAATTGACCTTAGACCCAACATAACTAAAGGGGTCATGTTGAGCCAAATTTGAACTTAATCAAAATTTATTGAAAATAAAGATACCAATCTACTCTATATGACTAACCTAACCTAAACCTACCCATGACCTAGCCTAAATAGGTCAAATGGGTCAAATAGGTCAACTTGACCCATTTGACCTAAATGAAGTCATATGAGCCAAATTCAAAACCATACCAACTTGAATCAAACCAAAGCCACCAAAATATTTCAAATGGTCATATGAACTTGACCCAACCTTTGGTTCGACCCAATTTTACCAATTGGTCAGCTTGACCTAAGTTGACCCATTTTGACCTAAATGGTTCAACATGAGCCAAACCCTATCAAATGAATTTCAAATCTCATGAAACTTGGCGAAACCTAGTTTTTCCACATACCCAACATACCTAAAGTGAAAAATTAGCAAAATGACCATTCTACCCCTAGGACATACAACAAATTTTGGCTTAACCCATGGGTAATTTGGTCATACCCTCTTCATATTTGCTTGAGGCTTTCCTAAAAGCTCAAGGGGACCTACGGAAGAGTGGTACATCCAACCCAATGGGTTTGAGTTAGCCCAATTGGTCCCTAGACCAAACCCGACCCTTTGGGTCAAAATGCAAAATTCAAAACCCCTCTCCCACTCAAATTCAAGCACATGGGAGGTTGGCAATCCACTCCTTGGCTCAAACTGACCATGTGCACACTCTTAACTGATCAAACAACCCACTGCCTATGATCATTTGGATCAAAATGATAAGAGCATTGATGGTACGATCCTTCAAGGGGGAGGTATACTCCCCCTAAACAAATTTGAATTGATCATTCCTAAATTCGATTGAGTACTAGAGAGACTTAGGAAGAATTAGAGAGTATTCCTTAGCCTCCTAGAGCTCTTGCCATTTCCTGATTTCTATTTTTTTGAATAGTTAAAATAGGGGAGCTCAATCCATTCTTGAACTTTCTCCACACTCAAACTCCACTCAAATCCCTCTACAAGCTTCATCAGAGGACCAAGTCAATTGCACCCAAGCTCTCTTCCAAGTTCTTAAAGCAAAGGGAGATCCAATTCAATAAAAATTGAGCTCAAGCTAAGGAGGAGGTGACCCATAGGAAGATCCACTCAACCTCAAGTGCTCAAAAATTCAGCAATGCTTTGTCTCAACTAAATGAAGCTTCTCTAAGGGAATTGAGTGCCAGTGATCACCTTCAGTGAGGTATGGGATTTTTTGACCATTAAACTCAATGTGGTGTGGAGCTTTGTGAAAGAAATTTCAATCCAATGGATTTTTAGTTGGATTGGCTCTTTAACTTTAGATGGTGTGGGTTGAGTTTGATTTGAATCCATGCTAGATCGAGCTTGGATCTTCCCTTGATCATGGATGATCTCATGATCAAGGGAAGAACTTGAGATCTCATGTCCATCCACATTTTGGATGGAGAGATAATTCACGCGTTTAGATATTTGTTATTCATTTTAAAACTATGGGGAGATCTTTGGCTGTTCGATCTTTGATCGGACGATAGAGATCAAACCACGCAGATTCCACCTGGATTTGACATTTAAGTAAACCCTATGATGTGACGTGTAAAGCATCGCCCATCACGCCATGCGTCATGCCATGAGCCAGAAGATTAGTTAGGGTTAATTAAAATGCCTTAATTAATTTCTATTAATTCATGTATCTTCTAAAATTCTTAACTCCTTCTAAAAAATTTAAAAATTATGAAATAAAATCCTATGGAAAGATAATTCAACCTAGAATATTTTAAAATTAATTTCAATGGGTTTTGAATTATATTTTTCTCTGAATTTGGGTTTTATTGTAAAGTTTATTTTGCTAATTACTTTTTAATTAAGCTCTGATTAATCTAAAATTTCTTGGGTATGTTTTAATGGAAGACTTCTACCACCCCTAATTTTTCTTGAGATTTATTGAAGGTTTGATTAGAAGAATTACATGTGAATTTCTTAATTATCCTCCTTATGTAATTAAGCATAATTGGGGGTATGATTAGTGATTTTAATCTATGATTAGGGTTGATTAAGGACAAATAGATAAGTAAGAGGTTTATGGAATAATTTTGAGGCATTTCCCTAAGCTATTCCTTAAACCCCCTTTTCTCTCCTTAATCTCCTCTCAATTAAGGGTTAATTCATTAATTATATCCTTAATTAATTTTGAAAATTCTAAA
Source organism: Cymbidium sinense (assembly GCA_021442155.1). Classification (NCBI taxonomy): domain Eukaryota; kingdom Viridiplantae; phylum Streptophyta; class Magnoliopsida; order Asparagales; family Orchidaceae; genus Cymbidium; species Cymbidium sinense. The sequence goes on along the minus strand of CM038220.1, from coordinate 24,943,774 downwards.
AAAATATTCCAAAACTTAATCAATGTACTTTGGGTAGATGCTTAGGTGTTTAATAGCTTAAGTTCCATTAAGGAAATCAAAACCCAATTCATAAGTATGAAAGGGTGCTTCAAAATTACTTAAGCTAAATCCTTTAGCTTAATTAACCTTTAATTGTGAGTTAAATTGCATTAGGCATTTTCCTTATTAGGTGCATTGCAAATTTGAATTCCTTGTGGATTTTATGTCATCTCATTCACTCATAATTATTTGGTTAATTTTTCTAAGGTGGTGTAGGTAAGGGTTAATTAAGTTACTTAATTCATACCTTAACCTAACTAATGCAGAAAAATAGATTTAATTATCTAAAAATTAAACAAAAATATCAAACACATGTGGGAATGGGTTAGGAACAACAAACTCATCTCATCTTTTTGAAAATTAAATTAAACTCCAAATTAAACAAAAATCACATTGAATTCACTTTGATTTATTTTAAACTTTCTTATTTCGTAAGAATGTCTTTAGGATTTAAGTGAAGTGAACTTGTTTACATGCTTTCATTACTTTGAATCTTTTCCCAACATGTTAAATTTGTATGTCATGTGGTTTCATGCATTCATATTTTTTAAATTCCAATTTTATATGAAATTGTTTACTTTATGTCAAATTTGCATGTGTTGGCTAAAGTAGAAATATGAGTGGCTATTATCACTACTAAATCCAAATTATTTTCAGAACATATAAATCAAATATCAAATCTGAAAGTATGCTACTGCTATATTAATTATGAGCTTTCATGTGATAGATTATAAAGGCATGCTTAGCATAGGTTTCCTTTCTCTTTTATGTTAGTATAGTTTGAATAGGAGTTAGTAAGATGTAAGGTTCATTTGAAAAGAACCTAATGCTTACTTAATTCCATATCCTATTCATCTCTATGCTATCACTTATATTTGCATGTATAAATTGCATAAATAAAAATAAATCCATTAAACAACTTTTGCATTCTCCTTTTCTATTTCATTTCTTTTATACATATATTTGTATTTAAGAAAAGTGGTATATTAGTCTAGACAACCCTGAGGTTGTGAGGCTTTAAGTAGTCCTAAGTAGGTCTTGTACCTTACACCTCCTGTTAACAATGTACTCACTTCCTTTTTTTACTTTCATGTGTGTATGTGAAAATTTGGATAAGAAACCCATTTCTACTTAAGAAAAAATGCATATTCAACTTCTAAATTTCCTTAAATGGATTACTTAGCATGCATCATAAAGTGTGTTAAATACTCTCATTTGTATGTATAGATATGCTTAGGGTCCATCCATATGCATGTTATATATGTTGGGAAAGAAATGTAATGTGTGTTATGTGAATTTTGATTCATTTTATTTAATCTTAAAATATCTTTCTTTTGAATAGGTTTGTTTAGAGTTTATCTAAACTTAGGATTAATTAAAATATTTAATCAAACATTCACTAAATAAAACTAAAATGTGAATCTACTTTAGAAATTACTTAGGTTAGGGAAGGAAGAGAAGTTCTCTTCTCTTCCCTCTCTTCATAACTTAATTAATTGTAGGATCCTTAAACCAAATCAAAAATATGAAATAAAATCAACCCAAAATAATTAAACAAATTAAATGAAACCTCCTCTAAGTTGAACATGTTTTCACACTTAGAAAATTTAAACCTAAAGTCATAGCTAAAACATACCACACAAACCTTCAAAGCACACACATTAGCCTAAGTCACCACTTCTAGCTTTAGGTTAGTTGGTGCATGGTTTTATGTTTTGTTTTGTAATATATGTTTTATAGGATGTTAGGTGTATGCTCATAGAATGAATGGTAGGACTCTTAGTCTAACTATTCTTTTTTGAGGATTGTGCTAAGGGGTCATAAATAAAAATATAAATACTTTTGCTTGCAGGTGCTTTATACCCCTAAGCATAATCCATATGCCAGGTGGAGTTAGTCACTCATGTGTGGGTTGATAAGTTCAATATACATGCTTGGGATTTGTGTGGTTTGTTTTAACTAACCTTTATTTTACAGGTGTTAGTTAGATTACCACTTTTTCTTTTCATGTAAATTTATGAAATTAGAATTTTGAAATGATTGTTATGGGGATTAGGATGAACATTGGTCATAAGATCCTATCTTATGTACTATGTGAAGCCTTTAGTATCCACCAACCATCAAAAGAAAGAAACAAAAGAAGAAAAGAAGAAGAAAGAAGAAATAAAGCTTGAAGATCCCCATAACAATGAATTCCTTGCTTAATTGTAATTTAATTTTTTTGTAATCCGGGTTGTATAAGGGTAGAGCTCAGCTACCCATATTTGATATTTTTGGGTTTGTGTGGTGGTGCCCGACCACAATGGCCTTTTATTTTTTTTTGATTAGCTTTATAAATTGATTGATGATTTGTTTAGCTTTTGCATTAAGTGGCATGCTTTTCCTAGTTTCTTCCTTGCTTTATGTATGGCCTGGATGTGGATTAGGCTCTTAGGAAAAATAAATTTTACCCAACTTAACTCAAAAAATTAAATAAATAACTCATAACCTCAAAGCTTAGGTTTAAAATCAAGATAAAAGAATTAGCAACCCTTAGTTGGATGAGCATTTCTTTATAATATCATGCACAAATGCATCTTATTTCACTCTTGATTGGAGGGCTTCCACTTTGCTTTGAGAAACTTGGCTTGACCTTTGAGAGCCATGGTGGAAACTCACCTCCTCCCTTTTTCATTGATTTTGGCTAACATTTCTCATGCATTAGTCATGAATCCTATTAGCATGAGTCAAAATAATTATCCAAAATAAAAAAAAAAATTTGAATTGCATTAGATTTAGTCATCATTTAGCATGTCCTTTACATGATCTAGTCTCTTTAGGGAGTGAGTTTAAGGACTTAGTCTCTTTCTAAATAATATACTAGCTATCTTGGCATAAAGATTTGCCTATTTGTATTTAAAATCGTAGGAGGAGTTAGTTGGTAGCCACCCCCAAGTGGTTGTATGTCCAAGTTGTCGGGTGGTTTGTCCTCTCTTGTGGAGGCAAATCAATTACCCATCTTTGCCTTAGATTTAGGTTTCGACCCTCACCAAAGCTCCTAGATTTAGGTTTTGAGGTTGCTTCTCCCCTTTGCAGGTCATAAGCATAATTCCTCACCTCTTAGGCATTTCCTTAATCTTGTGTTAAGGAATCTTAAGTCTTAAATTTCTAATTAAAATATAACTCAAACAAACTAAATCAATTTCAAAAATATAAAGCCCAACTATAGGATAGTTTTGAGATGCTCACAAAGTTTCCTAGCATCGTGGGCATCTCCTACTTATCTTCCATTTTGGCTTCGATAATAACCAACTCTTTTGATCAATCCCATTTGATCTTCAAATATAAAACCAATCAATTGATAGTCCTTTCTATTGAAATCTTCAAAGAACAATGATCATTTACCTTAATCGAGTTTTCTAAGGAATTCCCATTCCTTAGATGTAATTAACTATGGGGCTTGCCCTGTAGGGAACTTAATGAACTAGTTTAAAATAAACCTTTACTTTTCCATGTAAAGTAGGGGAAGAATCTGTACATATGTAGACCCATCATCTTAGAGTCCTTATTGAGGTGATTAGGTCCATTAAAGGGTAGTGACTTATCTTTTCGAGATAGTACACTATTTCCTTGATGACATGCGATCACCAAAGTACATCTGTGGATCTATCAAAAAAGAAATTTTATAGTGTTTTGTGTCTTCTTTCTCGTATGACTTTGAAAGGCTCCAATTCATAGAAATTTTTTCACCAGATTTTTCAACGGAATGGTTCCTCTCTCCATCTTTGATAAATGATCACTATCTTTGAGTATGATAGTGGTTTGTACTTTGGTATGAAATCCAAGACTATCCTTCTTTCCATTGGCACTTAGCTCATTTCATTCTTGAGTTGAGTTAAACATCTTTAGGTTTTAGGATCACATTCTTGTTGGTCTTAAAACCCCGTTGGGTTCTCAATGGGTAAAATGAAAAGATCTAAATAAATAAAGACATTTTTTAAAGACTTCCTCCTTATCATTTTTTATGATAAGGAAAGGTTCATCTAAAATAATAAAGATAAATAAATCTTTGCTTTTCTTTTCAAAAGCACATTTTCAAAAATGCACTTAATAAAATATTTTCCACAAAATTTTGTCACTCTCATTTAACAATTCCCATAATTGTTACATATAGGGATTTTCAAAAATAAAACCAACGATATTTTCAAAAGCACAAATGAACATCTTCTTCCAATTCACTTTAATGTAGATTTCATTTTCAAAATAAAATGAACAATCATCTTTTCAAAATCACAATCATAATCATAAAAATTTTCAAAAAAAAAAAAAAAGCACATATGAATTCAATACACTCACACTTATTGAATGGAAAGTTCATTTCCAAACAAAATTAAACTTTTCAAAAGCACATGAACATCTTCATTTAATACACTCAAATTTATTAAATGAAGATTGCATTCCCAACTAAAATAAATAAATATCTTTTAGGAAATCCCACTTGAACATATCTTACATATGTTTTAAGTTGGAATTCCTCTCTTTCAAAAAGCAACAAGCACACACAAAACAAAAATTTCATATTTCAAAATAATATTGATCTCCAAATTTGTTGAATGAGTCCCCAAAAAATTAAAACTTAATCATGAAATTTTTCAAAAAAAAAATCATATTTTGGAACTTCATTTAACATATTCAAATTTGCTAAGTGAAGTTTTGAAATATAAAATCAAAAATCAACAATCATATTTCAAAATCTTTCAAAATACATTTGAAACTTCATTTAACATACCAAAATTTGTTAAGTGAAATCTCCATATCCAAAATCTAAAAAATTTTCAAACCCATTTGGAACTTCATTTAACATACCCAAATTTGCTAAGTGAAGTCTCCAAATTCAAAATCAACAAAATTTTCAAAACACATTTGAACTTCATTTAACATACCAAATTTTTAAGTGAAGTTTCCTCAAATAAAATCAACAATCATATTTCAAAATTTTCAAACACATTTGGAACTTCATTTAACATATCCAAATTTGTTAAGTGAAGTCTCCAAATTCAAAATCAAAATTTTCAAACACATTTGGAACTTCATTTAACATACCCAAATTTATTAAGTGAAGTCTCCAAATTCAAAATCCAAAAATTTTCTAAACACATTTGGAACCTCACTTAACATAGCCAAATGTGTTAAGTGAAGTCTCCCAATCCAAAAATCAAAATTTCAAACACCATTTGGAACCTCACCTAGCATACTCAAATTTGCTAAGTGAAGTTTCCAAAGCAAAAAAATCTTCAAACACCTTTGGAACTTCCTTAGCATACCAAATTTGCTAAGGAGAAGTTTCTTTTTAAAACCAAAATGAAATCAAAATTTTGAACACATCATTTGGAATTTCATTTAGCATACTCAAATTTGCTAAGTGAAATTTCATTTCACAAAACCAAGTGGGACTTCCTCTTTAGCATACCAAATTTGCTAAAGTTAAGTCTCCACTTTCAAAACACATCAAAAATAGAACACCTTAGGATTCCTTTAGCATTCCAAATTTGCTAAGGATCCTACCCTTTTCAAAAATCAAAACATCAAAATAACAAATGAAATACTTAGGATTTCCTTAGCATACCTAAATTTGCTAAGAATCCTATTTTCAAAAAAATCAAACAAAACACACTTAGATTATTCACTAAGCATACCTAAATTTGCTAAGTAAGAATTTTAAATTTTCCAAAATCAAAACAAAATTCACAAAAAATAAACAATCAATTTCTCAAATACTTCACCTAGCATACCTAAATTTGCTAAGTGAGTGAAATTCCAAAACAATCTAACAAAAATAAAATCATTTGACCCTTACTTTAACATACACAAATTTATTAAAGGAAAGGGTCCTCAAAATCAAAAATTCAAATTTAAAACAACAATGAACCTATGGAAGCATCCTTATCAAAATTTTGAATCCATATTTCAACATACTTAAATTTGTTGAAGTTGGATTCATATTCAAATTCCTCTTTCAATCAATCTTCTCAAATCCATTTGAACCCCACTTAACACTTCCAAGTTGTTGGATGTGGGTTCAAATTTTCAAATTCAAAATTAAAAAATATATATGGAGACAATAAAGTTCATTTCTCATTGCGATTCTTTACATTCGATGTATAGTTGGTTTCAATTATAGTTGTGAAATGGTAGTTTCAAATTTGTCTTTACCTTCCCCATGTATGGATCGGCTTTTGGATCGGATGACTTCCCCATCACCATACCCACGATTCACTTTGGGGGGATTTGAGGGGATCACTTGTGAGGGCACTCCCCTCCACGGTCAAGAGTGATTGAAGCGGTAGTCATCGGGATAGACTTACCCGATTAATGTCTCCTCACTAAAGAGGAAAGCTATGGTACCATAGACTTCTTGTTATAGTGCCAATAGTGCAGCGGTACGGCTCCAGCGTAGTTCATCCCAGTTGCTCATGTTGCCAGTGAGGTTACCATCTGTACCCTGGGTAAGGCTGCTCCCTACATTTGAGTATGGGTCTAGCTGCACTCCTCCCATCCCACACCCCAAGGGGAAGCATCAAGCATATCACTGGATAGTTAGGGATCAGTGGCTTCGACCATGGATGAGTTTCTTGTTATCACTTCACCAGTTATAGTTCCATCTCTCGGGTGGATAGAGGATGTCAGGATCCGTTCATCACCTCCTCGGTGGCATAGTTTTAGCACATTTCTAGGAGCGGGAGGTCATATGCCCTCTGTCTATGCCGGTAGCGAGCATACAAATGCTTTCAGTCGACCTCGTTTGATCTTTGATTGTTATCCTCCATGTAGGATAGATTCTAGGAGAGGGCCGAGGCCCATACAACATTACTAGCGAGGGAGCGATGAAGGTTCATGTCGCCTTGTTTTGATTGATTTTCCACGGCTCGCTCTTGCGTCGACCATACTGATAGTATTCTCTAGGATCACCACCATAGGAGCGGTTCTTGTGCAGAGAGTGGTGGTGTCTCCACACCACTCCCGTCTCATCGCCCGGTTATTCTGACATCTCCCATTCCATCTAAGGCCATGAAGGCTACATCCAAGAAAAAACACACTCTGTTGGTGATCATGGCCAACAATTCCTTACACCATTGGTGGGGAGCTCTCACTTACGCCAGTGGTGGTGCGAAGGAGTGGCAACCCAGCATCGTGGTGGTCCCTTCACCAACTGCCCATATAATGGATGTGGAGATGGTGATAGTTATTCTGATATTCGGATGGAGTTAATGGTGGTAGAGGAACATCCCGATTTTACCCTCTTATAGCGGTGGCGGTCAAGTGCGTATAGTCCATACGGGATTGACTCTCGGTGGCGGTGAGGTTTGCTCTCTGCACAATAATGATCACCGTCGGAAAACTATTTGTACCTCTTGAGTTGGATCATTCCTTAGATGAGATAGTTGCACATTATTTCATGGAAGAAGGAGATCTTAGTATGCACTGGTCGATGAAGAGAGATTATCCGATCTGAAGATGACTTGATGGGATTATTGGAGTATGCATGGTTGACACTAGAGGATCTCTTCTTGGGAATAACAAGCCATGGAAGGTGATGAGGTTGATCGAAGATACCAGAATCAACCTCGACATGACTAAGCGAAGGATGAGATTGATAGGATGGCATGTCAGTTACAGGACTTGTTAGCATTAGTGTTAGTGCTTCAAAAATAAGCCCTTATAGTTCATCCTACTATATGTCAGTCAGCCTGAGTTAGTGCATGTTTTGGATCCAGCCAAGACTCTACCTCCATTGAGCAAGGTAGCACTAGCATATAAAAGGTAGTGGAAAGTACCTCCATACAAGAAAAGATCATAAAATCCATGGTTGAGCGGTGAAGGAAGCTTTGGCTCGGGGAGGATCATCGGTTCTAAAGGGTAGACCCTACGAGAGAATTTGCTATCCAATATCCCAAGGGTTTCATGCCTCCTTCCTTCAAAGCTTTGATGGCGGTAAACCCAAGCGGCAGCTCACTTGGGCTAGTTGTTGCTTGGCATCAATGCTTTGCTCTTTCTGTTTTTAGCTAGAGTATTACTTTTGATTGGTATCTAAACTGGATTTTAGTAAAATATTTGAGTTAGAAACTCTTCATCAAGATTTGTTGGAGCTCAACAAAGGGTTACTATAGGTGATCTGTTGTAGCACCCTCGTGAGTCACTTGTTGATTATATCTTCGATGGCATAACTTGAGTATGAAGTATGAACCACAGTTGTCTGAACAATATGCCATTGAGATTCTCTTAAATAATATCCATGGCCCGGTCGCCATCATGCTTAAGGGCTTCACTATTAAGATATTTGAAAAACTAATCAACAAGGCATCTAGTCTAGGAGATACCTTTTCAAGATCGTTGCCAAGAAGAAGCCAAAGGTCTATGAGAAGAAACAGTAGTAGTGGTTGACAAGGGGAAACCAGATTAGTCGAGAGATCATGACCTCGTGACCTCCACCTCCTTTTGCACCGAGGGCCTTGCGGCCACCACCCATAGCCTCCATGGCCGCATAGACACGCACCGACCATACCAGAGTATGCATACGCCAGGTGGTAGCATGGTCTACTAGATAAGTTAAAAAACCTTATTCTTTTAAGAGGAGTAATCAAAAAATCTTTAAGAATCTCTTAAAGAAACATTTTCAACTACAGAGCATAGAGATGAGGAAGTAGGCAAAGTCATGATCAAACTTTTACCCTTACCATATGATCTAGGCCATGTTTTGGAGGATTGCTTCACATTCAAGGGGCTTGAACAATTTCAAGGTGTATAGTTATCCCAAAGGAATACCTTGTGGAACAACCTTCTCCATCGGGAATCCTTGGGGATACATGTGATCCCCAAAACCAAAGAAGGTTGGGACATTTTTTTTATAAAACCTCTAAGAAAATTCAAAGATCAAGAAGCTTTCCTAGGTGCGTGAGAAACCTCCAACACCAAGGAAGGTTTGCAAGTTTCTTGCCAACTCTAGGAAAGTGGGAGCGGTAGCGATTAGCATGTGTCGGCGGGATAGCCTCACTTAGCCATGTCAGCCTCCGACCTTAGGTTTAGCTTCCACACCATGAATTCCATTTCATAGCTCTTATTTCTTCTACTAGTAGAACTCTTGTATCCGGATAAGGCATCAAATCTCTTACTCCACTCACTTTGACTTCTACTTTGTACCCCAAATAATTCCAAGAAATTGAAGAATAAAGCTAGTTTGAATTATGTCACGATGGGTTGTCTTCTTCTATTCTAACAATAACTCTTCAAGTCTAATTATAATAATTGATCTTCTTGATTTAGAGTTGGACTTTCACGAATACTATGGGTTCACCTCTTGAGATAGACTTGGAATCATCGATTGAGTCCCATAGGAGAAGCTAGGTGAGCTGTGCGTAGAACCTTCCACCACCTGATCACCGAAATCACCCGTGGTGGCAAGGTTCTACCTCCAGGGCAGCACCTCAAGATAGAGGGAAACAAGTCATTGATGCGAAGATGAAGCCCTTCCACAAGATGCTCCACCCTTGGATATGCTTGTGGAAGACCAGTCGAAGGTGGACTACAATGTCCTTTCTCATCTAAGAAAGTTGCCATCTTAACTAAGCATATATGATGCCCTTGTCTTATCCAATGCGATTATGGAATCACTAATCAAGGACCTTCTTGATCTTGAAATATGCTTAGCTCAGTTGACCGCTATAGGTGAGGAAGCCCATTATGCAAGAAGGGATCACCTTCTGATGAAGACCTTCTTACGGGGACTTGGAGCACAGTCCCATACATCATCCGATTGACATGGATAGGTTGGAGAATCAGGTTCTCATGGATTAGTGCATCGGTGAACATTATGAGTCTAAAGAACCTTGCTTTGAAGATCAACATCTTTACACTGAGGAGATGGATGATGTTGAGAGGATTCAATGATCAGGTGAGGGCTTTAGGTTCTAGTGTTACCATTGGAGATAGGTGGTGGAAGGCTGAAGCCAAGTTCTACATCATTATTTCAAATACTTCATTCACTACTTTGCTTGGTAGGCCTTGGATACATCAGAATAAGATCATTTTATCCTTCCTTCATCACTGCATCAAGTTCAAAAAAGATGGAATTGAATACCGTGTCAATGGGGATGAACAGCCATTTCGGTTAGAGGTTGAGATTTATGAGGATGCGACCTACTATCTTCCTCAAAACACCCTTTCTCATGAACTTGGACAAAATTCAAATGCAAATACAAAGAAAAAGAAAATGAAGCAAAAGAAAAGATAAAAGAAAATGAAAAGAAAAATAAAGTCCAAGTACAAGAAGGGGAATTGAAGAAGAAATAGATCCACATATCACATTCCACAGTTCATTCCATCATATGGACATGTGGGTAGGATGGCTCAACCTCCACAGAGGTGAGGAAAGAGGCAGTTCGAGGTGGGAGACCCCTAGTTGGCCCTTGATAGAGATGTGTTCAGTTCATAGTACCCTACTATTCACATAAACTTGGAATCCTCGAGGATGAGTCTAATGTGATTAGTATACAACCTCTCAAGTTCCATTGGAGGTGACTTTTGATCCACCCAAAGAAGAAGACCAGGCCTCCAAGCAAAGCAAAGTATTTGAATCTAGTTTATGTGAAACTATTAGGCAGTAATTGGGAACCTTAGCTCTTACCTCACATCTCATAAAGTTGAAGGTTTAGTAGTTAAGAAGTCCCTAAGTCTTCGGTGACATGAAGTAGAAGAAGTTCTTTTTTGGGATCATCATCCTCAAGCCAGAAGTTGATGTAGAGCTTGAGGATACTTTAAATTAATGGAATTACCTTTTGACTTTTACTCCTTGTGTTCAAAATCTTATACATAAAGGTTTAGTTCCTCACACATGGTCCAAGCACAAGGATAATACTTTGAAAAGCTATGGAATATAGCATAATCAAAGGCGGGACTAGGATTTGGTACAGTGGGTGATTAATGATGAAGATTATTAGTTACCAATCATTTGGTCGATAGTTTCTTCTCACATCCCAACTCTTATGAGAATGTGTGTTTAGAAACTTGAGATGATCGGATGATCTCAAGTCAAAGAGGCACCACCAAAATTTGAAGAGGAGATTCATTCAACGATTGACAAGCTTAAAGAAATCAACCTCAAGATAAAAGAAAATCCTCACCCAACATACATCGGTTCATTACTGAATGAAGAAGAAACTAATGACTTAGTTAGGCTATTGACTGAGTTTAAAGACTACTTTGCATGGAGTTATGAAGAAATGCCCGGATTATCTCCTAGCATAGTAGTCCAGCAAGCATAGATCTTAACATTACCCCATTAAGCAGCTCCTAGATGCATGTGAATTGAACAATAGGTCATTTTAAATCAAGAAAGCGATCGATCTTTGGTTTTTCAGGGAAGAAAAATATCTACCAGTTAGCTAGTGTCATCGTTAAGAAGAAGAAGAATAGCCAAATTCATTTGCATCAATTTTAGGGACTTAAATAAGGCATGTCTAAGGATGAGTTTCCTCTTCCTATACGAATTAATGGTGGACATTGCCTCATCTCATGCAATTTTCTTTCTGGATGGATGGATATACCAAATCAAGATGTCTCACGAAGATGAAAGAAACATACTTTTAAACCCCAATCGAATCTTCTTATAGGGTCATGCCTTTCGCTTAAAATCTTTGGTGCTACATATACCAGCCATGACTCATATCTTCAACTCATCCATCATCGGGTTGAGTGCTACATTGATGATCTAGTAGTCAAAGAAAAGGAAGACCACCTCTTTGAGAGTAGTTTTGAATGGTTAAGATAATATAACCTCAAAATGAATCCCCGAAGTGTGCATTGAGGTCACTTCGGAAATTCCTTGGGTTATTGTTGACACAGGAATAGAAATAGATCTAAAAAAAGATCTATCTTAGAAATGCCACCTCTAAGAGTTTAACTCAACTTGATCCTTTCAAGGATGGTTGGCATATCTAAGATGCTTTATCTCAAACTATAGAGATGCAAACCATTCTCGGCACTTGTCAAAAGGATGCAAGTTCAAGTGGGATGACAAGTGCCATCATGCATTCGATGACATCAAAGAGTACTTGGTGAAGTCACCAGTTCTAGCAGCCCCTATCCCGGGTAGGCCACTCATCCTTTACACTACTGCATTGGATGACTTTCTCGGTGCTCCGTTGGCCTAAGCCAATGACGAAGGGAAGGAGAGCGCTTTCTACTACCTCAGCCGTCATCTGATACCTGCTGAAGTGAATTATCCACCTATTGAGAAACATTGCCTAGGTTTAGTCTTTGCATCTCAGAAGCTACGACACTACATGCTTTCTCATAAGATGAACTTGATCTCCCGAACGAATCCACTGTAGTACCTCATGTCATGGCCAATGCTTTTCAAATGTTTAGTTCATTGGTCCATAATTCTGTCACCGATTTTATATGACATTTGTACCCCTCTATGCGGTAAAAGGATAGACTTCTTAGCAGCACACACACTACCTGCTGATTCTCTGCTTAGTGACAATCTCCCTGATGAATAAATCATGAACTTAGGGGAGACCGACAATCGCTGATGGGAGATATATTTTGATGGTGCTACTTCTTTTCTCAAAGGTGAAGCACCATGATCTATTCTCCTAGGAAAGATAATGGTAGGAATAGTTTTTCTAACTCCAAACCACAATGTCATGAGATTCTCATTCTATCTTTCCAACCTTTGCACCAATAACGAAGTTGAATATGAGGCTTTGATTATCGGTCTGGAGTAAGCCATCACTATCAATGTGAAGAGCATCAACATCTTTGGGGATTCTCAGTTGGACATCAACAGTCGGGTCTTACCAGGTCCACAAGCTCAAGCTTCATCATTACTATGACTATACCATGAAGCTGTTGGCCTAAATTCCTAAAGTCATAATCTACAAGGTTCCCCAAGCAGAGAATGCAGTAGCAGATTCCTTGGCAAAACTTGCTAAAGAGTTGGCATGTTCAGAAGATGAGTCCATTTCAATAAGGGTCCAAAAGAGACAAGTCCTATCCCATATTGATGTGGAACTAATCGAGATACTTTCTCTTGAAGGGGAGGTTGCCATTGCCAAAATAGACAAGGAGTTAGATTAGAGGCAACCATTCATAGATTACTTGAACACCGACAAACTTCCTCAAGAGAAATCACAAGCCCATCAGGTGAAACACAGAGCTCTTTTCTATGCTCTTATTGATGGCAACCTATACCGTCAGTCCTTTGACCAAATGTGGTTACGCTGTTTAGACAAACATAAAGCCATGGTATTATAACTGAGGTACATTTAGGTCTATGTGGAGCTCATCAATCTAGTCCAAAAATGTAGATGAAGATCAAAAGACTTGGATTCTATTGGCCTTCTATGATTACAGATTGCATAGATGTAGCTAGGAGATGTCATTAGTGTCAGGAACATGGTGTGGTCCTCCATTGTAGCTCTGATGGATCTTCCTTCTTCTAAGGGGCATCGATTCATCTTAGTTGCCATAGACTACTTTTCCAAGTGGGCAAAAGCTATCCCACTCAAACAGGTCACAACTCATCATGTGCTTCAGTTTTTCAGGAACCATATCATATATAGGTTCGGGGTTCCTCGATGAATTATATTTGTTAATGGTATTGCATTAAAAAGCATGAATATCAATTGCTTCGCTAGAAGACACGATATAGATTGGAGATACTCCACCATCTACTACCCTAGAGCAAATGGCTTAGCAGAAGCATTCAATAAAACTCTCATCCATATACTAAAGAAGACTCTTGATGACAACAAACAATGGAATGAGTAGTTAGTTGAAGCCTTGTGGGCCTACCACATCACATACCAAACTCCAACTCAATCTACCCCATTTTCCTTAGTGTATGGGTCTGAAGCCGTTCTTCCTTTAGAAGTTCAACTCCCATCACTAAGGATAGCATTGGGTAACAAGATCACTACAGAGCAGAATGCAAAGTTGCAGTTAGAAGAGCTCGATGGTTTGGAGGAGAGTCGCCTACGGGCATGCCAGAACCTCTAGTTGTATAAGGCCAAAATGATTCAAGCTCACAACAAGCTGGTTCACCCTAGGTCTTTCCGAGTAGGAGAACTTATGTTAGTCCTAAGGAGACCAATTGTTGTCCATCGAAAGATGAGAGGCAAGTTTGAACCTACTTAGGAAGGCCCTATGTCATAGAGAAGGCTACTGGAGGATCTTATTACTTATTGATTGTAAAGGGGAACACTCGATGCTTCCAATTAATGGGCTATATCTAAAGAAATATTACCCATGAAATAAATCATGTTTGAAAATAATCATTAATAAAAAAGAACAAAAATTTGATTCCATTCATCAAATCTTCTCTTCTTTTGAAGCATTGTTTGCTTGTCTTGTAAATCCTCTGTGACATGTTTAGGGTAGGTGTAAGAGTCCCCCAGTGGCATTCTATCCCTCTTTCACAGCACAAACACAATCTCCTGAGGCTATTAGAATAGGCGTAAGAGAACCTGAGAGGAATCCTACTTCGATTATCATAACTAAGATAGGTGTGAGAGAACCTAAGTGGCATCCTTTCTTAGTGAGAATCTTGTTTGCCATCTGTGGCACCATTTCATCAAAACCCCTAGTGTGTTTAAGGAAGGTGTAAGAGTCCCCCCAGAGGCATCCTATTCCTTTTAACACATGCACACAATAAACACACATCTATTATCTCGAGCTATTTTGATGTGGGAGCAAGCCCCCTGTAGCACTCACTCATTAGCTGCTCCAGGTCAGGTCTACATGCTACCTCGCTAGTATGTCACCCTAGTGGTTTCTTATTTAGAAGATATGAGTCCTCGAGCTTTCTTTCTAACTTGACCATTACAAACCAATGAGCGCCTTGTTAGTATAGTAGTTTTTCACTACCCAACTAGTAAGCTACCTCGTGATTGACTTCGTTTAAGAAGATGTGAGTCCCCGTGCTTTCTTCTCAAGCTAGCCATCATGTTCTAATTAGGTTGAGTATATTTAAGGTTCAGGATAAATCCCAGAGGCTCCTTTCCTCTTGACTACTTTTGAGTTGATATAAGTCCCCAATGGCATTCACTCAGTAGTCGCCCTAGGTCGGATAACACCGAGTGAAACTATCCCGGCAATTAGTTCCTATATAGGGATGTGAGTCCCGAGCTTTCTTCTGCGATTGTTGCAAATGACAAACACCTTAGGTTGGTTGATGTTCTATCTTGTCACTCTGAGTGGTACACCACTCTTGGCGGATATGAGTCTTTGCTTTCTCCTTGAGTTGGACCAGAATACCTATTGGATATGACTAGCCATGTCATCTTCTCTAGGGTGTTGGATTAAGCCCTTACCCCATCCCTGTGGCACTCTATTTGGATCAAGTCTTTGCCCATTTAGACACTACCTGGGTTACTTTTGGATTGGACAATTTCCCTTTTCTAGTAACCACCCCTGTGGTTGAAAAAATTGTTCAACGGATGCACAAATTCTCCCTTGGTTCAGTAAATTTGAGATATATCTAGGCTGATATAAGCTCCTTCTCAGTTTGATGCCTTGCAAACTAATAGGGTCCATGATAATAAACAAAATAAATAAAATTATTCGCTTGTGGATTAGGATTTCAAGCCCCCAAAGGACCCCTTCTCCCAAGAAGACATCCTATCTTTAGGGCAGTGTCAGTAGAACTCCCTATAGGAATTGCTTGACTACACAGTTGAGATAAATCCAGTGTACTCACTCCATAGTCAGCTTAGGTTGGGTTCAATCTATTTTCCATAAGCAAGTTACCCGAGTCATTCTGCTTTGAAAGATATAAGACTATGATGCATTCTTTCTAGCATGATTGATGCAAACCGACAGGCAGCCCTAGGTCGGGTTCGATTTGTTGCCCAAAGAAACCGATCACCCTAGTGATCTTTTCTAGTGGAAGATGTGAGTCCCGAGCTTTCTTCCTTTCAATTGATCATTGCAAACCGAAAGGCACTCCTTTGGTTGGATAGTTCTCAAATCAGACGGGAAGCTACTCCATTTGGTTCAGTAAATCTGAGATAGGTCTAGGCTTCTATAAGCTACTTCTCATTGTGATCCATTACAAACCAACATAATCCATCAAAATAAAACAAATCTAAAATTAAAAATTAATCCTTGACTATTCTTGAGCTGATTTGAGTCCCCCAATGGCATTCACTCAATAGTCAGCCCTAGGTCGGGTCGATTTGTTGCCCAAAGCAACCAATCACCCCAATGGTTCCTTGTTGTGGAAGATGTGAGTGTTAACCTCATTTTCAGAATGAGCTCTCAACCCTCCCATCTTAGAATAGGACTCCTCTTAGATTTTAAGAGTTCCTTAGTCTTAAGACACATCTAGTGATTAGGTGTATACTCAAACCTAGCCCTATAGACTTAGAAGGGTTAGCCATAGGAATAGGTCATGCTTTAGGAGTGTTAAGAAAACTTACATACCCTTAGCTTAAATCATTCCTCACTTTCCTTCTTTCAAGTCAAACATCAAATCAAATCTATTTTATTTTCTCCAAACTCAAATCAATTCCATGATTGAAATCCATGATTGAAATCTATGATTGAAACCCATGATCAAAATTCATCAAAAATTTCTAAGTCCAAATTTTGCCAAAGTCCTTAATCTTGCCTTTAAAGGCTTAACCAAAATCATGATTCAAACCTATTCAAACCTATTCAAACCTTTGAGATTTTCTCATAATCCATTTATATTCTAATTTATATTCACATGTATAAATGAAATATAAATTCAAATCAATCAAATCAAATTCAAAATTTAAAATCAATTCATAAAATTTTTCTTAAATCTTTTAAATTCCCTTCAATGGATTTAGCCTAAATCTTGATCAAACTGTTATTCAAACCTTGAGATTTTTCAAACTTATTTATATTCTCATTTATATTGACATATATAAATGAAATATAAATATAAATCAATAAAATCTAACTCACAAAATTAAATCCCAATTTAAAATTAATTTAAATCCTTTAAATTCTTTTAATGGATTTAACCTAAATCTTGATCAAACTTATTCAAACCCTTAGAATTTTCTTAAAACTTATTTATATTCTCATTTATATTCACATATATAAATGAAATATAAATATAAATCAATCGAATCCAACTCACAAAATTAAATTGCAATTTAAAATTCCCTTAAATTCTTTAAATTCCTTTTAATGGATTTAACCTAAAAATTGATCAAACCTATTCAAACTCATGGGATTTTCTCAAAACTTATTTATATCCTCATTTCTATTCTCATATATAAATGAAATATAAATATAAATCAATCAAATCTAATTCAAAAATTAAATTTTAAATTAAAAAATTTCTTTAAATCTTTTAAATTCCCTTTAATTGATTTAACCCAAAAATGATTAAACCACTTCAAATCCTTGAAATCTTCTCATCATAAATTTATATTTTCATTTATATTCACATATATAAATGAAATATAAATTTAAACAATCAAAACCTATTCCAAAAATCAAACTCAAATCAATTCAAAATCCAATCTAAGCCTTTCAAGTCAAAATCTTGAACTTAGCCAAATCAATTTCAAATCAAGCCAAACTCTTGATTTTCTCTCATGATTCAATTAACCCTACAATCATGAGTTCATATATAAATCCAAACTTCAATGATTCAATCAAAACCTAATTGAAAAATCAAACCCAAAACCCTTCATATTCTTCCTTTGAATATGAAATTTTCAAATGGATCAAAACCCATATGACTTCAAACCACTTATAAATGGATTTATGTTTCAATCATGAGTCCATATACAAGATCAACCAACTTCAAATCAAGCTTTGACCAAATTTTGACCCACTTGACCCAAAGTGACCTAAAGTACCCTTATGAGCCAACTTTGATCCTAACCAAATTGGATTGAACTCATATTTGTCTCTCATCATGATCAACATCATCATGGGATGATCAATCAATCAAATAGGGTCAAACCAAGTCAAACCTAAGGGTTGATCAAGTCAACACTTTACCTAAAATGAAACTTTACATAGCTAAATTCCACCATAAGCCAAATTAATTGAAACCATTGATCTAAGTTCACTCATGACCTATGTTTGAACAGCCAACATTTGAGCCTAACCTAGCCAATTGGTCAACTTGACCAAGTTGACCCATTTTGACCTAAAGGGCCAAAATTTGTCAAAACTTGATCTAAGCCAATTGATTGAAACCAATGGGTCAAGTCCATCCCAAATCACTTGTGGAACTTGACCAAAGCCTCAATTGGCCAACTAAAACCTAGCCCAATTGACCTTAGACCCAACATGACCTAAAGGGGTCATGTTGAGCCAAAATTGAACTTAACCCACAAATTGAGTTGGAAATAAGACCAATCCACTCCATATGACTAACTAACCTAAACCTACCTTGACCTACCTTAAATAGGTCAAATGGGTCAAATGGGTCCAACTTGAACCATTTGACCTAAATGAAGTCATATGAGCCAAAACTAAATATATACTAAATTGAATCAAACCAAAGCACCAAAACATTTCAAATGGTCATATGAATTTGACCCAACCCTTGGTTTGACCCAAGTTGACCTGTTTTGACCTAAATGAGTCAACATGAGAAAACCCTATCAAATGGATTCCAAATCCAATGAAACTTGGCCAAACCTAGTTTCTGCACATACCCAACATGTCCAAAAAAAAAATAGAAAAATGACCATCCCCTAGGAGAACAAATTTTGGCTTATCCATGAGTAATTTGGTCATTCCTCTTCACTTCACTTGAGGCTTTCCTAAAAGCTCAAGGGGACTTAGTGATGTGGTGCACCCAAATGGGTTTGGGTTGCATTGGTCCCAAACCAAACCCCAGCTCAAAATTCAAATTTAAAAATCTCTCAAGCTCAAATTCAAGCACATGGGAGGTTGGCAATCCACTCCTTGGATCAAACTGACCATGTGCACACTCAAAATAGGCAAAACAAACTCCCCAATATGATCAATTGGATCAAAATGACAAGAGCATTGCCAACCATCCGATCCTTCAAGGGGGAGATATACTCCCCCTAATTCACTTCTATTTTCATCCTCATTGAAGGATGGAAGCCAGAGGAGCCATTGGAGATTGATCCTAAGCCTCCTAGAGCTCTTCCCATTTTCCTTTTCTCGGCTTTTGAATAGTGAAAAATAGAGGAGGTAGAGTGGATTTCCAACTTCTTCCACACTTCATTTCCTTCCAATTTCTCTTGCACACTTCATCTAGGAGCTGAGTTGAAGCTTCATTGAGTTCCCACAGCAAGGAAGTCATTGGATCAAAGCCTGAGAAAAGGAGGAGTTGGTCATACATTATGTACTCAACCTCAAGTGCTCATACTCAAAGCTTCTCTCACTAGGCGAAATCTCGAATCGAGCAGGTGATCACCTCCAGTGAGGTATGGGATTTTCTGACCATTAAACTCAATGTGGTGTGGAGCTTTGTGAAAGAAATTTTCATCCCATCAATTTTTGACCGTTGGATTTGCTGCTCTCTATCTTTAGATGGTGTGGGTTGAATTTGATTTGATTCCATGTTAGATCAAGCTTGGATCTTCCCCTTGATCATGAACAGTCTCTGTTGATCAAGGGAAAGAACTTGGAAGCCATCCATCCATGCATTTTAGATGGACGACTGAGATTATTTAGCACATTTAGAAATCCTTTTATCTGATTTAAAATGTGAGGAGATCCTTAGCTGTCCGATCTTTGATGACGGCGAGATGGCGCTTATGTTACCATTGAGGTGACAACTTAAGTGACCCCATCACAGTGCGATGTGTGTAAAGCGCATTGCGCCACATGCCACGTGCCAGCTAGGGATTAATTAAGATTAGTTAAAATGCTTAATTAACTTTTGATTAATCAAGATCTTCAAAATTAACTCTTCTTAAAAAATTAGAAAAATATGAAATAAAATCCTATGGATAGATAATTAAACCTAGAATATTTTAAAATTAATTTTAATGGGTTTTGAATTATAATTTTCTGAATTTAAGTTTTATTGAAAGTGTATTTTGTTAATTACTCTTTAATTAGGCCTCTGGTTAATCCAAAATTTCTTGGGTAAGTTTTAGGGGATGACTTCTGCCTCCCTTAATTTTTCTTGGGATTTATTGAAGGTTTGATTTGAATAATTGCATATGGTTTCTTTAATTACCCTTCTTATGTAATTAAGCATAATTAAGATATGATTAGTGATTCCAATATGATTAGGGTTGATTAAGGTCAAATCCAATAAGTAGGAGGTTTATAAAATATTTTTGGGGCATTTCCCCTAAGCTATTCCCTAAACCCCCTTTTCTCTCCTTAATCTCCTCTTAATTAAGGGTTAATTATCCCCAATCAATTTTAAAAAATTCTAAAAGTTTTGAACTTAATTAATCTACCTTGGGTAGATGCTTGGGTGTTTAATAGCCTAAGTTCTTTTAAGGAAATCAAAACATCCATAAGTATGAAAGGGTTTTGAAATTGAAAATTATGTAATTAACTTTTAATTGTGAGCCAAATTGCATTAGACCTTTTCATTATTAGGTGCATTGCAAATTTAAATTCTTGTGGGTTTTATGTCATCTCACTGGCTCATAATTATTTAGTTAATTCTTCTAAGGTGGTATAGGTTAGGGTTAATTAAGCTATTTAATTCATACCTTAACCTAATCGATGCATACAATTGGATCTAATTATCTTAAAATCAAACAAAAAATATCAAACGCATGTGAGAATGGATTAGGAATAGGAAACTCATCTCACTTTTTAAATTAAACTTCAAACTAAACAAAAATCACTTTGAAATTCACTTTGATTTATTCTAAATTTTCTTATTCTTTAAGAATACCTTTAGAATTTAAGTTAAGTGAGTTTGTTACATGATTTCATTACTTTGGATCTTTCCCCAACATGTTAAGTTGTATGTCATGTGATTTCATGCATTCATTGTTTTAAAATTTAAATTTTAAAATAAATTGTTTACTTTATGTCAAATTTGCATGTGTTGGCTAAAGTAGAAATATGGATGGCTATTCACTACTAAATCCAAATTAAACATATAAAATAACAAATGAAAGTGTGCTACTTATACTTTAATTATAAGCTTGCATGTGATAGATTATAAAGGTATGCTTAGCATTGGTTTTCTTTCTTTCATTATGTTAGCATAGTTTTGAATAGGAGTTGGTAAGATGTGGGGTTTATTTGAAAAGAACCCAACACTTACTTAATTCATACCCTATTCATCTCTATATCAGAAGGGTTTGCTATATTTGCATACATAAATTGCATAAACAAAAATAAATCCATTAAACAATTTTTTTTTCCTTTTTCATTTTATTTCTTTTATACATATGTTTGTATTTAAGGAAAGTGGTATATTAGTCAGACAACCACGAGGTTGCGAGGCTTTAAGTAGCCTAAGTAGGTCTTATACCTTTACGTTAACCATGGTGTTGTACTCACTTATGCCGTTCTTACTTTCATGTGTGTATGTGAAATTTTGGATAAGAAAAACCCTTTCTACTTAAGAAAAATCATGCATATTCAACTTCTAAGTTTCCTTAAATGGATTACTTAGCATGCATCATAAAGTGTGTTAAATACTCTCATTTGCATGTATAGATATGCATAGGGGTCTATCCATATGTATGTTATATATATGTTGGGAAAGAAATGAAGTAATGTGTGTTATGTGAATTTTGATTCATTTTATTTAATCTTAAAATTCCTTTCTTTTTTGAATAGGTTGATTTAGAGTTCATCTAAACTTAGAATTAATTAAATTATTTAATCAAAACATTCACCTAAATGAAACTAAAATATGAATCTACTTTAGAAATTACTTAGGTTAGGGAAGGAAAGTGAAGTTCACTGCTCTTTCCTTCTCTTCATAACTTAGTAATTAATTGCAGGATCAACTTAAACCAAATTAAAACATGAAATAAAACTAACCCAAAATGATTAAACTACTTAAATGAAACCCTCCTCTAAGTTGAATATGTTCTTCACACTTAGAAAAGTTGAACCTAAATCCGGTTACGTATTGCTACTTACACAAATTAGCACACACATTAGCTGAAGTCACCACTTCTAGCCTTAGGTTAGGTGGTGCATGGTTTGATATTTATTTTATTTTGTGATATATGTATTAAACTGGATGTTAGGGTGTATCCTCATAGAATGAATGGTAGGACATTCTTAACTATTTTTTTCTATAGGAGATTGTGCTTAAGGGGCGCTATCATAAATAAAAATATAAATGCTTTTGCTTGCAGGTGATTTATACCCCTAAGCATAATCCATAGGCCAGGTGGACTTAGTCACCCATGCATGGGGTGATAAGTCCAATATACATGCTTAGGATTTATGTGGTTTATTTTAGCTAACCTTTGTTTTGCAAGTGTTAGTTATGTTTCCACTTTTCCTTTTCCATGTAAAAATTTGTATGATTAGGATTTTGGAATAATTATTATGGGGATTAGGATGAGCATTTGTCATAAGATCCTATCTTTTGCACCATGTGAAGCCTTGGAGCATCCACCTTCAAACCATCCAAAAGAAGGAATCAAAAAAGAAAAAAGATAAGAAGAAGGAAGAAGAAAGAAGAAGAAGAAGAAAGAAGGAAGAAGAAACAAAGCTTGAAGACCCCCATAATAATGAATTCCTTTCTCAATTGTAATTTAATTCATTTGTAATACAGGTTATATAAGGGTAGAGCTTGAATTCACCTTATGAAGGAATATTGAAGACATAATAATGAATTCCTTTCTCAATTGTAATTTAATTCATTTGTAATGGGTTATATAAAGGGTTGATTGATATTTTTGGGTTTGTGCGATGGTGTCCGACCACAATGGCCACTTATTCTTCTTGTGATTAGTTTTATAAATTGGTGATGATTTGTTTAGCTTTTCATTAAGTGGCATGTTTTTCCTAGTTTCTTCCTTGCTTTATGTATGGTTTGGATGTGGATTAGGCTCTTTATGGAAAAATAAATCTCTTACCCAACTTAAAAACTCAAAATAAAATTAAATAACTCATAACCTCACCTAAAGCTTAGGTTTAAAATCAAGATAAAAGAATTAACAACTCTTAGATGGATGAGCATTTCTTTTGTAATATCATGCACAAATACATCTTATTTCACTCTTGATTGGATGGCTTCCACCTTTGCCAAAGAAATGGCTTGACCTTTGAGAGCCATGGTGGAAACTCACTTCCTCCCTTCTCGTTGATTTTGGCCAATAATTCTATTTCTCATGCATTAGTCATATGAATCCTATTAGCCAAAGTCAAAATAATTGTCCAAAATGAAAAATAAAATGAAATTTGAATTGCATTAGATTTAGGTCATTTGAGGCATGACCTTTACATGATCTAGTCTCCTTAGGGAGTGAGTTTAAGGAGTTAGTCTCTTTCTAAATAATAATAGCCTAGTTATCTTGCATAAGCACAAAGACTTGCTTACATGTATTTAAAATTATAAGAGGAGTTAGTTGGCGGCCACCCCCAGGCGATTGTAAGTCCAAGCTGTAGGGTGGTTTGTCCTCTCTTGTGGAGGCAAACCAATTACCCATTTTGCCTTAGATTTAGGTTGTGCTTTTGGCCTTGTCAAAGCTCCCTATATTTAGGTTCTGAGGTTGCTTCTATCCTTTATGGGCCATAAGATTAATTTCTCACCTCTTAGGCATTTCCTTAATCTTGTGTTAAGTAATCTTAAGTCCTAAATTTCTAATGAAAAATGCAACCTAAATAAACTAAATCAATTTTTAAAATGTAAAGCCCAACTATAGGTTAGTTTGAGATGCTTGCTAGGTTTCCTAGCATCGTGGGAATCTCCTACTTATCTTCTATTTTGGCTTTGATAATAACTCCCTCTTTTGATCAATCTCATTTGATCTTCAAACATAAACCAATTGATTGATAGTCCTTTCTTATTGAAATCTTCAAAGACAATGATCATTTACCTTAATCGAGTTTTCCTAAGGATCCCTTCCCTTAAGATGTAATTAACTATGGGCTTGCCTGTAGAGCTTAACGAACGATTTAAAATAAACTCTACTTTACTTTTCATGTAAAGTAGGTGAAGAATCTCTATATATCTGAGACCCATCATCCTTAGGAGTCCTTATTGAGGTGATTAGGTCCATTAAAGGGTAGTGACTTCTGTCTTTTGAGATAATACACTATTTTCTTGATGACGTACCCGATCACCTGAATAAGTACATCTGTGAATCTGCATGGCATCCTAAAAAGATGAATTTTTATAGTGTCTTGCCTTTTCTTTCTCCCCATAGATTTGAAGGCAACTCCCTATAAAAATATTTCCCCATAGTGAGTACCCATGCTTTCTTCCTAACTTTACCATTGTATACCAAAAGGCATTCCCTTTTGGTTGGATAGTCCTACCTCATGGTGGGTAGACTTATCCCTTTAAATTGGTAAATCTGAGTTAGGTCTAAGCCTCCATAGCCCCTACTCAGTACAGTTCATCGCAAACCTGTGGGATCCATCATAATAAAAATAAATAAATTTAAAAAAAGAAATCAATTTTGATTATCTTTGAGTTGATCTAAGTCTCCCAGTGGCATTCACTCAATAGTCAGCCCTATGTTGGGTTCAATCTGTTGTCTTGTTAATAGATTACCCCATCAACATATCTTTACATTGGAGGATGTAAGCCTATTATGCTTTCTTCCTAGTACTATTACTACATACCAAAAGTCATCCCTTTGGTTGGCTAGTCTTACTATGTGCTTAGTAGACTATTCCTTTGGATTGGTAAATCTGAGTTAGGTCTTAGCCTCCATTGTTCCAACTTAGTGCAGTCTATTGCAAACCAATAGGATTCATCTAAAAATTCAAACCTAACAAATTTAAAACAAATTAAACCCTCTTCCCAATGGAACAAATCAAATATTTTCTTTTTAGTGAGATTCAAATCAAATCAAAGCTTTAATCCCCTTGTGGATGACATGAACTTGCTTCCCTAGTGGAAGGTTCACATTCTATCCCTTAGTGGATTTTTCCCTCTCTCTTATGTCTTGGACATAAGTAGAGCCACATTGCATTAAGCTCTGGATTCTTTCTATGCCTTAGGTTAAGGATATATTGCTTCTGTTAGTGCTTGTGATCACTCAGTGTTGTTGATCATTTTGGTCAAGACCAACACGTGCAGTGTTCCTTGTTAGTCACACCACACCTATTAGGCGCCCTTTGTTGACCTCATTTTTAGGATGAGCTCTCAACCCATCCATCTTAGACATGTGACTCCTCTTAGACTTTAAGAGTTTCTTAGTCTTAAGATACATCTAGTGATTAGGTGGACATTCAACCTAGCCCTAGAGACTTAGAAGAGTTAGCTATAGGAATAGGTCATGCCTTATGGGTGTTAGGAAAACTTCCTACCCTTAGCTTAAATCATTCCTCACTTTCCTTCCTTCAAATAAAACTCCAAATAAATTCTATTTGACTTACTCCAAATTCAAATCAACTCCATATGATTGAAACCCATGATTGAAATCTATGATTGAAACCCATGATCAAAATCCATCAAAATTCCCAAGTCTAAATTTTGCCTAAGTCCTTAATCTTGCCTTTAAGGACTTAACCAAAATTATGATCAAAACCAATTCAAATCTTTGAGATTTTCTCATAATCCATTTATATTCTCATTTATATTCACATATAAAAATAAAGTATAAATTCAAACCCATCAAATCAAACTCAAAATTTCAAATCAATTCATGAAATTTTCCTTAAGTCCTTAATTTTCCATTAATAGACTTAGTCTCGTCATGATTTAAATCAATTCAAATCCTTGGGATTTTCTCAAAACCCATTTATATTCTCATTTATATTCACATATGTAAATGAAATATAAATATAAATCAATCAAATCAAATGCAAAAATTAAATTTCCAATTTCAAATTTTCTAAGTCCCTTAATTTTCCATTAAAGGACTTATCCAAAACCTTGATCAAATTAACTCAAACTCATGGGATTTTCTCAAAACTCATTTATATTCTCATTTATATACACATATATAAATGAACTATAAATATAGATCAATTAAATCAAAGGAAAAAATTAAATCTCCAATTTAAAATCCTTCTTAAGTCATTAATTCTCCTATAATGAACTTAGCCTAAATCATCATCAAACCATATCAAAGTCATGGGATCTTCTCATAATTGTTTTATAGTCTCATTTGTATTCACATATATAAATGAAATATAAATATAAATCAGTCAAACCAAATTCAAAAATTCAAATCCCTACTCCAAATTTTCCTAAGTCCATTAAATCCTTCTTAATGGACTTAGCCCAAATCATGATTAAACCACTTCAAATCCTTGAAATTTTCTCATGATCAATTTATATTTATATTTTCATATATAAATGAAATATAAATTCAAACAATCGAAACCTATTCCAAAAATCAAACTCAAATCTACTCAAAATCCAATCTAAGCCTTTCAAGTCAAAATCTTGAACTTAGCCAAATCAATTTCAAATCAAAAACTTTGATTTTCTCTCATGATTCAATCAACCTACAATCATGAGCCCATATATAAATCAAACTTCAATCAAACAATCAAAACCTAGTTCAAAAATCAAACCCAAAACCCCTTCATTTTCTTGCTTTGAATATGAAATTGTCAAATGGATCAAAACCCATTTGACTTCAAATCACTTGTAAATGGATTATATTTCAATCATGTGTCCATATACAAGATCAACCAACTTCAAATCAAGCTTTGACCAAGCCATTTGACCCACTTAGGCTCACTTGATCGAAAGTGACCTAAAGTACCCTTATGAGCCAAATTATAATCCTAACCAAATTGGATTGAACCAAACTCATATTTGCCTCTCATCATGATCAACAATCATGATGGGATGATCAATAACCAAGTTAAATCTAAGAGTTGACCAAGTCAACACTTAACCCAAAATGAAACCTAACATAGCCAAATTCCACCATAGGCCAAATTGATTGAAACCATTGATCTAAGTTCACTCATGACCTATGTTTGAACTTGACCAAGCCAACATTTGAGCCTAACCTAGCCCAATTGGTCACTTGACCCAAGTTGACCCATTTTGACCTAAAGGGTCAAAATGTGTCAAAACTTGATCTAAGCCAAATTGATTGAAACCAATGGGTCAAGTTCATTCCAAATCACTTGTGGAACTTGACCAAAGCCTCAATTGGCCAACTAGACCTAACCTAGCCCAATTGACCTTAGACAACATGACTAAAGGGTCATGTTGAGCCAAATTTGAACTTAATCAAAATTGATTGGAAATAAAGATACCAATCAACTCCATATGACTAACCTAACTTAAACCTACCCATCACCTAGCCCAAATAGGTCAAATGGGTCAAATAGGTCAACTTGACCCATTTGCCTAAATGAAGTCATATGAGCTAAATTCAAAATAATAACAAATTGAATCAAACCAAAGCACCAAAATATTACAAATGGTCCTATGAACTTGACCCAACCCTTGGTTTGACTCAATTTGACCAATTGGTCAACTTGATCCAAGTTGACCCATTTTGACCTAAATGGGTCAACATGAGCCAAACCCTATCAAATGAATTCCAAATCTCATGAAACTTGTCCAAACCTTGTTTCTCCACATACCTAACATACCCAAAGTGAAAAATTAGCAAAATGACCATTACCCTAGGCCATAGAACAAATTTTATCTTAACTCATAGGTAATTTGGTCATACCCTCTTCATATTCACTTGAGCCTTTCCTAAAAGCTCAAGGGGACCTAGGGAAGAGTGGTGCACCCAACCCAATGGGTTTGGGTCAGCCCAATTGGTCCCTAGACCAAACCTGACCCTAGGTCAAAATGCAAAATTCAAAACCCCTCTCCCACTTAAATTCAAGCACATGGGAAGTTGGCAATCCACTCCTTGGCTCAAACAGACCATGCGAACACTTTTAACTGATCAAACAACCCACTACCTATGATCAATTGGATCAAAATGGTAAGAGCATTGAAGGTCGTCCGATCGTTCAAAGGGGAGATATACTCCCCCTAAACAAACTTGAATTGATCATTCATGAATTTGATTGAGTACTAGAAAGACTTAGGAAGCATCAGAGAGTATTCTCTAGCCTCCTAGAAGCTCTTTCCATTTCCCCATTTCTCAATTTTTGAACAATAAAAATAGGGGAGCTCAATCCATTCTTGAACTTTCTCCACATTGAAACTCCACATAATTCCCTCTTCAAGCTTCATCAGAGGACCAAGTCGAGTGCACCCAAGCTCACTTCCAAGTTCTTGAAGCAAGGAGAGATCCAAATCAATCAAAACTGAGCTCAAGCTAAGGAGGAGGTGACCCATAGGAAGATCCACTCAACCTCAAGTGCTCAAAACATCAGCAAGGCTTCATCTCAACCAGACGAAGCTTATCCAAGGGAATCGAGCATCGATGATCACCTCCGGTGAGGTATGGGATTTTCTGACCATTAAAATCAATGTGGTGTGGAGCTTTCTGAAAGAAATTTCAATCTGATGGATTTTTGGACCATTGGATTTGCCTCTCTTTCGCTTTAGATGGTGTGGGTTGAGTTTGATTTGAATCCATGCTAGATCAAGCTTTGATCTTCACCTTGATCATGGACAATCTCTGTTGATCAAGGGGAAGAACTTGGGAGATCCCAGTTGTCCATCCGTGCATTTTGGATGGACGGCTGAGATAATTTTGCATGTTTAGATATCTATTATTCATTTTAAAAGCTAGGAGATCTCAGTTCGATCTTTGATCGGATGGCGAGAGATCAAGCGTCTTACCGCCCTAGGATTTGTTAAGTAAATCCTCATGGCATGATGCATGTAAAAGCGACCATACGCATCCGCCGTGAGCAGATTTGTTAGGGTTAATTAAAATGCTTTAATTAATTTCTATTAATTCAAGGATCTTCTAAATTTCATAACTCCTTCTAGAAAATTTAGAAAATTATGAAATAAAATCCTATGGAAAGATAATTCAACCTAGAATATTTTAAAATTAATTTCAATGGGTTTTGAATTATATTTTTCTCTAAATTTGGGTTTTATTTGAAAGTTTATTTTGCTAATTATTTTTTAATTAGGCCCAAATTTCTTGGGTATGTTTTAGGGGATGACTTCTACTCCCCTAATTTTCTTAGGATTTATTGAAGGCTTGATTAGAAGAATTGCATATGAATTTCTTAATTATCCTCCTTATGTAATTAAGCATAATTGGGGTTAGATTAGTGATTTTAATCTATGATTAGGGTTGATTAAGGTCAGATCTAGTAAGTAGGAGATTTATGGAATAATTTTGAGGCATTTCTCCTAAGCTATTCCCTAAACCCCTTTTCTCTCCTTAATCTACTCTTAATTAAGGGTTAATTCATTAATTATCCCGTTAATTAATTTCTAAAAATTCTAAAAAAAGTCCATAACTTAATCAATCTACTTTGGGTAGAAGCTTAGGTGTTTAATAGCCTAAGTTCCATTAAGGAAATTAAAACCTAATTCATAAGTATGAAAGGGTGTTTTAAAATTACTTAAGCTAATTAGCTTAATTGATCTTTAATTATGAGTCAAATTGCATTTGGCCTTTTCCTTATTAGATGCATTATAAATTTCAATTCTTTGTGAGTTTTATGTTATCTCATTGGCTCATAATTATTTAGGTAATTTTTCTAAGGTGGTGTAGGTAAGGGTTAATTAAGTTACTTAATTCATACCTTAACCTAACTAATGCATAAAAATATATTTAATTACCTAAAATTAAACAAAAATATCAAATACATGTGGGAATGGGTTAGAAATAGCAAACTCACCTCACCTTTTCAAAATTAAATTAAACTCCAAACTAAACAAAAATCACTTTGAATTCACTTTGATTTATTTTAAACTTTCTTATTTCATAAGAATGTCTTTAAGATTGAAGTGAAGTGAACTTGTTTACATGCTTTCATTACTTTGAATCTTTTCCTAACATGTTAAATTTGTATTTCATGTGGTTTCATGCATTCATATTTTTTAAATTCCAATTTTAAATGAAATTGTTTACTTTATGTCAAATTTGCATGTGTTGGCTAAAGTAGAAATATGAGTGGCTATTATCACTACTAAATCCAAATTATTTTCAAAAAAATATAAATCAAATACCAAATCTGAAAGTATGCTACTTATATATTAATTATGAGCTTGCATGTGATAGTTATAAAGGAATGCTTAGCATAAGTTTCCTTTCTCTTTTATGTTAGTATAGTTTTGAATAGGAGTTAGTAAGATGTAAGGTTCATTTGAAAAGAACCTAATGCTTACTTAATTCCATATCCTATTCATATTTATGCTACCACTTAAGAAGTGTTACTTATATTTGCATGTATAAATTGTATAAACAAAAATGAATCCATTAAACAACTTTTGCATTCTCCTTTTCTATTTCATTTCTTTTATACATATGTTTAAATTTAAAGAAAGTGGTATATTAGTCTGGACAACCCTGAGGTTATGAGCCTTTAAGTGGCCCTAAGTAGGTCTTGTACCTTTCACCTCAGTTAACAATGGCCTCTCACTTATGCCTTTCTTACTTTCATGTGTGTATGTGAAAATTTGGATAAGGAAACTACTTAAGAAAAATCATGCATATTCAACTTCTAAATTTCCTTAAGTGGATTTCTTAGCATGTATCATAAAGTGTGTTAAATACTCTCATTTGTATGTATAGATATGCTTGGGGTCCATCCATATGCATGTTATATATGTTGGGAAAGAAAAGAAGTAATGTGTGTTACGTGAATTTTGATTCATTCTATTTAATCTTAAAATGCCTTTGTTTTTGAATAGGTTTGTTTAGAATTTATCTAAACTTAGGATTAATTAAAATATTTAGTCAAAATATTCACCTAAACAAAACTAAAAAGTGAATCTACTTTAGAAATTACTTAGGTTAGGGAAGGAAAGAGAAGTTCTCTTCTCTTTCCCTCTCTTCATAACTTAGTAATTAATTGTAGGATCCACTTAAACCAAATCAAAAACATGAAATAAAATTAACCCAAAATAATTAAACAACTTAAATGAAACCCTCCTCTAAGTTGAACATGTTCTTCACACTTAGAAAATTTAACCTAAAGCCATAGCTAAATACCATACACACACAAAGCACACACATTAGCCTAAATCACCACTTCTAGCTTTAGGTTAGGTCGGTGCATGGTTTGATATTTGTTTTATTTTTTTTATATATGTTTTAGACTGAATGTTAGAGTGTATGCTCATAGAATGAATGGTGGGATACTCTTAGTCTAACTATTCTTTTCTGCAGGGGATTGTGCTTAAGGGGCGCTATCATAAATAAAAATATAAATACTTTTGCTTACATGTGCTTTATACCCCTAAGAATAATCCATAGGCCAGGTGGACTTACTCACTCATGTGTGGAGTAATAAGTCTAATATACATGCTTGGGATTTGTGTGATTTGTTTTAACTAACCTTTATTTTGTAGGTGTTAGTTAGGTTTCCACTTTTCCTTTTCATGTAAATTTATGAAATTAGGATTTTGGAATGATTCTTATGGGGATTAGGATGAACATTGGTCATAAGATCCTATCTTATGTACCATGTGAAGCCTTGGAGCATCCACCTTCCAACCATCCAAAAGAAAGAACAAAAAGAAGAAAACAAGAAGAAAGAATAAATAAAGCTTGAATACCCCCATAATAATGAATTCCTTGCTTAATTATAATTTAATTTATTTGTAATCCGGGTTGTATAAGGGTAGAGCTCGGATACCCATATTTGATATTTTAAGTTTGTGCGGTGGTGCTCGACCATAACAGCCTTTTATTCTTTTTGTGGTTATCTTTATAAATTGATTGATGATTTGTTTAGCTTTTGCATTAAGTGGCATGCTTTTCCTAGTTTCTTCCTTGCTTTATGTATGGCCTGGATGTGGTTTAGGCTCTTTAGGAAAAATAAATCTTTTACCCAACTTAACAACTCAAAATAAAATTAACTCATAACCTCACTAAGTTTAGGTTTAAAATCAAGATAAAAGAATTAACAACCCCTTGTTGGATGAGCATTTATTTTATAATATCATGCACAAATACATCTTATTTCACTCTTGATTATAGGGCTTCCACCTTTGCCAAAGAAACTTGGCTTGACCTTTGAGAGCCATGGTGGAAACTCACCTCCTCCCTTCTCACTAATTTTGGCCAATAACCTTCTTTTTCATGCATTAGTCATATAAATCCTATTAGCCTGAGTGAAAATAATTGTCCAAAATTAAAATAAAATGAAATTTGAATTGCATTATATTTAGGTCATCTAAAGCATTCCCTTTACATGATCTAGTCTCTTTAGGGAGTGAGTTT
The DNA here is from genome assembly GCA_021442155.1 of Cymbidium sinense. Classification (NCBI taxonomy): domain Eukaryota; kingdom Viridiplantae; phylum Streptophyta; class Magnoliopsida; order Asparagales; family Orchidaceae; genus Cymbidium; species Cymbidium sinense. The sequence continues at coordinate 24,911,297 of CM038220.1, read as the reverse complement.
AAAGACTCAGTTTCTTTCTAAATAAATAACAACCTAGCTATCTTGCATAAGCATAAAGACTTGCCTACATGTATTTAAAATCATAGTAGAAGTTAGTTGGCAGCCACTCCTAGGCGGTTGTAAGTCCAAGCTGTCGGGTGGTTTGTCCTCTCTTGTGGAGGCAAACCAATTACTCATCTTCACCTTATATTTTGGTTATGTTTCTGACCCTTCACCAAAGGTCCCTAGATTTAGGTTCTAAGATTGCTTCTCCCCTTTATGGGTCATAAGTATAATTCCTCTCCTCTTAGGTATTTCTTTAATCTTGTGTTAAGGAATTTTAAGTCCTAAATTTCTAATGAAAAATGTAACTCAAGCAAACTAAATTAATTTCAAAAATATAAAAGCCCAACTATAGGATAGTTTGAGATGCTCGCTAGGTTTTCTAGCATCGGGCATCTCCAACTTATCTTCCATTTTTAGCTTCAATAATAACTCCCTCTTTTGATCAATCCCATTTAATCTTCAAAAATAAACTAATCGATTGATAGTCCTTTCCTATTGAAATCTTTAAAGATAGTGATCATTTACTTTAATCGAGAGTTTTCTAAGGCGGTTACGTATTGCTCCTAGTGCCAGTGCTTATCTTATCCACGTGGTAACTTAATGAGCGTATTTTTAAAATAAACCCTATTTTACTTTTTCCATGCAAAGTAGGAAGAATCTCCGTACATATGCGTGACTCCGTCCTTAGAGTCCCATTGAGGTGATTAAGTCCATTAAAGGGTAGTGACTTTTGTCTTTCAAGATAGTACACTATTTCCTTGATGACATGCTCGATCACCTAACTAAGCACATCTGCGGATCTGTGTGGCATCCTAAAAAGATGAATTTCTATAGTGCTTGTGTTGTCTTTCATTTCTCCCAATATATTTGAAACACGACTCCTACTCTATTATAGAAAATTTTCACCACAATAATTGAAGCAGATATTCTCAATCAACATCAGGACTAAGATTCGGTACTAGTGGGTTCAGTCGATATTTACAACCATTGCCCAGTCATCACCAATCATTTGGAATCTGATAGGTTCTTTTCAAATCATTCTAACTCATATGATTAGGTGTGTTTAGAAACTTTAGATGATCCAAATGACCTTCAAGTCAAGGATTCACCACCAGAGTTCGAAGAGGAGGTTAGATCAACTATCGATGAGCTCAAAGAAATCAATTTAATAACTGAAGATGATTCACGTCTGACATACATCAATTCCATGTTGACTGATATTGAAATTGATGACTTAGTTAGGCTATTGACTGAGTTTGAGGACTACTTCACATAGAGTTATGAAGAGATGCCCAATTTATCTCTAACATAGCAGTCTACAAACTAGCAATAGAGCTTAGTGCTAACCCTATCAAGTAAGTTCCTAAACGTATGTGACTAGACATTGAACAACATGTCATTTTTGAAGCCAAGAAAGTAATTAATGTTGGCCTTATCAGGGAAGAAAAATATCCTACATGGTTGGCCAATATTGTCCCAGTTAATAAAAATAATGGCCAAATTTGTATATGCATCGATTTTAGGATTTGAATAAGGCATGCCCTAAAGATGAATTTTTACTACCAATTCTAGAACTGATGGTGGACGTTGCCCATGTCATGCAGTCTTCTCTTTCATGGATGGCTTATATGGTTATAACCAAATAAAGATGGCCCCTAAAGATGAAAGAAACACTAAGTTTTGAACACCAATCAGAATCTTTTGCTATAGGGTCATGCCTTTCGGCCTTAAAAATATTGGTGCTGCATACCAGCGGGCCATGAATTAGATCTTCAATGAACTTATTCATCATCAGATTGAATGTTACATTGATGATCTTATAGTGAAGAGTAAAGAAAAGGAAGACCATCTCTTTGACTTGAGAGTAATTTTTAAACAGTTAAGACAATTTAAACTCAAAATGAATCCCTTGAAGTGTGCATTCGAAGTAGCTTTAGGAATATTCCTTGGATTTGTTGTCCGGCATCATGGAAGAGAAATCAATCCGGAGAAGAACAAGGCGATATTAGAAATGCCACCCCCTAAAAGTGTAACTCAACTCAGATCATTTTAAGGGCGATTGGAGTATTTAAGATGCTTCATTTCAACTTATCAGAAAGATGCCAGCCATTCTCATCATTTGTCAAAAAGGATGCCAAGTTCAAGTGGGATGATAAGTGTAAAGCATGCTTTTGAAGACATTAAGCACCCGATGACGCCATCTAGTACTCTATTTCGCAAGCCATCGATACTATATCTTGTATTAGATGACTCCCTTGGCACTTTGTTGGCCCAAACCAATGAGGAAGGGAAAGAGAATGCACTCTACTATCTCAATTGTCATCTAATCCCTGTTGAGGCAAATTATCCATTTATTGAAAAGTACTGCCTAGATTTAATCTTTGCATCCCAAAAGCTACGATATTACATGGTTTCTCACAAGGTGAATCTAATCTCCAAAATCAATCCACTGTAATATCTCATGACACAGTCAATGTTATCTGAACGGTTAGCACATTGGTCTATGATTTTATCATAGTTTGACATCACTTTCGTACCCCTCCGTGCGGCAAAAGGATAATCACTAGTGAATTTCTTAGCAGCACGCACACTTCTTGCTGATTCTCCACTTAGTGATGACCCGATGAATAAATCATAAATTTAGGGTACACTATCATTCACCACTGGGAGATATATTTTGATGGTGCGGCTTACTTTCAAAAGGGAGAAGAACCACGATCTACTCTTCCATGAAAGGCAGGGGTAAGAATAATTCTCTAACTCTGGACCGCGATGTGATAAGATTCTCATATCATCTATCTAATCCATGCACCAACAATGAAGTCAAATATGAGGCTCTGATTATCGATATAGAGTTAGCCATTATACTATGCATCTAGAGTATCAACATCTTCGGGGATTCCCAATTAGTTATCAACCAAATTGCTGGGTCTTACAAAGTTCTAAAGCCTAAACTCCATCACTACCACAAGTACACTATGGAGCTGTTCACCCAAATCCAAGAGGTTACCATCTATAAGATTCCTCGAGGAGAAAATATAGTAGCAGATGAATTGGCCAAGCTTGCTAAAGAGTTGGCATGTTTAGAAAATGATTCCATACCAATAAGGGTCTAAAATAGGCAAGTCTTATCCCTTGTGATGTTGAACTCATCGAGAGATTCTCCCTTGAATGGGAGGTTGCCATTGCCAAAAAGAATGAGGTACTATATTAGAGGCAACCATTCATGGATTATTTAAATATAGGCAAACTACCTCAAGAGAAGTCACTAACCCATCAGGTGAAGCAGAGAGCTCTCTCATATGCTCTCATAGATGGCACCTTATACCGGTTGTCCTTTGATCATAGGCGGTTACATTGTTTGGACAAACATGAAGCTCGTAAGATCATGACTGAGGTACACTCAAGTTTATGTGAAGTGCATCAATTTGGTCCAAAGATGAAAGTCCAGATCAAGAGACTAGAATACTACTGGCCTTCGATGATCATAGACTGCACAGACGTAGCTAGGAGATGCCACCAATATTAGGTGCATGATATGATCTTACACCAACCACCCCATATTCTACATCTTACATTGGCCTCATGGCCATTTAAGTGTTGGGGTACCGACATAGTGGTTCTGATCAATCCTCCTTCTTCCAAGGGTCATCAGTTCATTCTAGCTGCCATCAACTACTTTTCCAAGTGGGCAGAGGCAATCCCACTCAGAGAGGTCACAACTCAGCATGTGCTCTAATTTTTTAGGAACCATATCATATATAGGTTTAGTGTGCCTCGACAAAGTATATCCGATAATGGTATTGTATTCAAGAGCACCAAAATCAATAGATTTTCCTAGAGACACATTATAGATTGGAGTACTCTACCATCTATTGCCCGAGGGCAAATGGCTTAGCAGAAGCCTTCAACAAAACTCTCATCCATATTGAAGAAGCCACTTGATGACAACAAACGACAGTGGCATGAGTTAGTTGAAGCCTTGTGGGCTTACCGCACACATACATAACTCTAACTTAATCTATCCCATTTTCTTAGTGTACTACCATTAGAAGTCCAACTCCCATCATTAAGGATAATTATGGATAGTAAAATCATAATGAGTAGAACGCCAAGTTATGGTTAGAAGAGCTCGAATGTTTGGAGGAGAGATGCCTCTAGGCATGCTAGAACCTCAAGGTATACAAAGCCAAAATGATTCAAGCTCATAACAAGTTAGTCTGTCCTAGAGCTTTTCAAGTAGGAGAGCTTATTTTTATTTTAAGGAGACCAATTATTGCCCATTGAAAGATGGGAGGCAAGTTTGAACCCACTTGGGAAGGCCCTTTTGCCATAGAGAAGGCCTACCAAGGAGGATCTTATTAGCTTATAAATTACAAGGGAGAGCACCCTATGCTTCCAATCAATGGGCTCTACCTAAAGAAGTATTATCTATAAATCTTATTTCAAAACAATCATCAATAAAATTTCTTTCATCTCAAATCTATATCTTTCATGTTGAGGAATATCTTTGCTTGACCGCCATGAGTGTGTAAGGAACCCAAGCGGCGTCCTATCCTTTAGCGACACAACACCAACACAAACTACATAAGACCATATATAAAATAAACACATATCTTTTATCTCGGCAATTTTGATGTGGGATAAAGCCCCCTTATTAACTTCTTTAGGTTGGGTAGACATGCTACCTTACTAGTGTCACCCTAGTGGTTACTTATTTGGTGGATGTAAGCCTATAAACTTTCTTCCTAACTTGACCATTGCAAACTGATGAGCACCTTGTTAGTTTGGTAGGCCTTACTGCATGATCGGTAAGCTACCTTATGTTGACTTTGATTTAGTGGATGTAAGCATACACGCTTTCTTCTTGAAGTAGCCATCATACACTGACTGAGGCAGGTATATTTGAGGCTTAGGATAAGTCTCCTAGTGGCTCCTTTCCTCCCGACTACTTCAAGTTTAGGTCAACCTTACAGGACTCCCACTGATCAAGGTGGATAGCATTTATCTCACGATGACACTATTCGATGATTATTTTTGTCGGTGAGGATGTAAGTCTACAAGCCTTCCTCTGACATCATCGAATCACGACACCTTAGGTTGATTGGTTATTGCCATGCCGACAGAGACCCACCCGATGGATGCACCCCTCATGATAAATATAAGTCTGCAAGCATTCTCCTGGAGTTGGCCACCGTATACCTATAGGCTTTCTTTTATAGGATCCTGGATGAATCCCCTAGTGCCACCTCCCCTTTGGGAACTCTATTTAGATCACATCCTTAGTGACCCCATCTAGACACTACCCCAGTTACTCTTGGATTGGATAGTATCCCTTTCCTAATAGCCACCCCTGTGGTTGGAGAATTTGTCTTGTGAATATGTAGATTCTCCCTTAGTCTAGTAAGTCTGAGATAGAACTAGGCTGATATAAGCCCCTTCTTAGTGTGGTCCCTTGCATACACAAATGATCCATATATATATATATATAAACATATATATATATCTTCGCTATGGATTAGGAGCAAAACCCCAACCATACCTTTTCCCAAGCATCATCATATCTTTAGGGTAAGAAATTCCTATAGGAATTGCCTGACTACTTTTGAGTTGAGATAAGTCCCTGGGTCAGCACTTTCTCAGTAGTCACCCTTAGGTTGGGTTTAACTTGTTGTGCCACTAACAGGTCACCCCGATGATCATCCTTGCTTTAGAAGATATAAGTCTTCCAACATGACCGTTGCACACCGACGGGCAGCCTTAGGCCGGGTTCAATTTGTTGTGTTATCAATCGATCACCCCAGTGATTCCTTGTTCAGGAAGTTGTAAGTATACAAGCTTTCTTTCTAACTTGATTGTTGCACACCAAAGACACCCCTTAGGTTGGTTAGCTCTACATCATGGTCAGTAGACTATCCCTCTGGATTTGTAAATCTAAGATAGGACTAGGCTGATATTAGCCCCTTCTTAATAGATCCATCGCACATCGATAGGGTCCATCTAAAATTAAATTGATTCTGACTATTCTTGAGTTGATATGAGTCCATAATGGCATTGCTCAATAGTCACCTTAGGTCGAGTTCAATTTTTTGTGCTAGCAACTGATCACCCCAGTGGTTCCTTATTTAGGGAGTTAAAAGTCTACAAGCTTTCTTCCTGACTTAACCATTGCGCATCGAAAGGCAACCCTTAGGTTGGTTAGCTCTACCTTGCGGCCGATAGACTATCCCTTTGGATTTGTAAATTTAAGATATGACTAGGCTGATATTAGCCTCTTCTTAGTAGATCCATCACACACTGATAGGGTCTATCTAAAATTAATTTGATTTTGACTATTTTTGAGTCGATATGAGTCCACAACGGTATTTGCTTAATATCTTAGGTCGGGTTCAATTTGTTATGCTAGCAACTAATCACCAAAGTGTTTCCTTGTTCAAGAAGTTGTAAGTCTACAAGCTTTCTTCTTAACTTGACCATTGCACACCAAAAGGCACCCCTTATGTTGGTTAGCTCTACCTCGTGATCGGTAGACTATCCCTTTGAATTTGTAAATCTAAGATAGAACTAGATTAATATTAACCCTTTCTTAGTAGATCCATCACACACTGATAGGGTCCATCTAAAAATAAATTGATTTTGACTATTCTTGAGTCAATATGAGTCCACGATTCACTATCCTTAGGTCAAATTTGATGTGCAAAATCATCACCCGTGGTTTCTTGGTTAGAGAGTTGTAAGTGTGCAAGCTTTCTTCCTGACTTGACCATTGCACACTGAAAGGTAACCTTTAGGTTGATTAGTCCTATATGTTGGCCGGTAGACTATCCCTTTGGATTTTTAAATCTAAGATAGGACTAGGTTGATATTAGCCTTCTTAGTAGATCCATCACACATCGATAGGGTCCATCTAAAATTAAATTGATTCTTACTATTCTTGAGTCGATATGAGTCCACAGCGGCATTCGCTCAAGAGTCATCTTAGGTCTGGTTCAATTTGTTGTGTTAGCAACTGATCAACCCAGTGTTTCCTTATTTAGAGAGTTATAAGTCTACAAGCTTTCTTTCTAACTTAACCATTGCACACCAAAAGGCTACCCTTCAGTTAGCTCTACCTCGAGGCTAGTAGACTATCCATTTAGATTTATAAATCTAAGATAGGACTAGGCTGATATTAGCCCCTTCTTAGTAGATCCATCGCACATCAATAGGGTCCATCTAAAATTAAATTGATTCAGACTATTCTTGAGTCAATATGAGTCCACAACGACATTCACTCAGTAGTTGCTTTAGGTCGGGTTTAATTTATTGTACTAACAACCGATCACCCCAGTGATTCCTTGTTCAAAAATTTATAAGTTTACAAGCTTTCTTCCTAACTGGACCATTGTACATCGAAAGGCATCCCTTAGGTTGGTTAGCTCTACCACATGGCTGATAGACTATCCATTTGGATTTGTAAATATAAGACAGTACTAGGTTGATATTAATCCTTCTTAGTAGATCCATCGAACACCGATAGGGTCCATCAAAAATTAAATTGATTCAATTATTCTTTGAGTCGATTGGCATAAAAATAATCAACACCCCTGGTTCCTTGGTTAATGAGTTGTAAGTCTACAACCTTTCTACCTGACTTGACCATTGCACACTAAAAGGCAACCTTTAGGTTAGTTCTATATGTTGGTATCTCTTTGGATTTGTAAATCTAAGATAGGACTAGGCTGATATTAACCCCTTCTTAGTGAATCCATCGCACACCGATTGGGTCCAATTTATCAAAATCACCATCCTTTGCTAGTGGATTCCAAATTAAATCCATCCACTCATATCCCTATCGGATACATAAACTAAAGAAATCCATACATTGAACCCATCTTATCTCTAGTGGATCTGAGCTCATATCAAGCATATGGGCCCTCACAAAACCAAATCACATCCCCTCCACAGTGGAGCCTCAAATCATAAGCAACAAATCAAATTTTCATCCCTAGTGATTCCCCACTAATTAAATCAAATCAAACTTCTCCCCAGCGAGGTGCAAATCATATCCTCTCAGTGGAGCCCTCATGAAATCAAGCCAAATCAAGTCCCTATCCCTAATGGATAATCTGAACCTACTTCCCTAGTGGAAGGTTCTTCCTCTCATCCCCATTGGGTTGTAAATTCTAATCCCCATTGGATCTTTTCTCCCCAAATCATATTAAACCAACTTAAACTTTTATCCTCTATGGATGACCTGAACCTACTTCCCTAGTGGAAGGTTCACATGTTTGATCCCTCAGTGGATCCTTTCTTCCTCTCTTATGCCCTTGGCATAAGTTGAGTTGCATTGTGGTAAGATCTTGATTCCATCTACATCTTGGGTTTAGGGGTAGATCTTTTCTATTAGTTCTTGCATCCTTGACGTTCATCATCTCAATCAACACCAAAGAATGTGCCTGCACAGTTATCACACCAATTGGGCCCCTTTGTTGACCTAACTTTAGAGTGAGTTCTCAACTCCTCACATAGATCTAGGACTCTTGTAGACACTAAGAGCTCCTTAGTCTTAAGACACTTCTAGTGATTAGGTGAACACTAACCTAAGAGACTGAAGGGTTAGCCAGAAGTTATGCCTTAGGGACTTAGGAAGACTTGCATACCCTATGGCTCAAACCCAATTTTTGCTTCCTTCCTCAAACCAAAGCTCAAATTCAAATCCAAATCATAAACCAATTCCAAATTAAATGATTGAAACCCATGATCAAATTCAAATTCCAAAACCCTTCCTAAGCCCTTTGATTTTATCTTATGGACTTAGCCTTAACCAAGTTCAAATCAACCCCAATTTAATTGATTTTCTCAAATACCAATTCAATCTCAAATTAAATTCCAACCCAAATTCCAAATCAAATGACTAGAACCCAAAATCAAATTCAAATTCCAAAATCTCTTCTTAAGCCATATGAACCACCTTTATATGCTTAGCCAAAAACCCCTTTAAACCAAATCAAATTTGGTTGATTTCTTTATAAATCAATAATTCCTTCATTTATATTCACAAATATAAATGAAATATAATTTCAAACCATTCAAATCAAATCAAACTAAATTAAACCAAATTAAAACCTTTCTTAAGCCATATGGACCTACCTCCGTAAGCATAATTAAATCTCAACCCAAATTAACCCAAACTCAATTGATCTCTTTATAAATAAATTATTCCATCATTTATATTTACAAATATAAATGAAACCTACCCTCCAATGATCAAAAATAAATCAAACTAAATTAATTCCTTACTTAAGCCCTTTTGACCTACATCCTTAAACATGGTCAAATTTTCTTCCAAATCACTCCAAACTCAAGTAATTTTCTCATGAATCATTTATACTTCATTTATATTCACAAATATAAATGAAATATAAATCCAAATAGCCAAAATCAAACCCAAATCAAATCAAATTTCTAATTTTAGCATTTTAAGCCATTTTCTTGAACTTGGCTAAATGATATCCAAATCAACTCAAAACCCATGGATTTCTTCATGAATCAATCCTTCCTTCAATCACTTCCTCAAATATAAATACAAACTATAATTATCAAACAAAACTCAAGTCAACCCAAGTCAAAAATCAAGTTAGCCTTTTTGACTTAAAAACTTCAAATGAGCCAAAATCCATTTCCCTCCAAATTGATTGTAGTTGGATTTATATTTCAATCCTAGGCTCATATATAAGTTTAACTAAACTTGAATCAAGCCAAAATCAAACCAATTGATTCATTTAGGTCCGTTAGATCCAAAGTGACCTAAAAAAGCTTTTTGAGCCAAATTTTAATCCAACCCAAATTGGATTGAACCAAGCCCATCCAAACCTAACATCATGATCAACAATCATCGTAGGGTGATCAACTCCTTGAATTGGGTCAAACCAAGTCAACTTGGTCCTTTGACCAAGTCAACATTTAGCCCAAATGAAATCTAAACTAGCCAAAACCCACCATATACCAAATTGATTGAAACTATTGATTCAAACTAACTCATAATCAATGATTGAACATGAACAAACCCTTAATTGAGCAAAATCAAGTCCAATTGATCGTTTGACCTAAGTTGACCCAAATTGACCTAAAAGGTCAAAATAGGTCAAATCATGATTAAACTCAAATTTATTGTAACCAATGGCTCAGTTCATTTCAAATCATTGATTAAACTTGACCAAAGCCATGATTGAGCCCAATTTGACCAAACCTAGCCCAAATTAACCTAAATGGTCAAATTGGCCAAAATCTAAATTAAACCCAAATCAAACCAAACCAAAGCCTACAATCATTTTCAATTAACCAATTGAACATGAACCAACAAACCCAATCAAATTTTGTTAAATTGGTCAAATTGATCAACTTAGCCCATTTGACATGTTTGAATCTAAATGAGCCAAAATAAAATCTAAGCTAAATTAATCAAAACCACTTGAACCAAAACTCTTCAAATCATCATTTAAACCTAACCCAACCCTTGGTTTGACCCAATTTGACTAATTGGTCAACCCAACCCAACATGAACCCATTTGACCAAATGAAGTCAAAGCAGCCAAAACCAACCCATGGGACCCTAATGGCTGACCAAACCTGACCCAAATTAACCCTAGGTCAGCCCAAAATCATCCCAAAATTAAAGTGGACCCCACCCAAGGGAATTAACCATTGCGCACACCTCATTTGCATTGGATTCTTTCCATAAGAGGCAAAATTCACTTTCTTCTCTCATGGAAACCATCAAACTTCTTAACATGGCATACCTAACCTGACTAGCCCAAACTAAGCATGCCTAGGACTTATCATGGACCACTTGCTCGCCCTCATCCATGGCCGAACCTAATGTGTACAAGGAAGGAAAATCAACACACAATCTCCCCATATCAAACCTTGAGCTTCCTCCAACCCTGGCATGCCATGTTGACTTGACGATGACCCCTTTGACGCCTTGACGATGGTGAATTGGAAAAAATTTAGGGACGGATCCCGTCTATCCATCACACATGATTGAGAAGTATACCCTCTAATTCAAACGGATTCATCACCATTCAAACACACTAAGCTTCCCAAGTGTTTTCAAAATCCCATTGCCCTCCTTAAAGCATTCTAAAGCCTCCTGAGCTTGCATTTCCTTCTCCCGTGCTCAGCCAAAATAGAGGAGGACAATCTAAAGTCCTATTTGCTCAATCCTCAACCAAATTTCAATTAAACTCACACAGACCATCCTTGTGTATCGTCAAAGCCATTAAAGCCATGTCCAGAGCTCTAAATCCACTATAAGCACAAGTTTGATCAAGATCGAATGCTTAAAGGGAGCATTTCAGCCTCTAGAGCAAACCACCTCAAATCAAAGCTCGTGCAGCTCAATAAGGCTTCGTTTCTACTAAATGAAGCTTCTTCAATCATTAACCACCATAAGCTCCAGTGAGGTATGCCATTAAAAATAATCCTTATATTAAAATAGTTTAAAGCTTTTTGAAGGAAACTTGCATTTGATCCCATCTAGCTTAGATCGTGGATCCTTCGATGGGGGTGGAGTGAATCTAAGCTTGAGTGAGCTGATCGGCGATCCATGACGGCTCTTCGTCTCGAAGGATAGATCATGCTGTCCATTACGCATGATTGGAATAGGCAGATCTGATTAGATCACGCTTAGATTCCCTCTATTTTCTCCTTAACTGCAGAATTTATTTGTGGTCATCCGATGTTAGGATCGATGGTCCATGGGAAAGCGCATCCACCGCCAACTAACGAGGCCTGCAAATATGACCACTTAAAGAACCAATCCCATGGCACCATGTGGAAAGCACGACGTGTCAGTGCGCCACATGGCGCTGGCGGGATTAAGGTTTAATTAAGGCTATTTAATTATTTTTTAAGGCTAAAACTTCAAAAATTCATAACTAATCCTAAAAAACCCAAAAATATAAATGAAGGCTCATTTTAAAGGCATTTCAGAGGAGAATCCAAGAAAATTATTATTAATTAATTTTGAATAGTAATTTTTATTTAATTAAGGTTTAATTAAAACTTTAATTAGCCTAATTACTCTTAGATTAATTATCCAATTAATTTCAAACTTTCTAGAGATGTTTAGGGAGATGACCTCTACCTCACCTATTTTTCTTGGAATTTATTGGATAGGTAATTAGGCAAATTGATTGATTAAGTTTTAATTACTCTCCCACCTTAGTTAATGATAATTAAGCAAATGAACAATGAATAAATTAATTAATTAAGCTTATTTCCATCTATTAATAGTGGAAAGTCTTAGGGAAATAGTTTAGGTTTACTCTTTATGACCATTTCATTAAGCCTTTTCATTTGTTTTCAAATTAATCAATGTTTAAGTAATTAATTAGCCACTTAATTAATCATTTAAAAGAAAAGGGAGACTAATTTCAGAGCCTAATTGATTGTTTGAAATGACTTAGGGATTGGGATTGAGGCCTCTTCCTTGATCTCTTTCTCTAAGTTAATTTCATTATCCTTATTAAAATATAATCAAAGGATTTAATTAAATGATTAAGGGCTTAATTAGTTATTTAAAATCCAATTCATTCCTAACTTTGAATAATCAACCTTAGGTAGTTCTTTAGATGTTTAATAGTCTAAAGAATTTAATGAAATTATGATTAGCTTATATGTGCGAGAAAATCATAAAAGAAATTAAACAAATCCCTTAAGCTTAATTAACTATTAATTATGAGCCAATTGCATTAAATTTTCATTTCTTAGAGCATTGCTAATTTACTTTTCTATATGGTTGCATCTCATTGGCTCATCATCATTATTTAGTTAATTAACTTACAGTGATATAGGTAAGGGTTTAATTAATTGATCTAATTCATACCTCAACCTAATTAAGCCATAAAATTAATCTAAACTTTTCATTAAATCAAATTAACTCACACATGGGGAAGGAGATTAGGATTAGCAAACCTTTTTCACATCCCTTAAATCAAATCAAACATAAAGATCAAAAATAGTCTTAAGAAACTTTGGTTTATTTTAAATAAGCTTATTTAATGTGATTATCCTTAGGAATTAGTTGGATTAAATGAAATTAAATGCTTGTGTTGCTTTATTTCTTTCCAATCATGTTAAATATTGTATGCCACTTGTAGTCATGCATTCAATTCTTTCAAAAATTAATTAAGTAAAATAATTTCCTTTATGTCAAATTTGCATGTGTTGAGTTAATTAAAATAGGCTATTATCACTATTAAATCTCAATTATATCAAAAGATTAATGAATAATGATATATATATATATATATATATATATATATATATATATATATATATATATATATATATATATATATATATATATATATATATATATATATATATATATATATATATATATATATATATATATATATATTATGACTTTAGTTACATATACATGGGAGGTGCATGTGAATATAAGCTTAGTGTATGAAGCGAAGTCCCTTTCTTACATTCATATATTGATTTGCATAAGTTTGAATGTTAATGGGTATAGGACATTCTGGGATGCACACATTAAGCCCCAAGGAGTTCCTATCTCACTCCCCAGTGTAAAACAATGACATGCACTTTGATTTCATTCTTATGCATCTTGACATTGGGATAGAGCTTTAATTCATTTACATAAATAAATTAAATAAATCAAATTTTTTTGCATGGTTTTCTATTCTTATATATTTTATACATCCATATGTAGTGTATATTAGAGAGATATTTAGATGCACCCTTTAAGAAAGAAGATTTGTACCTCACTCCCTTGGTGTCGAACAATGACAATGTACTTGCTTAAAACTTTCATACATTTGAAAGTATATTTAGCTAATGAATGAACCCCTCTATTAAAAAAAGACATGCATTCATTTTTTTGTTCAAGTGGTTGATTAGTCGTATGACTTAGAGTTCTTTTCTTATGCTTTTGTATAAGAATTTTGATAGAGCTTTAAATTAATATGAAAAAATAATCCAACCAAATGAAACATCAATTCCAAATATATTTGCTTACATTCATCATTTTAAGTGTGCTAAGATACAAATTACATGTATAGCTATGTTTAGACTTAATCATATGCATGCTATATATGATGGAAAGAAGTGAGCAAATATGTATCATGTGATAGTAGTTCATTTTAATTAATCTTAAGATGTCTTTCTTATTGAATGAGATTTTTTAAAGTGAACCTAAACCTAGGACTAATCAAAATATGTAATAATCCATTCATTAAAAATAATTGATTAATTAATTTACTTTAGATGTGACTTAAGGTAGGGATGAAAGAGAGTGATCCTCTCTTTTCTTTTCTTTATAACACTTAGCTCTTAAGTGTAGGTCAAATAAAAGAAAAGAAAACACTAAGGAAAAGTCTATAAATCAATTAAAACATTTAAATTGAAACCACCCTTTGTAATTGAATGTCCTTCATACTTAAAGAATGATAACTCTAAAGCCTAGTTAGAACATGCCACACAAGCCTTAATACACACACATTAGATTAAGTCATCATTTCTAGCTTTATGTTAGGGCAGTGCATGATTTGATGTATGTTTATTTTATGATGTATTATTATAGACTGGATGGTAGGTCGTGATTAGCTTGATTATATTTTTTGTAAGAGATTGTGCTAAAGGGGTGCTTAAAATAAATATAAATGCTCTCTTTTGTATGTTACTTCACTCCTAAGAATAATCTAAATTAGGACATGTGGACTTGCTTACCCATGTGCAGGGTGCTAAGTCCAAATTATACATATAACTATTTGGGTTGTATGGTTTGTTTAGCTAACACTTGTCTTGCAGGTGTAGTTAGATTTAATTTTCTTATTTTTAATGTAATTGTGCATTAAGAATTATTATTAGTGTTATGGGGGAATTAGGATGAGCGGAGGCTAGAAGGATTTATCTGGGAGGTCCCGTGATGCCATTGAAGCAAGCAAATTCAAAGGAGGAATGGAGGAAACATGAAGAGAGAATATATGAAGACCCCCCATAACATTTATTCATTTTTCTTATTATAATTATTCTTTCATATACCGAGATGTATAAGGGTAGAGCTCAACTACCCATTTCTCTTTTTGAGTTGTACAGCAATATCTGACCATACAGGCCTATTATTCTTTTACGTTGAGTTTATAAATTGATTGATGCTTTGTTTACAATTGTGTAATAGAAATGTCATGTATTTTCTTAGTTTTTTCATATATGATGATTTAATGTGTGGTCTGGATCTACTTAGGCTCTTAGGGAAAAATTTTTTACCCCACTCACAACTCATAATCTAATTTTCTAAATAACTCATAACCTCATTTAAAGCCTAGGTATTACATCAAGATAATTAAAAGATTTAGCAACCCCTTAGCTGAATATTGTATGCTTAATATCATGCATATCATATTATTTCACTCTTGCTAAGAGAGGGTTTCCATCCTTGCATGATATGAGAAGACTTGACTTTGAGGGTCTCCCTTGTGGTGGAAAACACCTCTTTCTTTATGATTTAGCTAATAACCTTATTTCATCATGCGTTTAGACATATAAAATCCTATAGCCTACCAAAATGAAGAGGCAAAAATCAAATAAAATTTGATAAAATTTGCATTAGACTAAGTCATTATTCATATCACTCATGCTCTGATATCTTAGAGAGTCAGTTTAAGGACTTTAGTTTCTTTCTAAATAATAACAACCTAACCATCTTGCGAACATATATGACTTGACCACATGATTTTAAAAAGTAAGAGGAGTTAGCTGGCTGCCACTCCAAATGGTTATAAGTCCAGCAATCGGTGGTTTATCCTCTCTTGTGGAGGTAAATAATATACCCATTTTTCACCTTAGATTTAGGACGTGCTTTGGCCTCGCTAAAGCTCCCTAGATTTAGGATCTGAGGTTGTTGTTTCCCCTCGTGCTATAAGTATAAATCCTCACCTCTTCAATATTTTTATAATCTTGCATTGTGGAATGACCTTAACTTTCTAATAAAATTCAACTCAAACACATAATTCTCCTCAATTTAAAATATATAAAGCCCAACCATAAGATAGATTGAAATGATCACTAGGTTGTCCTAGTATCATGAGTATCCCCTACTCATCTACTTTTGGTTTCGATAATAAGTCTCTTCTTTTGATCTATCTCACTTGATTTTTCAAATATAGCTAATTTATTGATAGTCCTATCTTTGAAATCATTGGAGATAATAATTGCATACTTTAATCGAGAGTATTTCTAAGGAACTCACCTTCCTTAGGATGTAATTAATTATGGGGGCTTGCCCCCATAGGAACTTTAGAACCAGTTTAAATAAACCCTACTTTATTCATCCATGTAAAGTACAGGAAAAATTTCTGGTTCATTCGAAGACCCATCATGCCTTAGGAGTCTTTATTAGGTGATTAGGTCCATCGTAGGATAGTGATTTCTATCTTTCGAGATGGTGCACTATTCCTTGATGTTGTATCCTATCACCTCAATAAGTACACCCTCAGATCTACATGGTGTCCCCCATACATAATTTAAAAATAAACACCACAACTATTTCTTATTATTGTTCTCATCATATTGTTATGTTATTATTGATTTTATATTGTACTTTGATTATTTTTCTACTTTGATTATATAATTATATGATCTTTATTGATTGAAGTGTAATTATATTTGTCTTTATTATTGTATGTGAATTTATGAGTACACGTTTTCATATAACTTCATCACATCCCATATAGCTAGGGTGTACCTCCTTAGTTAGATAATTATATGATCTTTATTGATGGGTGAAGTGTAATTCATTCATCTTCTTGCTATAAGTTTATCTTTACTTTTATTGTATGTGAATTTCCTCTATGAGTACAAAACATGTTTTCATATAACTTCATCACATCCCATATAGCTAGGGTGTACCTCCTTCCGAGCCCGGGGTGTGACAGAGTGGTATTAAATCCTGTGTTATATTCAATATTTCTTAGGTTATAATATTAGCAGTGGAATATATTTTATTAAGTTATTTTTTATATAATAATTATTATATTTTATATTATTTTGCATATATGTATATTATTTTTAATTTATGGGACTCTATTTGTGTAGAATGGCTCTAAAAAGAAGAGGTGTTGTTGTCGCTCATGCAACTAATGACTTGAGAGCTAATGAAGGAGCTGACCTATTTCTAGAGGATCTTATTCTTCTCGTCATGTGGGTACCATGACACAGCGGGGACCACTGGGAGTCTAACCCCTGATGTTGCTACTCTTGTCACAATGATGACTAATGTGACTGCCCAACTAACACAAGTAGTACAAGCCATTTAACAAGTAGCCCAATCAACTCCACCACCAGCTAAAGCTTAGCAGCCTGCACAACCAACGCAACAAGAAGGTGCAAGTGTAATTAATATTATTGGGACACAAGTAAATCAGTTACGAGTTAAAAACTTAAGCAAATCAAATAATGATTAGACTTAATGAATTACACTAATATGGAAATTAAAATGTTGCAAGTCACTCCAACTAATGGAGAAATGGTTAACTTAGTGGTGGACCAATTTCTGAAGATGCATCCTTCTATGTTCAACGTGATTGTTGGACCCATTGAATCTGATGTGTGGTTGCATGACATTGAGAAGAGACTTTGAGGTATTAAATGCCCTGAAGAGCGTAAAGTGGATATGGTTACTTTTCATCTGTGAGAAAGTGGAGATGATTGGTTGGAGAGTCACCAATGCAATACATTCATACTAGATATTGTGGTTTCTTGGGCAAAATTTGAGAGATTGTTCTTGGAGCAATACTTCCCTATTATAGATCATGCAAAATTGATGATTAATTTGAGGAAGCTAGAGAAAAGGTCAAAGACTGTTCATGAGATGAGTCTCAGTTTGCCCATATTGTCCGATTTGTTTCTTCCATGGGAAAACATGAAGACAAGAATATATACAACTTTCTTTGTGGCCTAAGAGAAGATATTTGAAGGTGTCTGTCTGCTGTCAAATGCACCACATTCAGAGAGCTGGTGGATCATGCCATTCATGTAGAGATAGAGTTGAATGCTTTTGAAAAGAATAATGATATTCAAATATATGGAGGTTCACATAAAAAGCAGCACAAGAATCATGAAGGAGAGAAGTAGAAGGGAAATCATCATTGTCCACACTGTGATCAGAGACATCCTGTACATTGTAATTTAATCATTGGAAAGTGCTTTAATTGCTATAGCATTGAATGCAAGATCAAGGATTTCCCTCTCAAAATTCAAGATCAATTTGCCCTAACAACTGCAAGAGAGAACAATTTCAAGCAACATCATCATAATAATGGGTGAGAAAAGGCCAATGGTGGTCGACATCATAAGGATAATGGTAAAGGACTTACTAAGCAGTATTATGTTAAATCAAATCAGTAACCACAATAATTTTTGGCACTTCCATCATGTCAATAATGCTCGCCTACTTTACAACAACAACAGTTTTCATTGCCATATCAACAAACACAACAAGTATTATATTATTAGCTACAATGACCTTAGACTCAAGAATAACCCAGATAGGTGATTCCACTACTATGACATAGCAAGAAGCTTGTGAGGTTCCTGATGTGGTGACAAGTATTATTTTCATTTTTAAATAACCTTCAAAAGTATTATTTGACTCTAGGGCATCACATTCATTTATATCAAAAAAATTTGCATCAAATGCATCTATTTCATCTTTGCAATTCTATTTATCAATTACTATGCCATTTGGATCATCCATGATTGTTACTCAATGTGTTCAAGATTGTGATATTTTCATTAAAGATATGCACATGCCTGTTACAATTATTGTTTATCCATTGGCTAAATTTGATGTAATTTTCTGTATGGACTGGTGTGGTGTTTATTTTTTATATGTGTATGGGGGACACCACATATCTGAGGGTGTACTTATTGAAGTGATCGGGTATGACATTAAGGAATGGTACACTATCTTGAAAGATAGAAATCACCACCCTATAATGGACCTAATCACCTAATAAGGACTCCTAAGGCATGATGTTCTAATATACTAAAGATTTTTCCCTACTTTACATGGATGAATAAAGTAGAATTTATTCGTTTCAGTTACGTATTGCTAGTATTAGCATTACATCCTTAAGAAGGTGAATTCCTTAGGAATACTCTCGATTAAAGTAGGCAATTATTGTCTCCAAAGATTTCAATGATAAGACTATCAATAAATTGGTTATATTGGAAAATCAAATGGGATAGATCAAAAAGGAGAGACTTATTATCAAAGCCAAAGAAGATGAGTAGGGAATGCTCATGATACTAGGAAACATAGTGAGCATTCTAATTTATCCTATGATTGGGTTTTATATGTTTAAAATTGAGGAGAATTATTTATTTGAGTTGTATTTTATTAGATTGTTAGGGCTTATAATCCCACAAAATAAGATTATGGAAGCATCTAAGAGGTGAGGATTTATGCTTATAGCCAAAGGAAATAACAACCTCAGATCCTAAATCTAGGGAGCTTTAGTGAGGGCTAAAGCATGACCTAAATCTAAGCGAAGATGGGTATATGGTTTACCTCCATAAGAGAGGGTAAACTACCCGACTGCTAGACATATAACTACCTGAAAGTGGGAGCTAGTTAACTCCCCTACACATTAAAACCATGTAGGCAAGTTGTATGATTTTGCAAGATAGTCAAGTTGTTATTATTTAGAATGACACTAAAATCCTTAAACCCACTCCTAAAGAGATGAGCATGAGTGGTATGAGCCATGACTTAGTCTAATGCAAATATTTTCAATTTTTATTTGAATTTGGACTCTTCATTTTGACAAAGGCCATAGGATTTTTAAATATCTAAATGCATGTTGAAATGGGTTTATTAGCAAAATCAGAGAGAAAGATGTGTTTTCCACCATAAAGGAGACCCTCAAAGGTCAAGTCTTCCCCTATCGTGCAAGAATGGAAACCCTCTCTTAATAAGAGTAAAGTAATATGAATGCAAGATATTAAACATTCAACATTCAACTAAGGTTACTAAATCTTTTAATTATCTTGATTTAATGCCTAGGCTTTATATGAGGTTATGAATTATTTAGAAATTTTAGTTATGAGTTATAGTTAGGGTAAAAAATTTATTTTTCCCTAAGAGCCTAACTGATTTCAGGCCTCACATTAAATCAACATTTATAAAGAAAATATGAAAATGTATGTCTTTTCTATTGCGCAATTTAAGCAAACCATCAAGCATTTTATAAATTCAACGTAAAAGAATAAAGGGTGTGATTGGTTCGCATAAAACCCGAAAGAGAGAAATAGTGGTATATACAACCCAGTATATGATAAGATAATTACAATTTTTACAAATGAATGAATGTGATGGGGTCTTTTTATCATCATTCTTCATATCTCTTTCATTTGTTCATTTGGATGTACTTGCTTCAAAGGCATCACAGGGCCTCCCAGGACAAAGCCTTCTAATTGCTGCTCATCCTAATCTCCCATAACACTAATCCTAATTTCTATTACAAAATTACATTTAAAATAAAAAAAATATATGTAACTACACCTATAAAACAAGTGTTATCTAAATGCACCATACAACATAAGTAGTTATATGAATGATTTGGACTTAGTACCCTGCACATGGGTAGCCAAGCCCACCTAATTTAGATTATGTTTAGAGGTTAAGCAACCTATAAAAGAAAGCATTTATATTTATTTTAAGCATCCCTTACCCATAATCTCCTATAGAAAATATGATTAGGCTAATCACGACCTAACATCCAGTCTACAAAGCATACACCTTAACATCTAGTCTACAACAATACATCATAAAACCAAACATGCAGCACTCCATGCTCCGCCCTAATATAAAGCTAAAAATGGTGACATAATTCTAAAGTGTATGTAGTAAGGCTTGTGTGGTATGCCTTAACTAGCTTTGTTGTAATTTTCTAAGTATAGAAGACTTTAATTACAAAGAATGGTTTCACTTCAAGTGGTTTAATTGATTTGGGAATCTTATTTAATGTTTTCTTTTGCCCCATTTGATTTACACTTAATAACTAAGTGTTATAAAGAGAAGAAAAGAGAGGATCACTCTCCTTTATCCCTACCTTAAGTCACATCTAAAGCAAATTAATTAATCAATTCTCTTTAATGAATGGCTTATTATATATTTTAAATTAATACTAAGTTTAGGTTCACTTTAAATAACCTTATTCAATAAGAAAGGCATCTTAAGATTAATTATAATTATTTTACTATCACATGACACATATTCATTCATTTCCTCCCATCATATGTAATATGCACATGATTAAACCTTAAGCATACTTATACATGCATATACCTTAGAACACTTAAATGATGGATGTGAACATGTATTTTTGGAATTTAAATGTTTCATTTGATTGAATTATTTTATTTTATCATATTAATTTAAATCTCTATTAAATTATTATATAAAAATACATAGGAATAAAATTAAATAGGTATGTGCCATTGTTAACCAGGGAAGTGAGGTAATCAAATGACATCTTTGGGGCTAGCTAAAGCCTCATGTTCCCGGGATGTCCAAACTATATACTCATTACATTCAAGCATATGTAAGTTCGCATAAATGAACATAAGAAAGAGTGCTCCAAGCTATATGGTTAATTAATTCAACAACTTAATCATTCATGAATGCATGGATTTTTTTATAAAAGATAATGGGTTTTAATTCCATAATTAAGTACACACACATGTATAAAAGACATAAGCTAGTACATTCCATTGTTAACCAGGGAAGTGAGGTAATCAAATGACCTCATTGGGGCTACTTAAAGCCTCATATTCTCAGGATATCCAGACTAAATATTTGCTTTTCTCAAATACATATGGATGTATACATAAATAAAGGAAGGAAAATCATGCCAAAGTTATTATTTTATTTGATTGAAATATTTATGCACATGGAGTAAAGTCATATCCAAATTCTAATATTGAAATACATAAGAATGAAATCAAATGGAGTACGTGCCATTGTTAAACTAGGGAAGTGAGGTAATCAAATGACCTTCTTAGGGCTAACTAAAGCCTCATTCAGGATGTCAATATATACCCATTAACATTCTTACTTATATAAATCAATACATGAATGAAAGAAAAGAAAAAATTCACTTCATACACTTAAGCTATAATCATATATCTCTATGTATTTATAACTAGCATTCATAACATATATAATCATTCATTTATAAGTTTTGAAAAATAGATTTGGATTTAATAGTGATAATAGTACACATATATTAATTTAAATCAACACATGCAAGATTTACATAAAGGAAACCATTTGATTTAATTAATTTTGAAAAAAAGATGAATGCATGAATCAAGTGGAATACAACATTTAATATGATTGAAAAGGAATAAAGGAACATAAGCACATGATTTCTTTCAATTCAACTAATTCTTAAGGATAATCATACTAAATAACCTCACTTAAAACAAACCAAAATTTTTAGTCATTTTTAATCTTATATTTGATTTGATTTAGGAAATGTGAGAAAGGTTTGATAATCCTAATCTCATTCCCCATGTGTGAGTTAATTTTATTTAATGAAAAGCAATTAGGTTTATTTTATGAATTAATTAGGTTAAGGTATGAATTAAATCAATTAATTAAACCCTTACCTATGTTACCTTAAGATAATTAATTAAATGATTATGAACTAATGTAATATGTAAATAAATTGAAAAGTAAATAGCAATGCTCCTATGAAATGAAAGGGGCCTAATGCAATTAGCTCACAATCTTTAATTAATTAAGCTTAAGATACTCACTTGATTACTTTTATAGTTTTCCACACATGTGAGCCAACTATAATTTCATTAACTCTCTTTAGGTTATTGAACACATAAAGCTCTACCCATGAATTAATTAAGGGAAATCAAAAGCAATTACCCTTTTAATTAGGTTAATCAAGACATTAATCCATTAATCCATTCTCTTCCTTAATTATCAAATTAATTAATTATCCTTTGAAATGAAATGGGCCTAAGGGGAAAAGGTTGGGAAAGAGGTCCCAACCTACTTCCATAAGTCCTCTCATTCAATTATACATGATTTTAAATGATTTAAATTTCAAATTAACCAATTAGGCCACTAATTAGTTAATTAAACATTAATTAGCACTTTTGTTAAAAAAGAGAAGGAAACTTAGGGAAAAGATTAGGAGGGAGGCTCCAATCCAATTCCCAAAATCTCCCTACTGTTCAATAGTGATTGAGGGGTCTAATGTGTTGATTAATTACTGTTCAAATACTTAATTATCAATTAATTAAATTATTAGAGTAATTAAGGCTTAAGCATTCAATTCCCCCAATTAATCAGCCAATAAATTCCAAAAAATAAGGGAGGCAGAGGTCATCCCCCTAAACATTATTAGAAAGTTTGAAATTGATTGGTTAATTAATTAAGGAGTAATTAGGAAAATTAAAATTTCAATTAAATTCTAATTAAGCCAAAATTACTGTTCAAAATTAATTAAGAATAAGTTTAGTGGATTCCCCTCTGAAATACCTTTAAAATGAACCATTATATATTTTTTTTAATTTTCTATAATTAGTTATAAATTATGGAAGCTTCAGCTTTAAAAATAAATTAAATAATCTTAATTAAGTCTAATCTCATCCGCATCGCTGGCGATGTGCTTTCCATGTGCAGATTGGCTATTTAAGTTGTATCATCCGTGCATTGATTGAGTGGGGCGGAGTGGTGTCTCCATCCGATCTAGAATTGGATGGTGCAGATCAAACTCATGGCATAAGGGGAGAAAATGAATGGATCTAAGGTGATTTGATCAGAGCCGTCCATTCCAATCATGCCGAATGGGTGACCAGTAATCCTCCTTCCCGCAAGCAATGAACAACAGAGCCCGTCCACCATGGATCGCTCGATACGAGCTCAGCCGAGCTTGGATTCACTCCAAAATCAACCCAAACCTTCGCGTGAGAGATCTACAAGGATCCAACAGCTAGGATGAGTTCACATGTGAATTTCCTTCATAAAGGACTGTTGACCTCATTTTTTAGGATGAGCTCTCAACCCTCCCATCTTAGACATTGGACTTCTCTTAGACTTTAAGAGATCATTAGTCTTAAGACACATCTAGCAATTAGGTGGACACTCAAACCTAGCCCTAGAAGACTTAAAAGAGTTAGCCATAGGAATAGGTCATGCCTTAGGGGTGTTAGGAAAATTTCCTATCCTTAGCTTAAACCATTCCTCACTTTCCTTCTTTCAAGTCAAACTCCAAATCAATTCTATTTGATTTTCTCCAAACTCAAATCAATTCCATGATTCAATTCTATTATTCAAATCCATGGTTGAAATCCATGATTGAAACCCATGATCAAAATCCATCAAAAATTCCTAAGTCCAAATTTTGTCTAAGTCCTTAACCTTTCCTTAAGGATTTATTCAAAATCATGATCAAAACCAAATTTGAGATTTTCTCAAACCTCATTTATATTCACATATATAAATGAAATATAAATTCAAACCCATCAAATCAAATATAAAATTCGAAATAAATTCATGAAATTTTCCTTGAATCCTTTAAATTCCCTTTAATGGATTTAGCCTAAACCTTGATCAAATCACTTCAAACTCATGGGATTTTCTCAAAATCCATTAATATTCTCATTTATATTCACATATATAAATGAAATATAAATATAAATCAATCAAATCCAATTCAAAATTTAATTCTAATTTAAAATTCCCTTAAATCCTTTAAATTCCCTTTAATGGATTTAACCAAAATTTTGATCAAACCATCATGGAATTTTCTCAAAATTCATTTATATCCTCATTTATATTCTCAGATATAAATGAAATATAAATATAAATCAATCCAATCCAATTCAAAAATTAAATTTCAATTTAAAACTTTCCTTAAGTCATTTAAATTCCCTAACCTAAATCATGATTAAACCACTTCAAATCTTTGAAATTTTCTCATGATCAATTTATATTATCATTTATATTCACATATATAAATGAAATATAAATTCAAATCAACTCAAAATTCAATCTAAGCCTTTCAAGTCAAAATCTTGAACTTAGCCAAATCAATTTCAAATCAAGCCAAACTCTTGATTTTCTCCCATGATTCAATCAACCCTACAATCATGAGCTCATAGATAAATCTAAAATTCAATCATTCAATCAAAACCTAATTCAAAAATCAAACCCTAAACCCTTTCATATTCTTCCTTTGAATATGAAATTTTCAAATGGATCAAAATCCATTTGACTTCAAACCACTTGTAAATGGATTTATATTTCAATCATGAGTCCATATATAAGATCAATCAACTTCAAATCAAGCTTTGACCAAGCCATTTGACCCACTTAGGCTCACTTAACCCAAAGTGACCTAAAGTACCCTTATGAGCCAAATTTTGATCCTAACCAAATTAGATTGAACCAAACTCATATTTTTCTCTCATCATGATCAGCAATCATCATGGGATCAATCAATCAGGTTAAACCAAGTCAAACTAAGGGTTGACTAAGTCAACACTTAACCTAAAATGAAACCTTATATAAATTCCACCATAGGCTAAATTGATTGAAACCATTGATCTAAGTTCACTCATGACCTATGTTTGAACTTGACCAAGCCAACATTTGAGCCTAACCTAGCCTAATTGGCCCACTTGAACCAAGTTGACCCATTTTGACCTAAAGGGTCAAAATGAGTCAAAACCTGATCTAAGCCAAATTGATTGAAAAATAATCGGTCAAGTCCATTCCAAATCACTTGTGGAACTTGACCAAAGCCTCAATTAGCCAACTAGACCTAACCTAGTCCAATTGACCTTAGACCCAACATGACCCCCCCATATGAAATTGAACTTAACCAAATTGATTGGAAATAAAGATACCAATCCACTCCATATGACTAACCAAAGCTAAACCTACCCTTGACCTACCTCAAATAGGTCAAATGGGTCAAATAGGTCAACTTGACCCATTTGACCTAAATAAAGTCATATGAGCCAAAACCAAATATATACCAAATTGAATCAAACCAAAGCCACCAAAACATGTCAAATGGTCATATGAACTTGACCCAACCCTTAGTTTTATCCAATTTGACCAATTGGTTAACTTGGCCCGAGTTGACCCATTTTGACTTAAATGGGTCAACATGAGCCAAATCCTATCAAATGGATTCCAAATCCAATGAAACTTGGCCAAACCTAGTTTCTCCACATACCCAACATATCCAAAGTGGAAAAATAGCAAAATGACCATTCTACCCCTAGGCCATAGAACAAATTTTGGCTTAACCTATGGGTAATTTGGTTATACCTTCTTCATAATTGAGGCTTTCCTAAAGCTCAAGGGGACTTAGTGAGAAATGGTGCACCCAACCCAATGGGTTTGGGTCAACCCATTTGGTCCCTAGACCAAACCCCCCCAGCAGAAATTGTTCAAACTCCCTCTTAAGCTCAAATTAAGGCACATGGAGATTGGCAATCCACTCCTTGGATCAAATGCACACTCAAAATAGATCAAAACCCTCCCAATATGATCAATTGGATCAAAATGGCAAGAACATTACGTCGATCCTTCAAGGGGAGATATACTCCCCAATTCAATTCTTTCCTCATTGATTGAAGCTAAGAGCTGAGCAATCATCGATAGCACTCTCAAGCTTCTTAGAGGATTAGAATTCCCATTTCTGATTTTGCACAATGCAAAATAGAGCTCAATCCATTAGCTTCTTCCATGCTTCACTTCCTTCCAATTGCTCTTGCACTTTTCAGGAAGAGTGTACCTAAGCTTCTATTGGAGTTCCCACAGCAAGGAAGGATCAAATTGGATCAAAGCCAAAGCTCAAGCAAGGAGGAGTTGGTCCATACATTGATCTACTCAACCTCAAGCCTATACTCTCAACAAATCTAAAGCTTCTCCAAATGGAGCAGGTGATCACCTTGGAGGTATGGGATTTTTTTACCATTAAACTCAATGTGGTGTGGAGCTTTGTGAAGAAATTTTACCCCATCAATTTTTTCTTGGATTTGCCACTCTATCTTTAGATGGTGTGGGTTGGGTATGATTTCATGCTAGATCTAGCTTGGATCTTCCCCTTGATCATGGATGGTCTATGTTGATCAAGGAGAAGAACTTGGATAATCTCAGTCGTCCATCCACACATTTTAGATGGATGGCTGAGATTATTTAGCACGTTTAGATATCCGTTTATCCTTTTTAAAATGTGGGATCCTTAGCCGTCCGATCTTTGATCAGACGGTAGAGGATTAAAGCGCGTGCACCGCCACCGCCATTTGGGATGTGACAAGTTAAGTGACCCCCTCACAGCATGACGCATGTAAAGCACGCTGATCGCCACTGCCACGCATTGCGCCGTGAGCTAGGGATTAATTAGGATTAGTTTAAAATGTTTAATTAATTTTTGATTAATTCAAGGATCTTCAAAAATTCATAACTCTATCTAGAAAATTCAAAAAAATATGAAATACAATCTTATGGATAGATAAATAAACCTAGAACATTTTAAAATTAATTTTGATGAGTTTTGAATTATGTTTTTCTTTGAATTTTGGTTTTATTGGAAAGTGTATTTTGTTAATTACTCTTTAATTAGGCCTTTGATTTATCCCAAATTTCTTTGGTAAGTTTTAGAGGATGACTTCTACCTCCCTTAATTTTCTTGGGATTTATTGAAGGCTTGATTAGAATAATTACATATAGTTTCCTTAATTGCCCTTCTTATATAATTAAGCATAATTAAGGTATGATTAGTGGTTTTAACCTATGATTAGAGTTGATTAAGGTTAGATCCAGTAAGTAGGAGGTTTATAGAATATTTTTGGGGCATTTCTCCTAAGCTATTCTCTAAGCCCCTTTTCTCTCCTTAATATCTCTTCTTAATTAAGGGTTAATACATTAATTATTCCCTTAATCAATTTTTAAAAAATTCTAAAAAGTTCCAGAACTTAATTAATATAGTTTGGGTAGATTCTTAGGTGTTTAATAGCCTAAGTTCAACTATGGAAATCAAAATCCAATTCACATGTGCGAAAGGGTATTTTGAAATTACTTTAGCTAAACCCCTTAGCTTAATTAACTTTTAATTATGAGGCAAATTGCATTAGGACTTTTCATTATTAGGTGCATTGTAAATTTAAATTCCTTGTGGGTTTTATGTCATCTCATTGGCTCATAATTATTTAGTTAATTCTTCTAAGGTGGTGTAGGTAAGGGTTAATTAAGCTACTTAATTCATACCTTATCCTAATCAATGCATAAAAATAGATCTAATTATCTAAAAATTAAAAAAATATCAAACACATTAAATCAAACTTCAAACTAAACAAAAATTACTTTGAAATTCACTTTGATTTATTCTAAATTTTCTTATTCTATAAAAATGTCTTTAGGATTTAAATGAAGTGAGTTTATTTAAATGCTTTCACTGCTTTGGATCTTTCCCAACATGTTAAGTTGTATTCCATGTGATTTCATGCATTCATAGTTTTGAAATTCAAATTTTAAAATAAAATTATTTACTTTATGTCAATTTGCATGTGTTGACTAAAGTAGAAATATGAATGACTATTATCACTACTAAATCCAAATTATTTTCAAAATACATAAATCAAATACCAAATCTGAAAGCATGCTACTTATACTTTAATTATAAGCTTGCATGTGATAGATTATAAAGGTATGCTTAGTATAGGTTTCCTTTCTTTCTTATGTTAGCATAACTTTGAATAGGAGTGGGTAAGATGTAGGGTTCATTTGAAAAGAACCCAACACTTACTTAATTCCATACCCTATTTATCCCTATGCTATCACCTAAGAAGGGTTGCCTATATTTGCATACATAAATTGCATAAACAAAATGATCCATTAAATAATTTTTTGCATTTTTCTTTTCCTATTTCTCTTTTATACATATGTTTGCATTTAAGGAAAGTAGTATATTAGTCTGGACAACCCCGTGGTTGTGAGGCTTTAAGTAGTCCTAAGTAGGTCTTGTACCTTACACCTCTAGTTAACAATGGCGTTGTACTCACTTATGACTTTCTTACTTTCATATGTGAATGTGAAAATTTGGATAAGGAAAATTCTTTCTTCTTAAGAAAAATCATGCATATTCAACTTCTAAATTTTCTTAAATGGATTACTTAGCATGCATCATAAAGTGTGTTAAATACTCTCATTTGCATGTATAGATATGCTTAAGTCCTATCCATATGCATGTTATATATGTTGGGAAAGAAATGAAGTAATGTGTGTTATGT
The DNA here is from genome assembly GCA_021442155.1 of Cymbidium sinense. NCBI lineage: Eukaryota > Viridiplantae > Streptophyta > Magnoliopsida > Asparagales > Orchidaceae > Cymbidium > Cymbidium sinense. Next base: position 24,881,903 of record CM038220.1, on the reverse strand, counting down.
GAATTTTGATTCATTTTATTTAATCTTAAAATGCCATTCTTTTTTAATAGGTTTGTTTAGAGTTTATCTAAACTTAGGATTAATTAAAAGATTTAATCAAAACATTCACCTAAATGAAACTAAAATGTGAATCTACTTTAGAAATTACTTAGGTTAGGGAAGGAAAGAGAAGTTCTCTTCTCTTTCCTCTCTTCATAACTTAGTAATTAATTGTAGGATCCACTCAAACCAAATTAAAACATGAAATAAAATCAACTAAAAATAACTAAATAACTTAAATGAAACCCTCCTCTAAGTTGAACATGTTCTTCACACTTAGAAAATTTGAACCTTAAGCCCTAACTAAGCATACCACACAAACCTTCAAAGCACACACATTAGCCTAAGTCACCACTTCTAGCCTTAGGTTAGGTCAGTGCATGGTTTGATGTTATTTTATTTTGATGTGTGTTTTAGACTATATATTAGGGTGTATGATCTAGAATGAATGGTAGGACATTCTTATCCTAACTATTCTTTTCTGCAGGGGATTGTGTTTAAGGGCGCTATCATAAATAAAAATATAAATACTTTTACTTGCAGGTGCTTTATACCCCTAAGCATAATCCATAGGCCATGGAACTTAGTCACCCATGTGTGGGGTAATAAGTCGAATATACATGCTTGGGATTTGTATGGTGTGTTTTAGCTAATCTTTGTTTTGTAGGTGTTAGTTATATTTTCACTTTTCTTTTTCATGTAAAAATTTATATAATTAGGATTTTGGAGTAATTGTTATGGGGATTAAGATAAGCATTGGTCATAAGATCCTATCTTATGCACCATGTGAATCCTTGGAGCATCTATCTTCCAACCATCCAAAGAAGAGAAGAGGAAAGAAGAAAAGAAAAAAAGAAGAAGAAAGAAGAAAGATGAAAGAAGAATAAAGCTTGAAGACCCCCATAACAATGAATTCCTTTTTTAATTGTAATTTAATTCATTTGTAATCTAGGTTGTATAAGGGTAGATCTCAGCTACCCATATTTGATATTTTCGGGTTTCTACGGTGGTACTTGACCACAACGGTCATTTATTCTTTTTGTGATTAGCTTTATAAATTGATTGATGATTTGTTTAGCTTTTGCATTAAGTAACATGATTTTTTTAGTTTCTTCCTTATTTTATGTATGACCTGGATGTGGATTAGGCTCTTTAGGAAAAAATAAATCTTTTACCCAACTTAATAACTCAAAATAACATTAAATAACTCATAACCTCACCTAAAGCTTAGGTTTAAAATCAAAATAAAAGAATTAGCAATCCCTTAGTTGGATGAGCATTTCTTATAATATCATGCACAAATGCATCTTATTTCACTCTTGATTGGAGGGCTTTCACCTTTGCCAAAAAAACTCGGCTTGACCATTGAGAGCCGTGGTAGAAACTCACCTCTCCCTTCTCACTGATTTTGATCAATAACCTTCTTTCTCATGCATTAGTCATAAAAATCCTATTAGCTTGAGTCAAAAATATTTGTCAAAAAAAAATGAAATTTGAATTACATTAGATTTAGGTCATTTGAAGCATGTCCCTTTACATGATCTAGTCTCTTTAGGGAGTGAGTTTAAGGACTTAGTCTCTTTCTAAATAATAATAGCCTAACTATCTTACATAAGCATAAAGACTTGCCTACATGTATTTAAAATTGTAGGAGTTAGTTGGTGGCCACTCCCAGGCGGTTGTAAGTCCAAACTGTCGGGTGGTTTATCCTCTCTTATGGTGGCAAACCAGTTACACATTTTTTCTTTAGCTTTAGGTTGTGCTTCCGGTCCTCACCGAAACTCCCTAGATTTAGGTTCTGAGGTTGCTTCTCCCCTTTGTGGGCCATAAGCATAATTCCTCACCTCTTAGGCATTTCTTAATCTTATGTTAAGGAATCTTAAGTCCTAAAATTCTAATAAAAAATATAACTCAAACAAACTAAATCAATTTCTAAAATATAAAGCCCAACTATAAGATAGTCTGAATGCCTGCTAGGCTTCCTAGCATCATAGGCGTCTCCTACTTATCTTACATTTTGGCTTCAAAATAACTCCCTCTTTTGATCAATCTCATTTGATCTTTAAACATAAACCAATTGATTGATAGTCATTTCCTATTGAAATCTTCAAAGATAATGATCATTTACTTAATCAAGAGTTTTCTTGGATCCCATCCCTTAGGATGTAATTAACTATGAGGGCTTGCCTTGAGAACTTAAACCCAATTTAAAATAAACCACTTTACTTTTCATGTAAAATAGGGGAAGAAACTAGTACATATCAGACCATCATCCTTAGGAGTCCTTGAGGTGATTAGGTCCATTAAAGGGTTTTTGTCTTTAGAGATAATACACTATTCCTTGATGATGTACTCAATCACCTGAATAAGTACATCTACGGATCTGTGTGGCATCCTAATAAGATGAATTTCTATAAGGGTTGTGTCCTCCTTTCATTTCTCACCAACTGATTTGAAAGGCGACTCTGATCGATCCCTTATTAGGAATTTTTCTCCACAAGGATCACCACCACTTAAGCTAGAGATCGATTTTCATGAAAATACCTCACCGAAGTTAAAAGATGACGGCTCGCACGCTTGAGGAAGCTTCATCTAGTTGAGATAAAGCCCTATTGAGCAGCAATTGAGTTTGTTCTAAGTGGATAGCTTGGAAGCCAAGGATTGAGCTTTGGAGCTTTGATCTTGATTGAAATCTCTTTTCCAACATCTTTGGAGCTTGGGAAATGGGTTGGATAGCTTTGACGACGTGCGTGGAAGGTGTGTGTAAGAGGAATTTGATTTTGGTTGGGGAGCGAGCAAACTTGGATTGATTAGCCTCCCTATTTCGGTTTCACACATGGAAGATAAATGTCTAAGATAGGAAGCTCAGGATTGCTTTAAAGATTGCAAGGAGGCTTGAAATCATGCTAGGGAGCTTAGCTGAATCAAAGTGATTCATTTCATGTGAGGGGTATACCCCTCAGTTTGTTGAGGTGGACGGACGGGATGACTTCCCATTTTTTGACCAGCCAGCCACCATCAGAGCACCGGAGTGGTCACACTCAAGTCCATGTGGCTCGTATGGATTGGGAGAGGCAATGGCAGGAGGCTCCAAGCTGGATATGGGCTGATCTCCTTTCCTTGATCCCTTGGGTGTTCGGGTTGCATTTTCCTTTAGTCCATGGTAAGTCCTAGCATCTTGTAGAGTGGGCTAGGAGGCTTAGGGATCCCTCATTTGGGTAAGTGAGGGATGCTAAGGTGAAAGGAGGGTGAACTTTGCCATTTTTTGCAAAATCACACATGGGGGAGAGGATACATGGAGGAATTGCATTGGTCTTGGCTCCAAATGGGTTTGAGCTGATTTTAGGTTGACCCAAGATGGGTTTGGGTTAGGTTTGGTCAGCTTCCAATGGGTCATGAGTTAGTTTCTTGGGTTTTGGGTTCATATTGGGTCATGTTGGGTTGAGTTGACCAATTGGTTAAATTGGGTCAATGCAAGGCTTAGGTTAGGTTCAAATGATGATTTGAAGAGTTTTGGTTCAAGTGGTTTCAATCAATTTAGCCTAGGTTTGATTTTGGCTCACTTAGATTCATATAGGTCAAATGGGCTAAGTTGACCAATTTGACCAAATTGACCAAATTGGGTTGGGTTAAGTGTTGGTTCATGTTCAATTAGTCAATTAAAAATAATTGTATACTTTGGTTTGAACAAATTTCGATTTAATTTGGATTTTGGTCAATTTAACCCTTTATGTCAATTTGGGCTAGGTTGGGTCAAGTTGACCAATTGGTCAAATTGGGCTCAATTATGACTTTGGTTAAGTTCAATAATCAATTTGAAATTAACTTGAGCCATTGGTTGCAATCAATTTGAGTTAGATTATGATTTGACCCATTTTGCCCTTTTTGGCCAATTTGGGTCAACTTGGGTCAAATGTCCAATTGGACTTGGTTTGGCTCAATTGAGAGTCAAGTCATGTTCAATCATTGATCATGAGTTGGTGTGAATCAATGGTTTCAATCAATTTGGTGTATGGTGAGTTTTTGGTTAGTTTAGGTTTCATTTGGGCTAAAAGTTGACTTGGTCAAAGGAACAAGTTGACTTGGTTTGACTCAATTCAAGGTGGTTTATTATCCTAGGGTGATTGTTGATCAAGTTATGAGGCTTGGATGGGCTTGGTTCAATCCAATTTGGGTTGGATTAGAACTTGGCTCAAAAAGGTCATTTAGGCCACTTTGGGTCAAGTGGACCTAAATGGGTCAATTGGTTTGGTTTTGGCTTGATTCAAGTTTAGTTGAACTTATATATGAGCCTAAGATTGAAATATAAATTCAACTGCAATCAACTTGGAGTCTAATGGATTTGGGATCATTTGAAGTTTCCAAGCTAAAAGGGCTAACTTGGGCTTGACTTGGGTTCACTTGAGTTTGGTTTGATAATTGTAGGTTTCATTTATATTTGGATAGATGATTGAAGGAATGATAGATTCAAGAGAAAATCCATTAATTTTAGCTTGGTTTTGATAGGGTTTAGCTAGGTTTAAGGAAATGGCTTAAAAGGCTTGAATTAGGTTTTGGTTTGATTTTGGATTTGGTTTTGGCTATTTGATTTATATTTCATTTATATTTGGAAATATAAATGAAGATATAAATGATTCATGATAAAATCACTTGAGTTTGGAGTGATTTGGAAGCAAATTTGACCAAGTTTAAGGATGTAGGTCAAAAGGGCTAAGGACAAAATCAATTTAGTTTGATTTATTTTTGATCATTTGGGTATGAATTTCATTTATATTTATGAATATAAATGAGGGAATAATTGATTTATAAAAAAACTAATTGATTTTGGGTTGATTTGGGTTAAGATTTAGTTAAGCCTATGGAGGTAGGTCCATATGGCTTAAGAAGGGTCTTGGATTGGTTTGATTTAGTTTGATTTGGTTTTGGTTATTTGAGTATAAATTTCATTTATATTTGTGAATATAAATAAAAGAATAATTGATTTATAAAGAAATTAATTGAGTTTGGGATAATTTAGGTGGAGATTTGGCTAAGTTTATGAGAATGGGTTATATGGCTTAGGAAGGAATTTTGGAACTTGGATTTGATTTTGGGATTAAATTATTTAAAATTGGGTTTAGATTTGGAATTGATAAATGATTGAAGGATTGAATTGATATTTAAGAAAAATCAAATGAATTGGGATTGATTTAAATTTGGTTAAGGCTAAGTCCATAAGATGAAATCAATGGGCTTAGAAAGGGTTTTGAATTCAATCATAAGGTTTTATGGAGAATTTTTGAGCTTGGATTTGAGCATGGGTTTGATTATGAATCTTGGAAATTTGGTTTGGATTTGGTATGAATTTGAGATTTGGTTTGAGAAGGAAAGCATGGATTGGATTTAGGCTATAGGGTAGGCAAGTCTTCCTAAATCCCTAAGGCATAACCTATTTCTATGGCTAACCCTTCTAAGTCTCTAGGCTTAGGTTAAGTGTTCATCTAATCACTAGAAGTGTCTTAAGACTAAGGAGCTCTTAGTGTATATAAGAGTCCTAGATCTATAATGAAGAAGTTGAGAATTCACTCCAAAAGTGAGGTCAACAACTGGTTATCTACTTATTATGTTATTATAGACTATCATAACAGAAGAGTAAACTTTTCTGCGTTCCTGGTACAATACCTTTTAGTTTCAATGGCAATAGAGGAGTAATAACTTATTTAGTATCTGCAATGAAAACTTATAAGATGATCTCTTGTGTATGTGTTGGTTATCTTGCTCACATGGTAGATACCAACAAGCCTAGTATTACTCTAGATAGTGCACCTGTGGTTCAATAATTTGCTGATGTTTTTCTTGAGGATTTTCTTAGTTTACCCCCTGATCATGAGATCGAGTTTACTGTAGATTTAGTTCTGAGTACCGTTCCAATTTCCAAGGCACCATATCGAATTGCCATTGTTGTTCTTTAGGAGCTTAAGGTGCTGTTGCAAGAATTACTTGATAAAGGATTCATTAAACCCAGTGTTTCACCTTGGGGAGTACCAGTACTATTTGTTAAGAAGAAGGATGGTAGCATGTGGCTCTGCATTGATTAATGAGAGTTGAATAAGGTGACTATGTAGAACAAATATCCTATACCTCGCATAGATGATCTATTTGATCAGCTGTGGAGTGCTTTCGTATTTTCTAAGGTTGATCTCCGCTCTGGCTAGCATTAGTTGAAGATCAGAAATGAGATGTGCCTAAGACTACTTTCAGATCCCAATATGGTCATTAAGAGTTTTTGGTAATGCCATTTGGGCTAACGAATGCACCTACTGCCTTCATGAACCTAATGAATAGGATATTCAAATCTTTTTAGATCGCTTTGTTATAGTGTTCATTGATGACATTTTGATCTACTCTAAGAGCAAGGAGGAGCATGCCTAACATCATAGCGAAGCACTGAGTATTCTCAGAGAATAAACACTATGCAAAATTCTCAAAGTGTGAGTTTTGGCTTTGAGAAGTAGCATTTCTTGGGCATATTATTAGTGGAGCTAGAATTTCTATGGATTTTGCTAAAATTAAAGCAATTATGGATTGGCCAATGCCAAGTATTGCCACAGAGATTTGTAGCTTTCTTACGTTAGCTGGCTATATAGAAGATTTGTTGAAGATTTTTCTACTATTGCTCCTCTGACTATATTGACTCAAAAATCTGTTAAGTTTATTTGGTATGCTGCTTATGACCAGAGTTTTCAAAAGCTCAAGAATTGCTTAGTGTTAGCTCCTATCCTCACCATTCCTTATGACACAAATGATTTTTAAATTTATATTAATGCTTCACATCAAGGATTGGGTTGTATTCTAATGCAATACGATAAGGTGATAGCTTATGCCTCTAGACAACTTAAGACACATGAGAGGAATTATCCTACTCATGATTTGGAGCTTGCAGTGGTCATCTTCACATTAAAGATCTAGAGATACTATCTTTATGGCATTGTTGTGAAGTCTTTATTGATCATAAGAGATTAAAGTATATTTTCACTCGAAGGAATTTAGCTTGAGGCAGAGGTGATGGCTTGAATTGATGAAGGATTATGACTTGGAGATTTTCAATCACCCAGGCAAGGAAAATGTGGTTGTAGATGCTTTAAGTAGAAAATCTTCCACCTATACAGCTTGGATAATTACTAGGGAGGCACAATTAGTGTTGGAGATGGAGCGAATTTAGCTTTAGATTATACCTCAAAAAAATAATCTTATTTTGTGCCACATAACTATCCAATCAACTTTAATAGATCATATTTGTGAAGCCCAATCGAAGGATAATAATTAATATTTATTAAAGAGCAAGTTCAGAGTGGGTTAAAACTCGAGTATTCCATAGACCTAGTAAGTACATTGAAGTTTGAGGATTGACTTTATGTACCATATTCAGCAGGGCTCAAACGGGAGATACTTAGTGAAGCACATTCTACACCATATAATGCACATCCGAGGAGTACTAAGATGCACCAAGATCTTAAGACGCTTTTTGGGTGGCCTGGTATGAAGAATGATGTGGAAGATTTTGTAGCCAAATATCTAACTTGTCATATGGTCAAGGCAAAACATTAGAGATCGAGTGGCCTATTGCAACCTCTTCTAATTCCAGAAAGGAAGTGGGATGGAATTGCAATGGATTTTGTGGTTGGTTTTCCTAGGTCCAAGCAAGGTCATGACATCATTTGGGTTGTGGCGGATAAACTTACCAAATTCGCTCACTTTTTACCTATTAAGCAAAATTATTTAGTTGAAGCGGCTAACAAGGATCTATATCGATAATATTGTTCGATTGCATGGAGTTCCAACTGTTATTGTGTTAGATCGAGATGGAACATTCACCTCCATATTTTGGAAGAAGGTACTAGAAGTTTTGGGTACTAGATTAGACTTTAGTACAACTTTTCATCCACAAGTTGATGGTTAGTCAGAGGGCACTATTTAGACTTTAGAAGATCTGCTAAGAGCTTGCATTCTTGATTTTGGAGGTAGTTGGGAGGACTACATTCCACTAGTAGAATTTTCTTATAATAATAGTTTTCAAGCTACTATTGGCATGGCATCATACGAGGCTCTTAATAACAGGAAGTGTATATATCTATTATGTTGGTTTGAGACTGGCAAAAGAAAACTATTTGAGTCTTAGTTAGTTGACTAAGCTACTGAAAATATTCATTAGATTCGAGAACGTTTGCATTCAGTTCAAGAGAGCCAAAAAAAAGGTATTTTTATTCAAAGCATAGAGAGCTTAAACTCAAGGTTGGAGATCATGTTTTTCTCAAAGTTTCACCTATGCAAGGAATCACTAGATTTGGCAAGAGTGGAAAGATTCAACCCTGCTTCGTTGGCCCTTTTGAGATTATTGAAAGAATCGACAGAGTTTCCTATAGATTGGCTCTTCCTTCAAAGCTCGCCGGAGTTCACAACGTGTTTCATGTCTCTCTTCTACGGCGTTATGTTCATGATGATTCTCACATTGTTCAGTTGGAGCCACTATTGATATGAGAAGACTTGAGTTATGAAGAAGTACTCGAGCGCATCTATGAGGGAGAGATTCGACAACTTCATCACCGATTAATTCATTTTGTTAGAGTACTTTGGAAGAACCAGACAGAATGAGAAGCCACTTGGGAGATTGAAGAAGAGATGATTGTATTCTTAGCTCTTCCATAATTTAGGTATGAATTTGGAGACCAAATTATTTTAAGGAGGATAGTATATAAGAACCAAACCATTCCGATTTGAAAACACCAGACCGAATTGAAAAATTTTCCCTTTGAAGTTTCTTCTCCCATGCGAGCAGCTCGAGCTGAGAGCCCTTGTGTGACTTCCCTTCAGCCGCCGCATTTCATCCCTCCCCTCATGTGATTCAAACAGAGCCTCCTTTCCCTCCTCTTTCTCGAAGATCTAGTCGCTCCCGTCTGCAAGCTTCTTCTTCTTCTTCTTATTCTTCTTCTCTAGAAACCCTAGCTGATTCCTCTTTATCTTCCTCTTCTTTCGACCGATGGTTATCGCCTATCAAAAATGCTATTGACAATATGGTTTCTTTTATTCCTCATTTCCTTCATATGTGTATAAGTGTTTTATTTTATTCCTTTGAGTTATATATATATATATATATATATATATATATATATATATATATATATATATATATATATATATATATATATATATATATATATATTATATTACAAAGTTAACTTAAAAATCTAGGTTTTAGCTCTATCTATATGTGTTAATCCTCATTTTAGAGAATAGTTATTTAGTAATGTATAATTTACTTGTGTTGCAATATAAGAAAAATAGGTTGTATTCATCTTAATAGTCGTTAAGTTTTATTATCTTATGATGAGTGCCATGATTTATCAAAAGTTTGTATCACCTAGGGATTTAAAGTTAATGTGTCACTTTGACTTTGGGGAAGCAGGGGTTTGAGCACTACAACTCAAGGTAAGTAACTTTTATTTATTAATGAATAAACACACCCTTCATTATTAGGGGCGTTAACTTTGTTATTTGTATTAGATTTCTTAGTATCGCGTAGATTTGCTAGTCCTACCATTGAGATTCTGTTAGACATTATTCTAGATGGTAGGAAATATTTACTTTCCATGCTCATAATGAATTTTATTAAATGTTTGTCTTGATTTATAGTTGCAAAGCTTCTTACAAATCCAAGTGATTTTATACGTGCAACATTTGTTGTCTATACATATTACATTTAGTTTAGATTTAATTCTTGCATAATATATCTGTATACAATTAATGTTAGTCATACTATTTAAATATCATTAATAGTCATTTATTGGTGATATGTGAAATAGAAATGGAAGTAATATATAATATATGTCGATATTAAAACTCTTTGTTAATGGCTAGCCGGATCTATGGGTCCTTAGAAAAATCATTGGTTTTTTTTCATGAGATTGGTGTCTACCTTTCCTTGTTCAGGGTGTCATAGAAAATCGACTATATAGATGCATAAATAATTATTATTGCATATGCTTACTTATAATTGTATATTATCATGTGGTAATGAATAATATATGAGTCATTAGATAGACACAATTGAGGATATCTATGGTGATAATAGTTCTTCTAGCATACAAATGTTTAGCATAGATTTTTTATTTTTTGTATACACATATGAGTATAAGTATTCAAGTTACATAATCATTTATATTTTGTTTATTAATTCACTTCTACTTTGAAATAATAACTTGAGGCATCAATTTCCATTGATTATGACCGTGGAACCTTTCTTTTGTTCATGCAACATGCCCCATTTCTTTGTCATCTATATTTTAATAAATGATGGTTATTTGCTGAGTTTGACTCAAACTCATTGTTGTAAAATTTTCTCATAGCAGGTTCTGCTAGTATAGTTGGAGGACCTTCACCACGGGAGCTAGCTCTTTATCAGATTTAGGATCTGTTGTACTTGAGTATATATAGTTTCTCTTTTTATATCTTTTGGATTTGAGTAGAACTAGTTCTTATTAATGTTCTTTCAGTGTATTGTCTAGATTATATGATCTTTATTGATGGGTGAAGTGTAATTCATTTATCTTATTCCTATAAGTTTATCTTTACTTTTATTATATGTGAATTTTCTCTGTGAGTACAAAATAGGTTTTCATATAACTTCATCACATCCCATGTAGCTAGGGTGTACTGCCTTCTGAACTCAGGATATGACAGTCCATCAATTAGGTCCGTGTGTTCGCCTTTGGGTATACAATAATATTTATAATTATTTTATTAAAGTATATTCTTATTAAATATATAAGAGAGTTATTAAACACCTATAATGATATATTAGTTAGTTTTATATCAATATTTAAATTTATTATTATTAAAGATATTATTGGTGTATGAGCTTTATTTATTTTTAATCTCATTTTTATCAATATATATTATTATATTATTTATATCATATTTAAATAATTTTAATATTTATTACATCATCTAATTAAATCTCTAATTTTACCTTAATCAAATCATTGAATATTGGACCTTCATTTCTTCCTATTTTTATCTAATATGATTTTTATTTTGTCTTATTTTTATAATATTGATTAGATATATAAATAGTAAACTTTTAACTAATTTGCATATATTATTTCTGTTATTTCTATCAGACCAGCGAAAGCTTCAACTTTTCTTTCCCATGGTACCCATGCTTTCTCCCCCAATTTCTAATCCCATTAGTTCCGCTTTGCCAATTTCATGAGTGAGTGGGCACGCCTTCCTCCACTTCCACTGTCACGCCCGTGAACCACCGCCACTTTGGAATTTTCCCATCTTGCTGAGATTCCCCTTATTGACGCCCACACCGACTTCAATCCAAAACCCCGACCCTCTTTGATATAAATCGCCATTCCTCAGAGCAGTGCACATCATGATCATTGCAGTTCTCCACTCCTCCTCTTTCTCCATCCATCTCTCTCCTCTTCCTCCTCCTCCTCGGTTCCCACTCTCCATCACCTCTTTGGTATCATGCCTGCCGCGCTTCCTTCTTGGTCCTGTCTCTCCTTCCTCCCTCCCTTCCCCCTCCCTTTCGTCGCTGGCTGCTCCTGCTTTGCCTCCCATCCGTGATCAATCTATCCTCTCTTCCTCCTCGAACCCAAACCGCTCCACTGCCGCCCGCAACTGCCTCGAACACCTCTCTCTTTCCGCTCGCCGCCTGTCTGACTCGGCCTCCGCCACCTTCCCCGCCGATTCCCGCGCCTTTGCTGGCGCCGCCCTTTTGTACCAATACGATTGCTGGTCGGCGCTCAAATACGTCAACACCACTATCCAGGTCGCCAAAGCTATGTCCTTCCTTGATTCTCTCTACGCCATTACTTCCAATGCCCTGGCGATGATCGCTGCCCTGCAACGCTTCGGCCCTGATGTCTCCCTCTGGGCCCCACCCCAGACCGAGCGCGATGGCTACTGGGGTGAATCCACCGCTGCAGCTGCCGCTGCCGCTACCGTCGGGCCACTCGATCTTCCGGTGCCCGACGTCACAGTCTGTATCACCGGCGAATGCGACCACAGGTCCGTGCAAGAGGCGGTTACGCAAGCACCGGACTATGGGTCGCGGCGCTTTGTAATTTACATTAAGGAAGGGGTCTACCGGGAGACAGTGCAGGTTCCGATCGAGAAGACGAGCATTGCTTTCATTGGTGAGGGGATGGGTAAAACGGTCATCACAAGTAACCTCAATGCCCAAATGACCGGCATTTCTACCTACAACACTGCCACCGTCGGTGTCATCGCTGATGGTTTTGTTGCTAAAAATCTAACCTTTGAGAATACCGCTGGACCTAAAGCTCATCAAGCTGTGGCGTTTCGGTCCGACAGCGACCATTCGGTTATTGAATCGGTGGAATTTTCTGGTCATCAGGACACGCTCTATGCCCGCTCTCTCCGGCAGATTTACCGACATTGCCGGATACTGGGCACTATCGATTTTATATTTGGCAACTCGGCTGCTATTTTTGAGAGCTGCGACATACTGGTGGTGCCACGGCTGGACTCGCCTGAGAAGGGGGAGACTAATGTGATAGCGGCGCATGGCAGGACTGATCCAGGGCAGCCAACAGGGTTCGTGTTCAAGGACTGTGTTGTGAATGGGAGTGATGATTATGTTTCCATTTATCACCGGAAGCCAAAAGCTCATAGAGTATATCTTGGGAGGCCATGGAAGGAGTTTTCAAGGACTGTGTTTTTGAATTGCTACTTGGAGGAGATGGTTAAGCCGGAGGGATGGTTGCCATGGAGCGGGGAATTTGCATTGGCGACTCTGGTTTATGGAGAGTATGAGAGTAAAGGGCCAGGAGCGAACTCGACTGCAAGGGTGAGCTGGAGCAGCCAAATTATGCCTGAGCATGTGGGAATTTACTCGGCTGAAGCTTTCCTTCAGGGGAATGGGTGGGTTCCTGCTGATTAATGACAGTGAAGAGTAAGGTTTGATCTGCTTCTTTAGAGCATTGAATTACTCGTTAAAATGGTTTCTTATTTTCAGTTCTTTGGATAGAAGAGGTTTCTCTTGATTAGTACCTTATCAACATATCTCTGGGTTTAAATAACACTATCTTTCATGAGACTTAGTGTTTGTACTTGTACAGTAATTTTAGTATTAATTTGCAGATTTTCTTTGAAAGGTCATGACTTATTCTTGGCTTGTGCCACTGTGCATAGCTACATTGATTTTCTTTGAAAGGTGCTAAGAGTTTTAATTAAGAATCTGTATACAGTCGTGCAGTACAAGCTCTTCTGCTTAATAGTTCATCTTTGAGTGGATGCATTGTGATGCAAACAAATTGCATTGAATAGTAGGTTATGCTGTTTAGATGTAATAAAAATAGAGAAAAATGTCAAAAATCAAAATTGTCACTTTACTAGCCATTTTAGTATAATAATATAAATATGTTCAATTTACTCACTTGATTTCTTAAATATGGTACAGAATAGTCTCTCTTTTGGATTATTTTTGGTTAGATTTATTAAGTTTAGGGATTATTTTGGAACTGATTTGAATAATCAGGGGATTAAATTAGACACATTAGGTAGTCCGGGACTAAAATGACCTTTTTATAAACCAGGGGCATTTATATAAATATCACACAATTCTTATATATTTACAAATCTAACACCTAAACTTCAATATTTATTTACAAAAATAACATCCTAATATTTATTACTACATTAAAAATAACACCATTGTTAATTTTAAAAGTTAAAGGCACTTTTTCATACTTAAAGAAAGATGTTATTTTTGTAAAAATTAAAGTTTAGGTGTTAGATAGGTAAATACTTAAAAAATTGTGCTATGTATGTAAATTTTCTTATAAATAATTAAGAGATTATTTTGATTTTTTTTAAATATAAATATAATGTTGGGCATTTTACTTTTTTTTAAAAAAAAAAAATGTTGCATTTATTTATTTTACATCAGTTAAATTTTTTATTCATTGTCATCTCAGATCTCCACAAAAATAAACGAAAACCTAATGGTTTGTAAGCCTTAATTCTTTTTGGCCAATCTCATTCCTATCTGCTTCCATTTTTTATTAAAAAAAAATCAAATTATCTTTAAATAACAACTATTATTGGAGTTGTTAATATACATTATCTTCTTAAAGGTAGGCGGGTGCTGATTGATGGAAAAGCAAGACGCATATCATTCATTAAACAATCCCAACTAATGTGCATGCTCAGTATTCCACTTAGGCACCCCTCCATGCACTTCTGATTAGTTGATAGTGGATTGTCTTAGTGGCATATATTTTGCAATGCAGGAAGTTGTGGTGATGCCTCCAACATCCTGGATTATAGAAAATACTAAGGAGCAGTTGTAGTTTTTTATAAAGTTGGTTGTATAGTTATTGTGGGGAAAATAATTTTTTAAAAAGTTATTGTGGGTGTTAGAAATATTTTATTATTTTAAAAATTCAAATAGCAGTTTTTTGACAGTCACCACACTTTGACAATCGGTTCTCAAAAGTAACTTTTTTACCGCAATTTTCTGAAAAACAGCCAAAAAATTATTAGTCAAATGTAGTTGTGGCTGTTTTTTGAAAAGTAAAGCAGCTAAAAAGCTGTTCCAAACGCACCCTAAGTTTATTTATGAACAATACATTTTTTCTACCAGAGTTTGTATATTTTGCAGCTGAATTTTGAAAGAGCAATCATCAAAAAAATCTAATGTTGTTTGAAAGCACACCAAAAGATTTTTTCTTGACTTCAATTAAGTGATTGAGAGGTAAAATCAATGTGTTTTTTTAATGTATCTCACTCTCCAAAAGACAAACTTCAAGCACCTGCACTCTCATATCACACAACAATAACAAGTACATGGAATCAAGGACTTTAGCTGCTTAAGGTATTGATGAACCTATCCCAGGGATTGATACAAGTCCTGTAGTGTCTGTCCTCAGAAAAAGAATCGTTGAGAAAGAAGAATGGGGAATGCAAAGCACAAAAAACATTAGAACATCTGAACGTTCACGCTCAACCAAGCAGGTTGTGTTGTATGAATGCCAAAAAGGCTGAACTTTGGGCGTAAGTGGTTCAAGGAAGATACAGAGATCAAAGACCTGGTAATTTTTTGGCCAGCTTTGGGAAGCTGGGGTCACCATCATCATATGCTGGATTTTCCCAATGCAATAAAATTCCCTTCCAGTTGCAGTAATTGTCTTTACAGATTCTTAGCCTTGAATCTGTCACATTCCTCTTCCAATGTTCATCTGAGTAATTAGCTTTCTCTGCTTGCCTTCTGTTCCATTCCAAATATGCCTTCCTCTGCGTACTTAGAAGACAGAATTTCTGTAACTTTTTTGGCATTGAGTCATGCACTCTCCACCACTTCTGATGGGCAACATCATTAGCAAAATGCTGCATGAAGTCCACATTCCAGTTGCAATCATAGTCCCGAAAACATAGCCATGGCTTGAATCCCAAGTAGTGAAGCACAAAGAGAACTGGAGGCTCGGCGCCAAACAGACTGGTCTTCTTGGCCTTTGCATTGTCGTTGTCACCAATCCAGAAATGTTTCAAGTAGTTCATGTGCCTGGGAATTCTGTGCCACCATGTGAATATCTCGTTTAAGTATCCCTGGTCGCCGCCATTGTATGATTTTACGTCATTGACGTGTTCCATCAACAAGTTGAAGGTGCAATTCGAAGGTTCAATGACCATCAGACCAGAGTTGAACAGAGTTCCATCGTTGCCTGTTGCGCTGATCTCTGGCATGGTGAAGAGGAAATCAATGTTTCTTAGGACAAGAAGGTCAGCATCAATGAAAATGATTTTATCATATTCGGTGAGCTGCCATAGGTGAAACTTGCTGTAATTCCACTCATTGTAAGCATCTTTCTTGGCGTTAGGATTTCTTATCCTTTTGATCCTTTTGATCTTCCAACCTGCAGCTTCAAGGCCACTTTGGTAATGGCTACTGATGGTCTCATCGACAAGGATTATGAGGTCCCTGGTTGAACCTGTTAAACGTATACTTTGAGCAGCAGCAATTGCTCCGCAGACATAATCATCCTTAGAGTGGAGAATTGTAGCATATGCTTCTCTGCGGGCATTAGTTGATGATTGTCTCACAGCTTGAAGAATGAAGAAAATGGAAGTTAGCTTCTCTGATATAATAAAGCCACTTGTTGCCAAATCCAGAAAAAAAATATAATGAAAAATGAAAGCATGTTGCTTTGTAAGTACTTCTCTGAGAATGTAGATAAATGTATATGTTACTCGCTGTCATTAGCTGCACTCATTATGAATTTTGTTGCATTGTTATGTGTTTGATTAAACTTTCTAATTAAATTTAGATGCATTATACCTTCCTTTTGCTGGTAGCCTGGATTTGTTGAATTATTTTATTGGGGGAGCCTAAATGTGGAATGATCCTGAATATAAAAGATGATTTATGAATGTATTCTATGTTAATGCAAATTGTGGGAATCAGAAGCAATGAATAAAATGATGCATGATCAAAATAAGCTATAAAAAAACTATTCTTATTGTGGACATAATTGTAGAATATGGAACATGAGATGAAATCAAGGAATAGTGGTAAAAAAAGGCAATTTTACATGTTAATTTACTCTTTTATTTTCTATTTAATCTTCAATTTTATCTACCTTTCTTATGAGTATATTTTTGCCTTCTATTATTCATGCCTAAATAACATGAGTCTATTTTCTATTAATTTATCTTCAATGGATATTACTTCTATAATCCCTCTCATATAATCATTTATCAATTTATTTTTTTAATATTGTCATGTCCATTTTAACAATCTCATTTCTACTACACTAAACTTGGACTGTATGCGTCTTGAAAATGATAAAAAAAAGAGAAATGGATCCCATAACCTTTTCTCGATTCTATTTGTAATTTACTAAACTAAGAGGCACACCATGACCAGAAAATGATTGAAAGCTCACCTTCATGTTTAAATGGAAGTGATAGTTTACATGACCCTATTGGAAACTTGAGTTTCTGCGTTAAGACCTGCAAGTCAGGCTTGTATAACCAAATATTCCCCTTTCTTGCAACAAGATGCTTGCATGAAAAGAGGTTCGGTATTGGAAGGCATTCTGTAACAAGTAGAACATGTGCTGGTGCATGGCCTTCCTTCGATTCCACTGAAAGTTTGGCTGCCGCATGCTGCAAGTGTAGCCGAGCTATATCCCTCATCCGGTTCCCAGTCCTATTGCAAGGAAGCTTGACAGCAACCAGGCCAAATTGTGATCCTCTTGGCACCTTAGGATTTGGAAGATTCCTGCAAGTGGGTTCATTTGATTCTTCTTCATCAATCCATTCAGGATAGAGGTCATTCCAAGTAAGATCTTTCCCAGCTTTGTCAAGATGAACCTTAGAAAATTTTGCAGTTGGTAAGGTGTTTTGCCAATGTTTGATCTCAGTGCTGTTGAAGTTTAGTAATCCGACCTTCAGATTTTTTTTCCTTCTATCCAGCTTTGTTGTGATTTGTAGTATTAGATCCCATTGAGTATTTAAGTTTGATATGTATCTTTGATCTGGAATCTCTTCACTCCACATCCATCCAGCACTTGCAAAACTTGACCTGCGTTGTGTTAAATCTTTTTTATGGTGAGAAACCATGAGTTTTCCTACTTCTCTAAGAAAGAATAGAAAACAAATAAGGTCAATTTTTTGTTTTTACTTCCAGTTCTGTGACTTATAGAGAATATGGCAAAGTAAAACCGAGAGAGAGAGAGAGAGAGAGAGAGAGTTGAAGTAATTGTTATGTACCAAGCAATTTCGCTTGATGAATCTGCATAACGACACTTTATTGGAGAGTGAATGACTTGGAATAAGATGCCGAACACAAAAAATACACTGAGGTACTTCAACCAACGAATCCTGTTGCTGGAAGCTTTTTCTTGCTTTGAATTGAGCAGCCTAGCAGTTTCTTTGATGTTACTGATTTTGTGGGTTCTTCTTTGATTTGCGTCAGAGCTGAATAAATTTAAATAAACTAGATGAGATTTTCTCTTTAAGGCTAATCAATTAAAAATACTCTAAATCTGTAAATCAATCATTTGTTTGGAAGAGATTCTCTTATAGATGTAAAAATAACAAATGACTAATAAATTTTAACAAATTTAAAGGAATAGACAAACAAAGTTGATATTCAAAATATTCTATGTGGTCTAACTTGATTGCTGAGTTGACCTAGCATAATGCCATTTTATTTCTTTTTTATATTAATTAATCTAATTATCACTAAATTACCTTAAATAGGCATAATAATTCTTGCCTTAATGCTACGGTGACAGGGTCAAACCCTAATCAAATTTAATTATAGTGTACTTTAGCTTATCCATTGAAGTTTTTTACATCCAATAGGTTATGCTCAGGTTAGCCTCATGGTCTCTTATAAATTTGACCCTAGTTCTACTTAAACTCAATTCATTAAGCTTTATTTATGAGTCAACTTCATTGCATGTAATTTAGATAACTCTATCATGATCTAACCTAGTAGTTTAACCTTGGTCAATTGTTCTCCTTAGACACCTTATAGTCAAAAATAACTCAATTAACTCGTGTATTCTAGCCAACCTAAAGGGCTTAATCTAGTCAATTAAAACCTAAAGATCCTAAATTAACTCTTTAGTCCTTATGACAACCACTCAATCAACCTAGACACCTAGGTTAAAATTCTTATTCGATTATGTTAAATCCTATCTTAACATTTTAATTGAGCTAAACAAAGTTATATAGGCTCCACTTAACATTAGTCCTAATCAATATAACTCTTAGAGGCTAGAATTGACTTAATTCACTAAGTCTTAAGTCACTTAAAACCTAGGATTTATCAACATCCCTAAAAATTTTCTAACTAATCAAAATTACTTAACCCATGGACTTTGATTGACCTACCTTATTTCTCAAAGTTCTTTAGACCATAGGTTTGCTACTTAAGCCATAGAAATCAATTTACTCAACTCTTGAGCTAAGGGTCGAAACTAAGCTTTATTATTAATTATATTAACACATTGCCTTTTTATTCAAATCACTAACAACTTCTCAACTTATTTTTAAGTGAGATATAATAAAATAAAGTGAGGTTATCATTTACAACTCAACCAAATTAATAAATATATATTTTTATTTTATATTACCTATAGTACTTAAAAAAGTCAGTGAGGGGCAAAGAAAATTCAAATCAGTCATGAGAACCAATCAACCTCTAGAGAATGGTTTTTTATGAGTCTCAAAATTGCGAGAAGAGTCTCCACCGACTGCCCCAAAACCCAAAGACTCATTTCATCTGTCTTGATATAATGAACTCAAATTTGTACACATTGATAGATCTAATTGCAAAAAAGTAGTGTAGAATCAGAAAATTTTTTTTTTACGATAGTAAAAGAAAATAAGCTAAATGGAGATTTGATAGTGATTAAACAAATAAAATAATGAAAAACTACTCATAATAGATTGAAAATAATAAAAAATAACTCTTTGGGATCTAAAAATTACTTATTTATATTTTTTGAGGCTATATGAGAGCTCAAACTCAATACTCTAGAATTCTCATGTTATTTTTTTATCATTCAGCTGCACATTCAAGAGCATCAATTATTTATATTATTAAATGAACTTGAAAATTTAGAGTTGTACATTCGAGTAGATCTAGAACCAATCAAAGTAGGCTTAGAATACGAATACTCAAACAAATCTATAGAAAAGCCAACTTACGGTTATGTTATTTTGAAAATATATAATAATAATAATTATTATTATGATAATAATGATATCGACAATAATAACATCAACAACATCAACAACAACAAAAATAACAACAACAATAATAATAATTGTTATTGTCTGCAATAAGATTTTCATCTGTAGAGTGAGAGAATTTAATATCTTAATTTTTGTTGGCATCCATGCATGCACCATAAGTTGAGTTGAACCAAATGAATTGACGGACCAATCACACAATGCAAATTGAAGTTTGATGGGCGTCGTTGAAATTGGTCCAAACGATCTACAAACGGACTTCTCCATTGCGTTAAGAACATCAAAATTGATCAAAATATAAATCTTGCCTAATCCGACGGTTTAATCGAGGTCGGGTCCATACGCGGTATTGAGTCGAGATTTACGACGATCATAATGCGTTTGTGAAATTGATCATCTTGTTAATTTAAAATGTAGAATCTATGATCGCTCCGTCAAGGTATGTGAGTCTTGAAGCGATCGAGCGACACACAATTTTGAATTAAAAGTGATTAAATTCATCACCGACTTAAATCAAATAGCCGCCAATCACAAAATATTGAAATAATCCAAGATTGATATATATATTAACTATATAATAATGTCTCCATAAAATTCATATTAAAGTTAATTAAATATTTAAATTAAAATGGCCGATAAATATCTAATCTAACCGTAAGGGGAGCTAACACTTGCCACTTGCCACTTGCCAGCACTCTCGATTCCTAGGGCGCCACACAGCCTACTCGTCTCGACATTTCTTCTCTCTCGTGCTCCCTCCCGATCGAAGGTTGAACCCGTCTTCCCCTTCCAGCCGAAGGCTGAACACCCGTCTCTCCATCTCTGCCTATGTTCCGCACACGGTCAAAGCCAGCACTGCGTCTCGTCCTGTGCGATCAAAGGCTAACTGCACAGGATTGAATCCTCTCGTCCGTCCGTCGTTGCTGCAAGCCGACTACTCTAGTCCCGATCTCACTCATCAATCTCTCCTTATCGTGGTTAGGCTGCCGTCCGATCACAAGGTCTTCCTGATCGCAACTTTCTTGTGAACAGCCTCAGGGAAGGCCTTCCCGATCGCGAGCAGCTCGGCCTCCATCGTTTACCTCTCCAGATCGGGAGCAGCGTTGCCTTTCTCGTGGGGTTCCTGGTTTTGCTAAGATGAACTGGAAATTTCCAATTAACTTTGGTCGTACTTAAGAGCAACTGGACAATCACATTTGCAAGAAATTCCAATTCATTCTTGGAATCCTCCATCTGTGGTTTGTACATCTCACCCTTCGACACCTGGTAGTTCACTTGTTACTGGTGGACAGCAGAGGCCTTTAGATCAACCACTGTTACCATCGCGTGGACAGCCATCCCCCGTTGAGGCAGCAGACGTAATTGCTCAGATGAAAGATAACAGTATTGATGAGCTGAGAAAGCTTTTAAACGACAAGGAGGCATACAATTCCTTTTTCAATTCCCTTGAGCAGGTGAAAATCCAAAATAATTTATGAGATAAACTCCAGAAGTAAACTTTACAAATTGCAAGGGTGATGCTGATTGAATCTGAAATTCACGATGGGGAGACTCCATCTAGGTTTGAGTTATTGACTATGGTAAAAAAATACTTGAACTTCTCAGAATCAATATTAGATGATCAAGATGGTTCAAATGCTAAAATGGATGAAAGGTTTTGGCATGAGGTGTTGGATATGTATTTTGTTCGTGGTAATACATCAACAGAAAGGCACGAGGATGATCTCATCTTTTTTGTTAGAAACATGGGATTGAATGAATATAGTGTCAAAGGTGATATGAAGAGTGTAGCTCCTTTCTTTGTCTATATGTTGGCTCCCAAGTTGGAGAAATTTCTTGGCATTTGATGACCCCTCTGTGCTCAGAAGAGTGTGACAGGTTTGAAGATTACGATCATGGTGTCAGAATCACCATTGTCTTTAGAAAGAGTGTGGCGGGTAGCGATCTTGTTGCCTTATCGTGGGCGATGTCTTTGCCAATTTGGACAATGAAACTTAAAGGGAATCAAATGAAAATATTAATGAGCTTAAACTCAACTTAAATGAAAATAATAAATCAGAGTTAAATTAATATTCAAAAAATATGTATGTATATTTTATTTTATTTAGCTATTTGAAGATCCCACTATATTTGGAAGAGTGTGGTGGGATTGAAGAATCGATCGATATCATGATATCTTAGCAGTCTAGAAGAGAGCGCGGGTAGGTCAAGTCTCGATGCTACATGTGGGGACGATCTTGAGGTTCTTAAAATTTAGCCAGATTTTTAGACTTAAAATTGAATATCAAATCAAAATTAAAGTCAAATATAAGACTTCTAAAACATCAAAATAAGAAAAATTAAGCTACAACAAGCAAATTTAAATGATATTTATAATGCAACTCAAAAGCTCACCATGAGTATAAATGAAATTCATTATGGATTTAAGAACTGGCCTTGGATCAAAACAAATGCAAAATCTTACAAGAGATTCTACACCTCTCAAATGATGAATTCAATGAATGTTTTGGGTTGTATTGTATCCAAATAATTATATGAACTCGATTCAATTGTGAGCAAGACTCAGAACTTATACAAAACATATAAAGGATACTATGATTGAAGTTCATCTCCCACATAAAAATAAAGCTCAAGTTAGATTTGAAAAGTGATTTACAAGAGGGCTTGATGGGTCGCTTGCAAGCAAAAATGTGACTTGATAGCTTTTCATCTAATGCAAATAAAACTATTCAATGAATGATTGGATTTTATTATAGCACTCTTTGGAATTATTAAGAAGAGCTAAATGAATAAAAAAAGGGAGAAAGAGAAGCTTATAATGAGCTCTACATTCACCTATATGCCTTACATCTTGTTTTGAAAAAACTAAAAAGTTGGATACGCATGAGCAAGCGTAAAAAAAGATGTAATAGTTTGTCCATGAATGAGAATAAATACTAAACATGATGAACTTGTGAAGAATCAAAAGTTCAGTAATAAGAACAAATTAAGTTTCACCAAAACTTATAAATTCAATGAATTCCAAATTAATTGTGAAAATATGGATATTACTTCAAATGATTGAACTAAAGTTATAATATGTTACGCCATTAAATCTGCACCACATTAATGCTAGTAGATAGAAGACATTGATTTAACTCCTAAGTGAGCTTTAAATGTATTAATTTTGTATAAATTATAGAGCCAACTATCACTCAATTCAAGTGTTCTAGAATTTGTGCAATCATTTGAAAGAGATGAATTCTTGTACAAAATATAAAGTAATCTTCAATTCAATTTGATCTTATCAAAATTTGTACAAGTATTCTAAACCACGCGCATGAGCCCCGACATTACGCTAAATGCTTAAATTTAGTGTATAGGATATCTTTGGTTAGTTCTAGGGGTCTTAGGGGTGAGTGCGGGTTAACAAAACCTAAAAATTCAATAATAATATTATAAGAATTTTAACTTAATAAAACATCTGAGAAAGCTAATTCTGTCATATGACAAAAGATCTGATCCTCTATTATTAAATTAATAGAGTTGATAGGATATGAAATAGCAAAATAATACATCTACCCCAATGATGACTAGTTGATTAAAGATATCAACTAGAGGGGTCATTATTATAAAAAAATATCTAAGATATTATATATTCATCAATCTCAAATTTAAAATTCTCAAATTATAAATCTAAATCGATCCTCATTATTAAATTAATAGGTAATTAGAATAATAAACTAAATGATCATGCAGACTTATATCTCCCCAATGATAGCTGAGTTGATTGAAGATATCAACTGGAGAGGTAATTATTATCAAAATATCTAAGATATTTATATTCAATATCATTGTTATTCAAAATTTTTAAAATATAAATCTATATCTGATCCTCTATTATTAAATTAATAGAATCAATAAGATCTAAAATAATAAAGTAAATGATCAATTATGATGGCTGTTGGTTGAATATTTCAATGGGTTTTCATAATTAAAAAATCTATTCAAATTCTAATGTCAAATCATTATATATTCGAATTCAAATCAATTATAAAATGATCAAATATTCAAATTTAAAAATATAAATTAAGTGAAATTAATAATTTAAATTTAAAATAAAATCAATCCACCCATTCACAACTATTTATCGAGGGTGACAAATTAAGAAAATTTTTGCTCACAAAGAGCTAATGTCAAATCAAATACATAATTATTTTCATACTCAAATAATCTTAAGTCTGCAAGGATGTTACCCCTGTCCTCTATCCACATGATTTTTACGTAAAATGATACAACATAAATGACGGTTATGACCATAGCCCTCTGATTGGGTGGCTTGTCATAAAATGACACCGCTAAATTATTGTCACGGCCGTAGCCCGTATGTTCCCCAACTGCTTTGCTCTTTGAGCTGTGAATCATAGAATGTATTTTGCTTTAGCAAAAAGCCTTATGTTAGCTGAGGTGGACTTAAACTTGTCTTTTTAGACAAAAATCACCCTAGGTCTACAAAGATTTTTTAGACGATGCAACTCATGGTCACTTGAGGATTCTTCACCTCAGTAAATTGGTAGGACCGGATGACGGAACCATGGGATCTTGATCGGGCAAGTCATCGTTCCCCAACCATCTGCTTTAAGTTGAAATGATGAATTTCATAAATTTACAATTTTAAACTCCACATGCTGCTATTATATGCTATGCATTGAGTGATCTAATGACTAGCCTTAATCAAAAGTTCTATCTCAATATTGAGAGGGATAATTAACTATAGGTGTTTGCGCCTATAAGAAACCTGGAACTAGATTTAATGTCTTGACAAAATGAGAGCGAAATCTTTGGGTAGTATCTTATATACTATTCCATCTGCCTTTTGAAAATTTTATTGACACTTAAACCATATTCTCTTAATTGAGAGATTGGTGGTGAATTTTTGGAGCCCATAGATTTCTAGCGACTCTGGGAAATATTTCTCTTTCCATCTCTAGCTTGTCAAATTTGACCTATAGTAACATTGGAGCGTGATAAAAATTAAAATTTAAAATCAATTATCAATGAAATTTAATTTAAATCAATTATATTCTTATTACTAATCTGTTTATTCTCTATATTAGTTCGCTCTATTATATATCAACATTATTAAAGTGTGGGGTGATACATCAATTACTGAATACTAATCCTCATTTTAAAGATGGATCTTCAAAGCACACTGTTCATCATGCAGCTAGGTTGTGGAGCCAACATTCATCTCGATGATGCTGTAATCAATACTGGAGATGCTAGAGCTACCATCCAATTTGGTAGTATAAACTTCCGCTATCGCTAATGCTGTTGAGTTTTCTCAAAAGAGAGCCTCTGTATTCGAAAGATTGGATCATTCTGAAGCACCAGTCATGAAATGAACAATCACTGGGTAGAAAGTTTTAGTCTTACCTGTGAATGTGACCACTCTGCCATTTGAACCTTTCACACTATGAAGGCATGATGCTAAAGCCTCCTCTTCTGGAGGAAAATTGAGTATAAGGCAAATGAAATGAAATCTTGAACTCTGAGCTCTCGATTCTTTGAATCACACATGACCAGGACTTGATGCTAGAAGCGAGTGTTCCCACTCACAACAAGTTTGAAAATCTCAAGTGGGTGAAAAGAAATAGCTCTACTGGTGATATCAAATAATCATTGGGCGACGCAAGCTATAACCCACAAAGGAGGCATCCAGAGACTCGTCCTCTAGAGTGCAGTCTTGAAAGTTGTCAAGGAAGGGTCTTATGAAGAAAAGTATCAAAGTCGATTATCGAGAAAATGAAAAAGCTCTCAGTGGGTAATGCTCAAGATTGTCCTAAGCAATTCACGGTGAACATCGTTCGACACTTGAACTATATGTTGAATCTAGAAGGTCGGTAGAAAGAAAAATAAATATATAAGCCAAAGCCTCGAGAAAAAGTTGAGACGCAAAAGCTTCTTTATTTGAAAGTAAGCTAACCTAGAGGCAGCAGAGAAAGAAAAATATTGAACTACGTGCTCAACAATTTTTGCTCAAGTAAAAAAAGTATACAATTAGTTGTATAATCAGAAGCAAGTGTTCCAACCCATAATAAATTTGAAAACTTAAGATGGGTAAAGAGGAACAATCTACTGGTGAAATTAAGCAATATTTTTGGGCTTAATAGTGTCAAGCTCCAGCTCCCCTAGTTAAAAAACTCAAAATTGTATCTACAAGAGTGCATCGGGTTCTCAAAGTTGCTAAGGAGAAATGACTAATGAAAAAAAAATATCAAGGTCTGTCATTAGGAAGGCTAGAGTTGCTCCTCCATGGAGACCTCCTCCTATAACCTCGATAAGATATCAACTAATTGAAGTCCCGCATGATGAGCATAGAGGCGTGACACTTGGACCACAGGTCCAAGAATCCATCGTAGAAAGGTCCTAGCAATAAGGTAAGCAAATTTGGAGGCCAAAGTCTCAAAGTGAAACTACCTTAAAGAAAGACAACAACGTAACATCTGGACTATACTCCCATGCGCTAATATTTGGAGTTGAAGTAGTCTTACCACCTGAAGTTGAACTACCTACACTCCGAGTAGTTATTCAACACAATTTCACTCAATATGAGAATGCCCATCTATAGTTGGAAGAGCTTGACGCGCTTGACAAAGTTAGGCTCTAAGCTCAGCAAATTTAGATGTTTATCGAGCAAGGATGTCTAAAGCATTCAATCATACGGTACACCCTCGAACTTTTCAAGAAGGGGAATCGATCCTCATGCAGAGAAGACCAATTAATCCTCACAAAATAGTCAGTAAATTTGGGCATAATTGGATAGAACCCTTAGCCATTGAAAAGGTATATCGAGGAGGAGCCTAATAGCTTGTCGATTTCAAAGGTGAAAGTCCAATGCCGCCAATCAATTATCAATATTTGAAAAAGTATTACACATAAAAATGTACTCACAAGAATGCATTTTATCATATGGTGCATCCTTGAACTTTTCAAGGAGGAGAATTGGTCATGGTGCTAAGAATATCAATTATTCCTCACCGTCATTACATATGTAAGTTTTGCTTGAAAATTCTCTTGTAACACAAGAATACATTTTTGAAATAAAGCTAACATCCCCCTATCAGATAGGGGGCATTTTTTTTAAAATTTTATAACAAAATGTTAGGCTTTTCCCTGTAAGATATGGGAGCCTCTTTTTATATTTGGGTTGACATCACGCCTAAGGCCGAGATCTTCATATACATGTTTCAATTATGTATTCAAATTCACAAGTTTCAAAGTCTTACTGACCAAAAAGAGAAATTTTTAAGTCTACAAACTGCAACAAATCAAGTTGGGGACACATTTTCCATCCATTCAATCCCAAGGCTCAGTTGGTCGTGGTCATAGTGTCAAGACTCAAGTGGGTTCATAGGTCGACTCAACACCCATCGTCTGAATCATTGTGGCTTACTTGCCATAAAAGCGGCGATGGGGACCCTCTTACTTCATTAGTTCAAAGACAAGAGCATCCAAAAACCCCCAAGTCTTTCCAACTTGGTGAGTTCAAGTGGCTAAGACTTGGAGATCATCCCTAATGGTCATAAGTCCATTTTTCAAAATCCAACAAAAAGATCCTCACTCGAGAAGGCACTAAGTCGAGTTTGACATCAATATCAAATGAGAAATGTCAACTCCTTCAACAAGTCTATTAAAGCAGAAAATAAAGACCGAAGGAAACTCTTCTTCAGTAAGTCCAACCAAGTAGAAAGCAAAGGACCGAAGAAGTCATCTCAATGTTTGTACAAAGCCAATGGCTAAATTAAGGGAGTCATGTCATCAATATGTCCATTACACATAACATAGAACTGATGACTCTTCACCATTGACCCAACACAAGCTCTGAGGGCTAGGTCACCGGCATACATCTTTCTATAAGCTCACGAAAGCAGAAAGCTAGGGTAGAAGGTAATTTCATATCACATGACAAGTCTTCAAGACATTTTTTTTTCTCATGTCCGGTCATGAAGGATAAAGAAGGATGGAAGGAAATACAAAGATGCATCATGGGTCTCTCAAGTCCATCAACTTTGAGAGCCCGGGATAGGAGGGAAATATAAATTTTAATTTTGAGATTAAATCTTCAACAAGTCCGTCCAGCACCAAGCATAGGATCGAAGATGTTCTCATCTCGTCAATAAGTCATCAATTCTATCAAGTCCACTGAGGCACGAAGCCATGATAAGAGAAAATACAAATTTTAAATTTCAAGATTGAATCTTCAATAAGTCCAGCATAAAGCATAGAACCGAAGATATTCTCATCTCAGTAACAAATCATCAACTCCATTAAGTCCACTGGCACAAAGCTAGGATAGAAAAAAAATACAAATTTTAATCTCTTAAGAGAAAGTCTTCAACAAGTCCGAAAATACAAAGCATAAGACCAATGACATTCCAAATTCTCTCAACAATTACTACAAAAGCCCTCCTGTTATACATGGGGCATTTTTATATATTTATCTAAGTCAATATCGTGCTTTAAGTCGAGATCCTTAGATAGATACATAGTATGATTGACAAAAATATCATGTATATTTTCCAGTTAAGGAAATCAAACATTGTAATATATTTCTAAACTAATGTGCAATCCTCATGTTAAACATGAGCCCCTTTTTTCCTTATGATCAAGGTTGTTCAACCCTATTTTCTAAAATAGGAGGTATTCTTGTATATGTATTCAGGTTGACATCGGGATTTATGTGAGATCCTTGAATATATCTATAATTATTATGGTCAAAGTTGCAGGCTCTTACAAGAATAAAGAGAATTAACTGCAATCATAAAAGATAGCCATAAATATTAAAATTTTGCCTCCCAGATTTGTCAAATTCTGAAGATTAAGTTAGAAGAACTCCCAATTTCGAAAGCTTCAATCAATTAATTTGGAAGACATCAACCTCTACTTCTTCAATTCTAGGACATTGATGGGTTTTAAAGGTCGAATTCAATAAGTCCATAAATGACCGAGTTGCTGACGCTCTCCTCACTCAATAAGTCGCAAGAAAAGACTGCACTGAAAGAGTCCCCACTTGTTAGTCTGATGAGCAAACCACCAATTCATCGCAGCTTAAGTTGAAGACTTGAGTAGGTTCTAAAGGTTGGACTCAACAAGCTCAAAAATGGTCGGGTTACACTCAACATGCCATAAGAAAAGGCTGTAGTGAAAGAGCCCCTGCTCGTCAGTCTAATGATGATAGTTATTCAATCTCAAACCAAATTCAGCTTAATTATTATAAGCAGTTAGAATCCAAGAGATCTTTTTACTTGATCGATAGACTAAGATAATCTAAGGAAATAACTCTTAATCCAGAGTTGCCTAAAATCAATCTCCGTATTGGCTGTAAGATGATATCCCAAACATCATGATTAAGCACCAACTACAAATCAAGTCAATTTTCTCATCAAGTGCGTCAAAGTAGAAAGCACATGATCGAGAAAGTAATTTTATAGTTCATATAAAGTCGATGGCTAAATTAAAGGAATTTTGTGATTATTCAGTCTGTTAAAGCACAGATTGTTTGATTGATAACTCAACATTATAGACCAAATATAAGCTGAAAAGCTAGGTTATTTGTATGCACCCTTCAACGAGTCCGTCAAAGCAACAAGCATAGGACTAAAGACATATATACGCTTCCTGACAAGTCAATATGGACAAATCAGGTCAATACTTCATTAAGTCTGTCAATCTTAGAGCTAGGACAAAAGGAATTTCAAATCTCAAAATAAACAAACATATTCCTTCATCAAACCCGATCAAGCAAGAAGCTATGGTCAAAGAAAATTCAAATCTACAATAACATAAAAGAGAGATCTTCAGTAAACCCATTGAATCAGAAAGTAAATGGTGGAGAAGCTATTATCCATCCGACAAGTCAATAAAGACAAATGGGTCAATCCTATCATTTAGCTTGTCCAAACACAATGCATTATACTAATGACAAATTCTGTCAAAGCTCCATAAGCTATTGAAATTGAAGCTGAAGTGATCCAAGATCCATGATCGACATGAAAGGTCAACCAATTTTCACCAAATATGACTCTCTCCATGCATAGATTATATTTATTAAGGGCATTTGTTGACCTCCATGCATGCCCCATAAGTCGAGTCGAGCTCACAAAATGAATTCGATGGTCTTCAGATGCAACAACACACAAATCAAAGCAAATGATTATCACGAAATTAGTGATCGATCAATAAACGGATTTTGCCATCACATTCAGAATATTGAAATTGATCAAAATATATATCTTCCATAATCCAATGGTCGATTAATCAAGAGGTCGAACCATCAAAGTGGCTACACGTATATCATAGTCGGGAGGCTATGATGATGCCCAAATGATCTCTATTTATGAAATTGATCATATCATTAGCTTCAAAATGTCAGAATCGATCAAATGAGACTGCTCAAGGCCAATTTACGTGAGTGTCGAGTGGCGACACATAATTTTGATTTAAGTGATCCACCATCGCCGACTGCCAAACGATCTCGATCGCTAAACGCTACTACTGCCAAGAAACATCAAAATAATCTAAGATATATATATATATATATATATATATATATATATATATATATATATATATATATATATATATATATATATATATATATATATATATTAACTATATAATAATGTCTTCGTAAAATCCATATTAAGGTTAATTAAACATTTAAATTAAAATGGCTTATATATACCTAATGATATCTAACCCTAAGGGGAGATAACACTTGCCAGCAGCTCTTGATTCTTAGAGCACCACACTGCCCACTCTTCCTTCTCAACATTTCTTCCCTCTCTCATGCTCCTTCCTGATCGAAGGTTGAATCTCGTCTCCCCTTTCCAGCCGAAGGCTGAACACCCGTCTCTCCCTCCCTGCCTATGTTTCATAAGCGGTCGAAGCCAGCACTGTGTCTCATCCTGTGCGATCGAAGGCTAGCCGCACTGGATTGAAATCCCTTTCGTTCATCCATTACTACTACAAGCTGACTACTCTAGTCCCGATCTCGCTCATCGATCTCTCCTTATTGCGAATAGCCTACTGTTCGATCACAAGGTCTTCCTGATCACGACTTTCTGGTGAACAGTCGGAAGGCCTTCCCGATCGCGAGCAGCTCAGCCTCCATCGTTTACCTATCCAGATCGAGAGCAACACAACCTTTCTCATGGGGTTCCTGGTTATGCTGAGATGAATTGGAAGTTTCCAATTAACTTTGGTTATACTTAAGAGCAACCGGGATAATCAAATTTGCAAGAAATTCCAATTCAATCTTGGTATCCTCTATCTGTGGTTAGCACATCTTGCCCTTCGACACCTAGCAGTTCATTTGTTACTGGTGGACAGTAGAGGCCTTTAGATCAACCACTGTCCCAATCACATGGACAGCCATCCCCCGTTGAGGCAGCAGGCGTAATTGCTCAGTTGAAGGATAAGAGTATTGATGAGCTAAGAAAGCTTTTAAATGACAAGGAGGCATACAATTCCTTTTGCAATTCTCTTGAGTAGGTGAAATCTAATATAATTTATGAGATAAACTCCAGATGGAAACTTTATAAATTGTAAGGGTGATGCTGATTGTTGGGGAGACTCCATCTAGGTATGAGTTATTGACTATGGTAAAAAAATACTTGAACTTCTGAGAATCAACATTAGATGATCAAGATGCTTCAAATGCTAAAATGGGTAGAGGTTTTGGCATGAGGTGTTGGATATGTATTTTGTTCGGGGTAATACATCAATAGAAAGGAAGGAGGATGATCTCATCTTTTTTTTAGAAACATGGGATTGAATGGATATAGTGTCAAAGGTGATATGGAGAGCGAAGCTCCTTTCTTTGTTTATAGGCTGGCTCACAAGTCGGAGAAAGTCCTTGGCATTTGAAGATCCCTATGTGCTCAGAAGAACGTGGCAGGTTTGAAAATTATGACCGTGGTGTCGTAAGATACCAACTGATGCGCTTAGAAGAGCGTGGTGGGTACGCCAAAGAAGTTCTTGATGCAACCCCCTATGCGGGGATGACATCGGGAGGCTGCCAAATTTGGACCGAGATGAAGCTTTAAAGGAATCAAATGAAAATAATTAATCACAGTTAAATCAACATTCAAAAAACATGTATGCATATTTTATTTTATGCAAATGTTTGAAGACCCCACTACGCATAGAAGAGGGCGGTGGAATTGAAGACTACAGCTGATGTCAGAAGACACCGACCGGCCGTGCTTAAAACATCATAGGTCAAAGCAGCTTCTCACTACAGACGACGCCGAGATCGCCAAATTTAGTTAGATTTTTAAACTTAAAATTGAATATCAAATCAAAATTAAAGTTGAATATAAGACTTCTAAAATATCAAAATAAGAAAAATCAAGCTACAACAAGCAAATTCAAATGATATTTATAATGTGATTGAATAGCTCACCATGAGTACAAATAAAATTCATTATGGATTTAAGAATTTGGCCTTGGACAAAAAGAAATGCAAAGTAAGTCTTACAAGAGATTCTACCCCTCTAAAATGATGAATTCAATGAATGTTTGGGTTGTATTGTATCTAAATAATTATATGAACCCGATTCAAATGTGAGCAAGACTCAGAACTTATACAAAACATATAAAGGATACTATGCTTGAAGTTCATCTCCTACAAGAAAATAAAGCTCAAGTTAGATTTGAAAGGTGATTTACAAGAGGGCTTGATGGGTTGCTTGCAAGCAAAAACATGACTTGATAGCTTTTCATATAATGCAAATAAAGCTATTAAATGAATGATTGGATTTTATTATAGCTCTCTTTGGAATTATTATGAAGAGCTGAAGGAATTAAAAGAAAGGGAGATAGAGAAGCTTATAATGAGCTATACATTCACCTATATGCCTTACATGTGATCTTTCGATAAACATTCAGATGATACTTACATCTTGTTTTGAAAGAACTAAAAAGTTGGATACGCATAAGCAAGCATAAAAAAAGATGCAATAGTTTGTCCATGAATGAGAATAAATACTAAACATGATGAACTTGGGAAGAATCTAAATTTCAGCAATAAGCTCAAATCAAGCTTCACCAAAACTTATAAATTCAATGAATTCCAAACTAAATGTGAAAATATGGATATTAATTAAAATGATTGAACAAAAGTTAAAATATGTTATGCCACTAGATCTGCACCACATTAATGCTAGTAGATAGAAGACATTGATTTAACTTCTAAGTGAGCTTCAAATATATTAATTTTGCATAAATTATAGAGCCAACTATCACTCAATTCAAGTGCTTTAGAATTTGTGCAATCATTTGAAAGAGATGAATTCTTGTATAAAATATTAAATAATCTTAAATTCAATTTTATCTATCCAAAATTTGTACAAATATTCTAAACCACAAAGAAACACTACATTGAATGCTTAAACTTTAAAAGGATCTTGCAGTTGGTTCTGGTTGGGTCTTAGGACCGGGTTCGAGTTAATAAAACCTAAAAATCCAATAATAATATTATAAGAATTTCAACTTAGTAAAATATCTAAGAAGCTAATTCTATCATATGACAGTAAATATGATCATGTATTATTAAATTAATAGAGTCAATAGGATCTGGAATAGCAAAATAATACATCTATCCCAATGGCTAGTTGATTAAAATATCAATCTGGAGGGGTCATTATTATAAAAAAATATCTAAGATATTTATATTCATCAATCTCAAATTTGAAATTCTCAAAGTATAAATCTTTATCTGATCCTTTATTATTAAATTAATAGAGTTAACAAGATTTGAAATAAAAACTAAATGATCATGCAGACTTATATATCCCCAATCATAACTGAGTTGGTTGAAGATATCAACTTGAAGGGTAATTATTATCAAAATATCTAAGATATTTATATTCATTATCATTATTATTCAAAATTTTCAAAATATAAATCTAGATCTTGATCCTCTATTATTAAATTAATAGAGTCGATAGGATCTAAAATAATAAAGTAAATGATCAATACCCCCATGATGGTCATGTTGACTAAATATTTCAATCGGAGGGTTTTCATAATAAAAAAAAATCTATTCAAATTTTAATGTCAAATCATTATATATTCAAATTCAAATCAATTATAAAATGATCAAATATTCAAATTAAAAAATATAAATTAAGTGAAATTAATTATTTAAATTTAAAGTAAAATCCATCCACCCATCCGCAATCATTTGTTGAGGGTGAAAAATTAAAAAATTTTTTGCTCATAAAGATCCAATGTCAAATCAAATATATAACTATTTTACACTCAAATAATCTTAAGCTCGCAAGAATATGACCCGTGTCTTTGTCCGCGTGATTTTGTGCAAAATGGCCTCACATAAATGGCAGTTACGACTAGAGCCCTCTGACTAGGTGGCTTGTCGCAAAATAACACTACTAAATTATGGTCACGACCGCAGCCCGTATGTTCCAATGGCTTTGCTCTTTGAGATGTGAACTATAGAATGTATTTTGATTGAGAAAAAATCCTATGTTAGCTGAGGTGGACTTAAATTTATCTCCTTAAAAAAACACAATCCTCATATCTACAAGAATTTCTTGGACGCAACCCATGACTGCTGGCAAGGATCCTTCTATTAGGTTGAGTTGACTACCTCCTCTAACTAAGTAGACTAGAGACCACGATAGGAATGATGGGACCATGGGATCTTGATCGGGTGCATCATCGTTCAACCATCCACTTTAAGTTGAAATGATGAATTATAACTTTACAATTTAAAACTCCATATGCTACTACTATATGCTATGCATTTAACGATCTAACGACTAGCCTTAATCGAAAGTTCTCTCTCAATATTGGGAGGGGTAATTAACTATAGGTGCTTGTGCCTATAGAAAACTTGAAACCAGATCTAAAGTCCTCACAAAATGAGGGTGAAATCTCTGGGTATTATTTTATCCACTATTCCATCTACCTTCTGAAAATTTCATAGACACTTAACCATACTCTCTTAATTGAGAGGTTGGTGGCAAATTTTTGGAGCCCATAGTTTTGTGTGAAGATTTCACACACATAGAAAAAAGTTTGAAGGACATCAGGACTTTTACATGGAAAATCCAAGAAAGAAAAAATCACAAGGGCTAGCTCACTGGAAATAATTTTACTATATCAATATTTTTCAATTATTATTCTATCTCCAAAGTTGTAGAAATTAAGTTTATAAGAGTAGGTTTTGAGAAAAATATCATGAGATTATTGACAAAGGCTTCATTTAAGGTGAAAGTTTGACAATGACAACGACGAATGATGACAAATGGCCGGGTTTGTTGTGATGATGGCAATCCGGTATTGGCGGCCGCGGCATCATCGATCGATAATGATAACCAAACTTAAGTTGATAATGGAGAGAGCTTTGATACTTGAAGAATCTAGGAACATAATCGAACCACCACCTGGAACCATCATCAGATCATTGCCGACCACATCGCCGATCACCACCGCCAATTTCCACTACTTGAGTATCACTAGATCATCGCCGACCACTGCCATCAATCACCACCACTCGACCATAGCCAGATCACTATTGGCCTCCTCAACCATCATCTGATCATCGCCAGCCACCGCTGTTGGTCCGCTACTGGCCACCGTGACCACCGCCCAACCATTGTCATTCGATCACCACGATTGTCATTTGCCATCGCCGCTAGTCACCATTATTCGACCATCGTCGGATTATTGTTGGAAACTGTCATCAAACCACCGTCCAGCCATTATTGTCGAATCACCACCGACATATTGTCCGATCCGTATTAGCCGCACCACCACCTGGATTTCCATCATCGGATCACCGACCATCACTTGACTATCATCATCAGTTCATTAAACTACAACTTCGAAGCCTTTGTCACTAATCCAATAAAAGTTTCCATACAACCAACTTTTTTTTAAGTTTACATTCTCCAACTTTAGAGACATGATAATAATTATAACAAATACTGATATAGTGAAGTTATTTCCAAGTGGGCTGGGCCTCATGGTTTTCCTTTCTTGGGTTTTTTCACATAAAAACTAGGTGTTCATCAAACTTCTTTTCTATTTGTGTGAAATTTTTATGCAACACAAAGACATCAAATTCTCTCACTATACATACCCGAATATTTATGCACGCAACAGTTTGGAGTCTGTGGAAAAAAATTCTATAATCACAATCTCTATAAACACTTATATATGGACCAAGCATAATACTCACAACAATAGAGCCTCCGCTCCAACACTCATCATTCTTGAGATTAATCTTAAACCAAAGATGTCAAACTTTTTCCTCATTTCCCCTTGATAGACATTACCTTATTGATGAGGTGCAATAAGAATCTCTTTAGAAGATTGCATTCACAAGATGGAAGAGTCTCAAAATGAGATCATTTAACTTTTATGAGAAATTTGATAACCACTATTGTCGCATGAAAGAACACATTTGCCCTAAGATCGATCATTAGTTAAGGGAGGTCAACTTGAAAATTCTCGCACAAGGCCTTCCTCCATCAGGTTGAAGTTCTTTTGCTGCCAGATTATGATGCTAACCTCCTTGAAATTGCTAGTTCTATCCATTCATCATGTGTAGCTCAACTGGTTGCTAACCCACCAACTATTATCAATGGCTTGCTAACTTCCCTTATCATGTTATACGAGAAGAATTTCACCTTAAGAATAGAAATCATCTTCCCATTCATCGTGACAATCAGGAGCCCTCTCCTTTAGCTAAAGCAATTATTCAATATCCTATTCCAATGAGTTTTAAGCTTTCAAGCATCAACTCCTATGATGGGGCAGCTGACCCATATGAACACATCGATTATTATAGAACCGTCATGTACATCCAACAAGCCACTGACACACTCCTCTGTCTTGGTTCTATGCCAAGGGTGAATCTTGCACTTGGCTCTGCTCTCTTCTAAGGAGATATATCCATACCTTTGATGAACTGGCTAAGATTTTTGTAAAATAGTTCATTGCAAACTGAAGGGTTGTCAAAGATTTTTGCATCTCTCTAGAATTCATCAAAATGAAGGTGAACCACTTAAAGAGTACTTCTAGAGATTATCTTTGGAAGCTCGCCAGATACTAGGGGTGGACCATGAATTACTAAAAGATTTTTTCCTTGGAGGGCTCCATCTCGATCCTTTCTACTCATCACTAATGCATGATACGATTCGCTCATATAGTTTATCGTGTTAAAGTACAAATTTTTGCTAACAAAGTTATCAATGCCCATTGAAGCAATATGTGGGAAACAATCTTGGGCAAGGGCAACCTTTATTATAACCTCGAAAGATCGTTCAAGTAAATATCTTGAGAATTATTATAATACATAATCTCCTTGTCTATCTATTTGATTACCAGTCTTAAGATAAGCAAATCAAGTTTGGAGAGCAATTCTGATTGCAACATTCAAATGATTATAGCCTAGCATATTTATGATTATAAAGCTCATTTCTATCATCTAGTTTTACATTAGATTTATGTGGATTAAGGCAAGATGAAGAAATAACTTTAGCTATAATCTTAAAAAAATATATTTTATCTTGGTAGTAGTTGTTATTAAGCAATTCCCTCCATCTAACATGTTTTCATCTAAGATGATGTTTCTACGACAATCTTTTTCAAGGCTTTCCACAAATATATAAGATGTCATAAAAAAATTCTTAGGTGATATCAAAATTCTACATTCACTTTAGCTAGACTTCTACTCCTTAGATAAAACCACAATTGTGATCAAAAGGGTAGTAACGGTCTAAATACATACCATAATTTTACTTCTGATTCAGATATACATGTCAATCACCTCATTCTAATCAAGGAATAATCGATCCTAGGGGGATTCCATTTGACCTCTTCCATACGGGTTAATATCATTAAGTGACACTTTACAAATAACCTCGGATATGCCAAAAAATCTTGTTGGATTTCTTTTGACCTATTCCATACAGGTTAGAATTATCGAGTAATAATGTGATAAATAACTTAGGATAGATCAAAAATCCTTAGTGTATTTCTCTTGATCTCATCTATACAAGTTAATTTCATCAAGTAACATTCTAACAAACAACATTGAATAGCTCAAACCTTTTTTTGATGAATTTCTCTCAATCTCAATTTTTTTTTTTAAAATGGAGTCTTGCTGTATGAACTACGGACCTTGATCGCCTCCATACCTGGTTGGTCTAATGAGGATAGTTGATGCCCCTTTGGAGAAAAAAATTTGAGCTTTACCCTATGAACTACATGTCTTGATTGTCTTCAAATCCGGTCAGTCTAACAAGGACAATTGATGCCTTTTTCAAGAGAAACCAAAGAGCTTTGCCTATAAATTACGAGCCTTGATCACCTCTAAACCAGGATTGTCCAACGAAGATAGTTGATGCCCCTTTTG
This sequence comes from Cymbidium sinense, assembly GCA_021442155.1. NCBI lineage: Eukaryota > Viridiplantae > Streptophyta > Magnoliopsida > Asparagales > Orchidaceae > Cymbidium > Cymbidium sinense. Next base: position 24,843,652 of record CM038220.1, on the reverse strand, counting down.
AAGGAAAATCGGAGCCTTGTCATATAAACTTTGGGCTTTCATCGCCTCCCAACTTGGTTAGTCTGAAGAGGATAGTTGACACCCATTTCGAGAAAAATTCAGAGTCTCTCTGTATGAACTATGAACATTGATTGTCTTCAAACTTGGTCATTCTACGAGAACAGTTGACGCTCATTTCAAGGGAAAATCAAATCCTTGTTGTATGAACTATAGCCTTGATTATCTTTGAACCCGGTCAGTTTGACAAGTACATTTAAAGCCTTTTATTATTTATTATTTTAAAGATTTGATTTAGAGAAAATAATGATAAATTATGGGTCTTCAATAAAGACAAATAACTATGTAACCAGCCCAAATTTTAGAGAGCGAAATAACCTTTTTCATGTTCGTCTCGTTTAAAAATTACTTTATTTATTTTTGGTTCATGTTTAAAATGGCTCAAAATTTCAATGTTCATGTTCAACTGAGTTGTTCAAAATGGCTGTATAAGCTTGAAATGGCTTGAAAAGAACTAATATGAAAAATCTGTAAAATGGAAGAATTTAAACTTGGGTCAATCTTTTGCATGGCAAAACTTTAACTACTAAGTCATGCTTATAGCTATAATATATAATAATAATGATAATGATAATGATAATAATAATAATAATAGTAATAATAATAATTTAATATAATATCATATAATATAATACTTTATTTTGAGCTAAATCGAGCCAAATATGATCGAATGAAGGATTGTTCATAAATCGAGCTTAAAATATTTGTTTGAGTTTAGCTTGCTTGCATAATGAACTAGCTCTACACGAGCTCACAAATAGTGACCTTTTTTGGCAGCCCTACAAATAATCTTCTTTTTAGAAGAAGGATGGAGCCTTTGCTAACAAAAGAAAAAATAAAATTTTTTTATTAGCCTTAGCCTCTGAACTTTTGTTGAATAATTTCTCATCTAATACAAGAGAATGCCAGAGCCTAAGGGGGAAAACTATGTTCCCTTCATAGACTTTAAGGGGGGTATTTATAGATTCATAAGAGAGTCAAAAGAAAGAAAATTTTCACAAATATTGAAAATATTTTGATAAATTTTAAATTTCCTAGATTCATATATAATTTTCCTTTTAAAATAGTGGAAAAAAATCATTAAAATCAAATGAAAATTTTAAAATTTTCTTTGTTGGCGCTCACTAGTGCCCATTTGGGCATGCAGACAAGTATATTGTGGCACAGATGGTGCACATGGGTGAACAAACACACGTGACGGCAAATTGTGTGACAACACCCATGCGGTCACAACCCTACATGCTTGTAGCGTCAAGCACCCACGCCTAGCTCGTATGCATGCAGCCTCACACGCTCATTCGAGGCGCTCGGTGCACGCCCATCGATAATGCTCGCATGCCCATTTTTATGTGTCCATGGGCCCATGAACTCCTGTGAGTAGCCTCTTGTGCTTGCTCTTGAGATCGTAGCCTTGCGCGCCCACAAAGATCTATTTTCTCAAATTTTTTGTTGAAAAATGACTCAACAACTAATTTTAGATGTTCTCAATTTGTCTAAAGAAAATATAAATGAACCCGCAAACTTTGTTAACCTTAAGGGAGTTACCAGCTTCATAATTTCCATAGAATAATATTCAATTATTAGAAAATTATTCGTCGGCTTGACATGTATTTTTTGATAATAAAGATGATATCATCCAAAAATAGAGGACAACTAATATGTCTTTGAAAAATCTCTCAATTCAAGCACAATTCTAATATGTGTTATTGAACATCTCATATAATTAAAATTTTAATCTTTCAAACTCTTTTTGTCCATCATGAGCCTATATAAATAACTCGATGAGATCAAAATAACTGATCGTAAGTCAAGATTAGCCCAAATCAAGCACTTAAAATATTATTAAAAATTTTGGATACCATTCAGATCTCTGAATAGCATCCAAAAATGACATCTTTATTGGCAAATCAACTGACTCGATGAAATGAATCTAATGAGCCCAATATCTCTTAATTCTAGCTTTATTTGAGCATTTAAATGCTTAAAATATATCTTATGATCAAGAGGATTATTTTGAGGTGTACGATAGGGTGGTGCAGATTTTGCCTTTATTTATAGAAATGTCACTCTCATAATCTATAAATAGTATCATTCTTCACATGAGAGACAATCTAGAGAAGGGAGAAAGCTCTAATACTTAAGAATCTAGGAGCATAATTGGACAACCACCTAACCACCAACATTAGATCACCCCCGGCCACCATCATCTGACTATCATTGGATCATAACCGGCCGCTGATGCCGGTCACCACCATCTGTAGCCATAGCCCGATCGTAATATCACCGCCGCCATTGCGGTACCACCGGCCACCGCCTATCATCCACCGCCGCCGGCGGTCACCACCCAATTGTTGTTGTTACATCGGACACACCGCGACACCCACCATCGTCGGATCACCACCGATAGTAGTTGGTCACCGCATCCAACCATTGCCGCGATCATTGGATGCCGCCACTAGTCAGCTTGCTGGCCGCCATTATCCACTATCGATTGCCACCACCGCCGCCGAACCACCATCCAATCATCATTGTCGGATCACCACCAGGTCGCTATTGTCGATCGACGTCACTCGGTTGTCGCGGCTGATCACCACTACAGATTCATTGACCATATCGATTGTTGCCCGACCATCGCTCAAATGTCATTATTGGGTCGTTAGACAACCATCTCAAGTGAAGCCTTCCTTGCTAATTTAGAGAAAATTTTCACCAAACTTAATATTGTAAGCTTACCTTCTAATTTTAGAGATAGGGTAACAATTGTAATAAATACTAATATAGTGAAATTGTTTCCATGTGCTAGGCCCCTCTTGATTTTTCCTTTCTTGGGTTTTCATGTAAAAAATCTGGACTTCTTCAAACTCTTTTTTTTATGTGTACAGAATTTTCGTGCAACACTAAGATATCGAATTCTCTTACACTACCAACCTGAATCTTCTTGCACGCAATAATAATAAACAACATTTTTACGGAAAAATGAAACATCATTTTTTGTTAGAGCAAACTATAGCTGGTGAAAGAGAAAGTGATGGCAAAGACATCAGTTGCATGATAATTTATTTGGTTGTTGAAGGACTATAAACAGTGGCGGAGCCAAAACTTTAATTATTTAGTGTAGGGTACATTAGCAATTTTATAAAAAAAACATTAATTCATAACATATTTATAAGAAAATGATTAAATAAATAAATAAATAAATAAATAAATAAATAAATAAATATATATATATATATATATATATATATATATATATATATATATATATATATATATATATATATATATATATAAACCTCACAATTGATAATATCTATTCTTCATATTTTAAAAGTATTAAATAATTACATTATTGTTGATATCATCTAATATATATTTATCAATATAAGTGACAAAAAAGATCAATCATCTACTAAACTCCAATTCAATTTCATTTTTGATTTTTCATAATATTTATATAAAATATATTTTAACACTTTATATAGCAACTATAGAGTTTATTTTAATTTTAATAATTTAAAAACAAAAGGATATAAATTATATTTCTTTCTTTAAATAATTTTTTAAATAAGTATTCACATATTTTCTAGGAATGAAAATTGTTTCATCAATCTAAATATTTAAAACATAAGTTTTCATTTGATTATCTATAATCATTAAATTCATTGATCTAGAATTATTTGGATAAAATTATTGGGTTTATAATATAAGTAAGAATTAAATTTACGTTCTCTTCATTCTAATAATAATATGTGTCTAATAACTTATTTATTATTATTATTATTAAACTTAAATTAAAAAATGTAATTATTTATTATGAAAAGAAAAAAAATATATGATAAATAAAAATAATAAAATAAATAATTTCTATTCTTTAATAATCTAAATCAATAAATTCTAAAATTTAAAAGAGGCATAATATGAAATTCTTTATAGTTGATAATAAAATTAAAAATAATATTAAAGCATCTCAAAATTTTAGGATTGACAAATGTCGAGAACACAAATGTCACCTAACTCTCTCTTAAATCTACCTATGACTATAAAGATGACAACATTGATTTTGAAGCTTAAAGAAAATCAAATTTCACATAAGATACAATTATATATATATATATATATATATATATATATATATATATATATATATATATATATATATATATATATATAGATAGATAGATAGATAGATAGATAAATAAAGAGAGAGAGCAGAAAATAGATAGATAAAGAGAGAGAGCAGAAATGACTGAACGTCCTTCTCAGATAGATAGATAGATAGATAGATAGATAGATTGATAGAGAGAGAGAGAGAGAGAGCAGAAATGACTGAACGTCCTTCTCAAACGACAGCTTTCGTATCTTCATATTCTGAACCTAACATCTGTGAGAGGTATACCGTCTACAAACCATGATGATTTCATAGATATCAACTCAAAAATAATTTAAAAAATTTCAAATATATGTGTTAAGGCGTGATCTTATCATCAACTTAATCTGAAAAAAAATTATTATAAAATGAAAATAAAATACATGGAAAAACATCAGCAATTTAATTGATCAGAAACAGGCAAACCAGATGGCAAAACATAAGAAACTCATGTGATCATATCACGGGAGAGCACAGAAGAGCTAAGACACTCACAGACTTCTAGCCAATCGATGCCTAGCCTCCATAAAACCTACAAACCTTCCCATTGCTCCTTTCAGATGTATCAGATAGCAAAACAGAAAGATATCCTAATATTACCTCTCCAAAACGCAAAACAATTACTTATATGATTAATCGTTACATATTTGCTGGCGTGTGAAGAAGAAAGAAAGTTCAAATTTCATAGTCAGAGCTTTTTTTAACCGAGTAGGTAGACATTAATATATAAAAAGAAACTGAACTCCCACCAGAAAAGAAACACAAGTCCAATAGTGAGAGAGAGAGAGAGAGAGAGAGAGAGAGCAGATCGAGGTTTCAACATGTACAGTCAAATAGGTGGAACTAAAGAATGTGGAAGTGGTCCTCCGTTCTTCTTTCTCGGGCTTCTAGTTTCAGTGCCTTCGATCTTCCTTCTAATCATAACAAAGGTTTGGAGGGATGGATCTGTGATGGTTTGTTGGCAATTTGGAAATTTAATGGCAGGTGATGGTACGAATTTATCATACTTAAACCCAGGTAGTTCAAATAAAGAAATTAATAATATTACTTTACTCAGTCGGTTCATTTTCTGTTATTTTTCTTCATTCTGAAGTTAGAGTTTAATCGTCTTTATGCAAATTTATTTTGATATTTTCAATATCAATAATATTGAATTTCTGGAATAGTGTGTTATAAGGAAGGCTTTCTAGCGAGCAATCAAGTATTTTAATTTTTTTAATTTTATTTAAATTTAATATTTGTAAAACTAATGCTGAATATAATTATTTTACTTTCTGCATGAAGGATAAAAAAAGATATCATTTGATCAAAATTAAACATTATTAAAATTGATATAAATTTGTAAATTATTAATTAATATTCAAAATTTATTCTGCTTTAATATTTTGTAATCCCACTTAACCTAAAAGATTTTATTATCCACTATTCTGAATTTTGGATTGATCGTTTAAATTTAAATTTTTTAAATTTAATCAACAAAACCCATCCATTTAATCAATAACACAAAAACCGATCCAAACCAAATTTTTCAGATTATTCTTAGAAAACCAAATTTGAAAATATAATTATTAATAATTATTAATCAAAGAATTACATCATTTTATCAAATCATTTCATACAAAATTAAATAACTCTTAACAAATGAAACTTATAATATACAAATTTATCATTAAATTACTTTTGAGAGAAATTTAATAAAAATGAAAAAAATTGATTTTTTTAGCTATTTAATTACAAGATAATACAAAACCTAACAAAACCGAAATATTTTACCAAATTAAAACTGAAATCCAAAAAAAATTTATAAAACTGATCCGAATTCAAAAATTTGATTTGGATTGATTTGGATTTTCGGTTTTAATCAAAAAATACACACTCCTAATTCTTGCTATTTTTTGTCATGAGAGATGCATAAATAAGGATCATTAAGTACTGGCCAAGTCAATTGAAGTACTCAGATATCTCATATAAGACTAATGATTAAAGGTGTGATTGGATCAATTTTTTTTTTGGCTGTATTTGAATACAAATTTTTTAGTTATTTTTTATAAAATTTTATCATGAATAATTATTTTTGAAAATTAGAGCTAAAAATATAATGAATGTTAATAATCTGCTATCTTATTTTAGAAAAAAAAAATATTGATAACACTAATGATATTTTTATAATCATCTTTATAAAAAACTCGAGTTGCTTCAAACAGACTCAAGTCCTTACCAAATAGAATAGTGTAGTTCACACTTTAATGAAAAAGATGATCACTTCAACTTTTAGCAGTTAAAAATAAAGTTACATAACTAAAATCTATAAATTTTAAATCATTATATTTATTTTTTGATGCTCTATAAAACTAAAATTTCTCACAAATATATAAGTTTTGCATATACATGTAACTCAAGCTAACTCATAAATCAACTCAAACTGAACTCGATCAATAGCTTGTGAGTCAAATTTGATGAGCTAACAAATCAAGTTTAATCTTATCCCTATTTGAATTTTTGCCGCAAATATGCTAGTTTAATAAATATAAAATATATTTAATATAATTATGATTTAAAATTTTATATGTAAAGACGTAAAAATTATTTAAAAATTATATCTCATTTTCTAATATCAAATAATTTATTATTATTATTATTTTTTATTTTTTAATTATTTTGTTACAATAAATAATTGAATCAAGAATATTTCATTTATTTAATAATAAATGAGCTGATTTCAACTCAAATAATTATGCGCAAGTTTTAACTTAAACTCAATTAATTAATCAAATGTAAATTTAAATTAAAGATGACTCGGACTCAACTTGCCATATTTATACCCTTTATATGCATGTATGATACCCACAGATGCTTCTCTTGGAAGTTCTCAAATATAAAAAAATGAGTTCTATGTAGAAACACAGAGAATTAAAAGAAGCCCTAATCGCCACATGTAATAAAACCAAAAATCTTCTTTTCAAATTGTAATATAATAAGCTTTACTTTTAAAATAAAAGTTATAAGAATAATAGATTTTTAAAAGATTTTCTATATTTATGAAGTATTTATTTCAAAATGTATGATGGTAAATGTTGCTTTAAAAAATGATTAGTTTGAGAATTATATTTAAACTAATAATTGTGTTATTTTAAAAGATATGCTGTTAAAGTTTATAAAACTTTAAAGAAATAATTAAGATATTTTATTTGTTATCTGATTTAAATTAGAAGTTTGTTTTTAAATTAAAATTTTGTTAATATTTTTAAATATTAATATTGAGATTTTTTTAATTTAAAATTAGGTTATTTTTATTTAAAGCTATTAAAGCTTGAGCATGATTGTAAAAATAATAATTTTTCAAAGGAATTATAATTTTTAAAGTTATTTTGAATAATTTGAAGATATCAAATTGTCACTAAATATATGTACTATATATCATATTTTTTATTATTCAATGAGATATCGTTAAAAATAGGTAGTCTTTGGTTGTACGGTGGAAGGACAATTATGTGTTGAATGATTTTAATTTTTTTTATATGGTCCAATATAAGATTTCATTCTAGTCAATCTACACTTGTACTTCTATTTAGTTTTTGGTGTATTCAATCAAAATCATTTTCTTTAAAGTGAGCTCAACATTCCATTGCTATATCTCTAAATTTAAATGACCTAATTTGATTTTAATTTTTTGAGTAGTTCCTATATATAGCCCACTTAGCATCCTTTTTCCTCACATATCAAGTTGGAGGCATTGCTTTCTTGTTGTCTTAGAAAAACAAATCTTTATGTAAAACATTCAAATCTAAGGTTGATAACTATTTTAATTATTTTTTTCTTTATAATTTTAGAAGATTATGTGTGGTACAATAATGATGAATTAAGGAAATCATAATGCTAGTGAAAGTATATTTGATCCCCTTAAAGAGTGGTCCATCAAGAAAAATGCAATCTCAACACTCATTTTAGTGGGAGAACTACTTGATATATTTTTTGGACTAATGTTAATAAAAAGATCAAATTCTCTCCTTTAAAACATAAATAACTATAAATGAGCAATGCAAAATTATCTTGTTAATAAGAGCCAAACAAGCAAAATTTATTGATATAGAAACTTCAACAAAAGACATAAAATTTTGAAACATGATAAGGTATAAATAGGAAAGGAAGATCATTTATGGACATATAAGTCATAATTAAAGCTATAGTACAAAGATATGATTGATTAAAATAAAAAATTTTCTAGTAATTTTTTATGCATCCATTAGAACTAATTTAAGATCTAAATGAGTTAGCAAATAAAACTACTTATTGTTATAAGTATCACTGAACATAAAAGTGTGATGAACTACTAGTGAGATTAGATATTAAGACTGTGCCAATAAATAAACATATGAGAGATAATTTCTTATAAGTGTTAGTTGGAGGTTAATTAATACATAAAAGATTTATTGAGATTATATGTCATTTAGTAGGATTTCATAATAGTTAGATAGGATTTAATAAGCATAGGGAAATTTACAAAAGTAGCAAGAAAATAATAAAATTAAACAAGCCTTAGATCATAATGGCATATCATCTCGAGATTAAAATTTATTTAATAACAAGGGCTTAATGTGTATGAATGAACACTTGAACCCGGCTTCAATCGTAACCACCCCCAAAGGAAGACCTTGATGAAGGTACAACTAGCAAATGATAATAGACATAAATTTTTTATTAAAAAAGATTGGTAGAAGATGCAACAATGGTTCAACTCCTTTTTTTAAAATAGCATCACACATTTTGAATACAATATAAGGTGCATAAGTTAACTAAAGATGAAAAATAGTAGAATATTTTAGAAATGTAAAGAGGTATTAAGGATTAAATACAGACAATGATGCCATAGTTCATATTATTTAATAAGATGCATTATATATAATGCTATTTATCATTATTATGTGTGGTTTCAATTTTTTTTATAAAATAAAAAAGATGAAGAAAATTTTATACTAATATATTGGCATAATATTTTATTCTTAAAATTAGAGAAGGTACAAAATATATGTATAATAAAAAGAAAATCATCTAATGTTCGCACCTACATCAATGTGGTATAGCATTTATGCTTAGTGTGTATTGATCCTGTGCATGTAAGGGTCATTCTTAACAATGGTGCTATTGTACAACATCTTTGGCCTCATCAAGTTTTTGTGACATTAATTTCTAGCTTGGTTGTTCCACATATGCAATATAATTATTATGGTTGAAATGGAGATGGCATTTAAAACTATCATATGTAGCCGTGAGACATTATAATTGATTTTTCAATCATATAAAATAAGGCAAGAGCAACATAAAGTGTTAACTATGACAAGTGTTTGAAATTACAAAAGGTAGTCCCCCTCAAACCATCTAGTGTAATTCAAATGATAGCTAATGTAGGAAATATAATTTGGTGCTTTAATTGCTTACATTGCATGCTAAAAATATGCTTGATAAAGTAGAAAGACCTAAATCTGCATATGTAAACCATTAAGAATCCAAAGACTCAATATATACTTAAACATATGAGTACATGCTACAACTAATGTTCATGCACTATAAACCCTAAATTCTTTCCCATGTATGGTGTCCTTCATACTACTTTTTATCTTCTAGAATATATTCATTGTAAGATACAAGGGACTTCTATCATACCTATCAAAAAAAAAAAAAAGATACTATAAAAGTTTCATGGGATAAAAAAAAAATTACTCACTCCAAAATAAAAGTATGATTGAAATAATATTAAAAAGTACACAAATTCAAATGTCTCATAACCAATCTTGATAAATATTAGTACTCTCTCTTTTGGAGGCCCTAAAAAAATAAGTGTCTAGAGAGATTTATTTGGACATTATAAGAAAATGTAATGAATCTTATGACACACACACACACATAAAGATCATAAAAGAACATTCTCTTTATCCTTATTATCCTAATCATGTTTGGCAATTTAGCAAGCTTATTACCCCATAATTTTGTATACCTTTAGTGATAATCAAAATAATTTACATTTGTTGTCTTCCAAATATCTACTCTTTTATACTTGGACTCCATATGATCAATGTTCATTAGTAAAATCCCAGAAAGTAGTCTCATCACTCAATTTGGGAGGTGCTACTCCATTCAATTCCAATTAAGATTAAGGTTTACACCATCAATACTCCACTCTTTATCACCTAAATAAGGGTATTATAAGTAATAAATGAAGCTCATTTTGCTTTATAAGTCTTTATATTTTTCTATGTCCTTATACTCTATAACTCACATAATCTCTTCTAAACTTCAAGCTCTTTACTCTATTTTATGATGTTCTAATAATATGCTTCCTTTTATAATCATCATCTTATCCAAATCCCTTACCTTATTTATCATGATACACTTATGAAAGGATATCTTTTTGTTAGAGTATATACTTCTATAAGACACAACCCTTTGGTTGTCTTCTTTTATTGAGCATAGTTATGCCTTAATTGTTGGTAATTATGTTTTTACCCTAAGTCACACATGGGTTTTCACTCTTGTTCAAGTTGAAGGTTTCCAAGTTTTTAAAGTCATTCCATCTTATTTAGTTCAGCATCCAAACATATTTATTAAGCTATGAGGGATGAACTCTCCTTTTAAAGAGTGCATATAAACTTCAATTAAGTGAGGTTGTTTTACTTCTTTCACATTTAATAATTAGGTGACTTCTTACATCTTATCCCCATCCACCCAATTATTGAAGAGCCCAGGGCTAAGTAATTGAATCAAGAAATATAAATAAAACTTAATATTTATTTTTTAATAAGAGGTGGTAACTTTAACTACTCTTAAGAATCCAACTTGATTAAAGATGGAGATACATTCATTTATCAATGCTTAAAAAACTTTATCATATTGATCAAGGGCCAACTTAACATCATGCTATTGAGAAATTCTTTGTAATTGGGCCACATGCTAGTCCAAGTTAAAGATGTTATAAAAAGGAAAGTGTCCTTACCATAAAAAAGGGCAATACATAAAAAAGTTAAAAGTGTTGATTTGAAAGCAATTAAGAAGAAGTTTGAAATATTTATCTTTAAGTCATTTGGTGAGAAAGAAAAACAAAAGAAAAAAATGAACGAGTTTCTCTTATTATAATTAGTGGAGATAGAAAGGGCCTCCACATCATTAAGGCGACTAAACACCCCTAAATTTATCAACAAAATTTTCAACCTACCCTTCTTAAAATGGGGTATAAAAATGATGTATGAGAGGCTCATACAACAACAACAACAACAAGCCTTAATCCCACTAGGTGGGGTCGGCTACATGAATCCTTCGTCTCCATTATGTTCTATTATGTGTCAAATTCTCATTTAATTCGAGTATACTAAGATCATTTTTTATACATCTTAACCAAGTCTTTTTAGGTCTACCTCTACCTTTCTTAACATAAGGAAAATCTAATGCATCTACTCTCCTAATCGGGTCATCGGACGGCCAACGCTTTATGTGGCCAAACCATCTAAGGCGACTCTCCCTAATCTTATCTACCACTGGAGCTACTCCAACTTTTTCCCGAACATACTCATTTTGCATTCTATCTCTAAGGGTAAAGCCACTCATCCACCTGAGCATCCTCATCTCTATAACACTTAACTTAGTCTTATGTTTCTCTTTTATTGGCCAACATTCTGCACCATAAGTCATTGCATAGGTCTTACCACCATCTTATAAAATTTTCCTTTAGTTTAAGTGGAACTTTTCTATCACATAATAGGCCAGATGCATTCCTCCACTTCAACCATCCAACTTGAATTCTACTAATAATATCTCCATCTATTTCACCATCATTTTGAATAATGGAGCCTAAATATCTGAATCGCTCACTCTTATTAATGACTTGATCACCTAAAGTCACAACACTACCACTAAAACTTCTACAACTAAAATTACACTCCATATATTCGCTTTTAGATGCTTAAATGAAAACCTTTAGACTCTAAAGTTGACCTCCATAATTCAAGTTTCTATTGGACTCCCTCTCTAGTCTTATCAATAAGAAGAATGTCATCAACAAAAAGCATACACCGTGGTACATCTTCTTGTAAATTCCTCGTAAGAACATCCATAACTAAAGTAAAAAGATAAGGGCTTAATGTTGATCCTTGATGTAATCCAAGAAATAGGAAAATAGTTTGTCAATCCTCCTTGTGTTTGGACACAAGTGACTCTAGTATACATATCCTTAATGACTTGAATATAACCAATATTAACTTCTTTCGTTCTAGAACTCTCCAAAGAACATCTCTTGAGACTTTATCATAAGCTTTCTCTAAATCAATAAATATCATATGTAGATCCTTTTATTTTCTATGCTTCTCCATCAAACCTCTTAACAAATGTATAGCATCCATAGTAGATCTACGGCATGAAACCAAACGATTGTGAGAAACTTCATCACATCGTAACCTATGCTCACTCTCTCCCATAATTTTAATGTATGGCACATTAACTTAATTCCTCTATAATTTGCACAATCTTGTGCATCACCTTATTCTTAAATATAGAACCAACAAACTCTTTCTCCACTCATCGACATCTTTTAGTCTTTAAAATAACATTAAAAGATTTGTAAGCCAAGAAATTTCTTGATCTCCTAAATATTTCCACACTTCTATTGGAATATTATCCGGTCCTACTGCTTTTCCATATTTCATTTTCCTTAAAGCTTCACTAACTTCAGATTTACTAATACGACGATAAAAATGAAATTCTCTATTTTTGTTTAGGATATTAAGGTTGCTAAAATCAATCGTACTTTCAGATCCTTCATTGAAAAGTTTATTAAAATACCTCATCCATCTATTTTCAATATCTTTTTCTAAGAAAAGCACTTTATTATTTTCATCCTTAATACTCCTCACTTGAACTATGTCTTTACTATCTCTTTGGTTGGCTAACTTATACATACATCTTTCACCTTCTTTGGTATCTAATCTATTGTATAAATCACTAAAAGCTAAATTTTTTTGCATCATATATTGCTTTCTTAGAATCTCTACAGCCATTTTATATCTTTCCCAATCCGAAGTTTTACATCTAAACCAAATTTTATAACAATGCTTCTTATTTCTTATCTTTTCTTGCACACTCTGACTCCACCACCAACTATTCTTATTAAAAGAAGCTTTTCCTTTTGATTCGCCAAGCACATCTTTAGCAACTTGTTTAATAGCACTTGATACTTTTTCCCACATAACATTAGCTTCTTTATGAACATCCCAAACTTTAATTTCTTGTAGCTTGCTCTTTTTTATTTGTGTTCTTTAAGTGTCCCCATCTAATCCTAGACAATAATAAGTTTATTTTTTCTCTTACAACCTTTCATCTTAAAATCTAAAACTAATAGTCGATGTTGGGTACTTAAAATTTCACTTGAATGACCTTACAATCTTTACAATCTAAACGATCTATTTTTCTTATCAAAAAAATAATCAATGTGTTTTACTAGATCCATTTTATAAGTAATAATATGTTCATCTCTTTTCTTAAATAAAGTATTAGCAACTACAAAATCATAAGCTAAGGCAAAATCTAATATAGTCCTACCTTCTTCATTAGTAACTTCAAATTCATACCACCATGAATACTTTTAAAATCTTTTACCACTCTACCAACATGTCCATTTAAATCTCCCCAATAAATACTTTTTCTTCAAGAGGTATCTTTTGTATTAATCCCTAATTCATTCCAAAATTTTTCTTTTGAGCTTACCTCCAAACCTACTTGAGGAGCATATACACTTATAACATTGATAATCTTAGTATCAACAATAATCTTTAAAGCTATAATTCTATCTCCACATCTATTAATACTTATAACATTATCCTTCAAACTTTTATCTATAATCACACCTACACCATTTCTAGTTCGACTTTTACCTGAATACCAAAGTTTAAAACCTAAACTATCAATCTCCTTTTCTCCCCAACCCATTTAGTTTCTTGAACACATAAAATATTTATCTTTCTATGAACCATAATATCTATTAATTCCATTAATTTACCCGTAAGAGTACCTATATTCCAAGATCCTAACCTAATTCTAGTTTCATGGACTAACTTCTTTGCCCGCATCCGTCCATAATGTGGGAACCCTTGCTTATTTAACACCGCACTTGCCAGCGTACGCTCTAGCACATTTTTTCATCAGATCTATACAAATACAAGCCGCTTGGGACGCCTAGCATTAACATAATGATTTAAAGGATTCATGTCATGATTATTTTGACAAATTTTACGCTGGCTGTCGACTACCTAACACAACCCTCCACTTTTTGCATCCGGACTTGGGACCGGCAATGGTAGTGTTAAAATACCATTGCCACAGGGGACCGACAATGGATGTATGAGAGGCTCATATGGGAATTTATTTAGTTTTCATCATTGTCCACAATGAGATAGTTACAAAATGAACGCCTATCTTAATTAAATTTTAATATAAAAATAAAGGCTATAATAAGAATGTTGTCATATCTTTATCACTTGACTCCTAATAACAATAAGATGGTCAAATAGGGTTTCTTTATTGTAACTCTAATTATTCCATTGAAGTCTTTAAGGACTTCTTAGAATTAAGCTCTAGGTTGAGGAGGTGATAAAGAAAGTATAAGAGTCCACCTAAGCCTTAGCATGTTTTAAGGAGAACCTTGCCTACCACACTAGAGCCATCTTGAATGTTAAAGATGATATGGAGAATCTATAATAGGAATTATGTAGGTTAAAGGTTAAGAATATAATTCTTTAAAATAATTGAATGAGTAGAAGATGGCTCGAGTGGTTTCCAAAGTAAGAGCCATGTCATTATCAGAGCTACAATTAAGGAATATAAGTTGTGAATAAGAATTGTCTTGAGATTGGTTTTATAAAGTTTAACATTATTTAGAATTTCTACAACACCTAGACTTGGTCCATCAAAAGATACTTATCACCCTAAGTAATGAAGATTGACTTTATATAACTTTAATTGACCTAGATTTTCAAGAACCATGTTATTCAGCCTAAACTTTCTCTTATGTTTTTTTTCCCTAAAACATATTATCATGAAAAAATGCAAGCTTTTGCATAAACAAAAATTTTCTAAATTGTTTTATTCACATCTTGATCATATTACCACATTTTTTGATGATATGCTTCATTATAATATGATCATGGATATTTCTCTCTCTATTTCTCATTTAATCACATAAAATGTTATAGTTAACGTTTTACATGTTATGTAAAATTAGTTATTTTTACATAATAAAATAATTATAGTTAAAAATGTAACAACTAAAAAACCTTGTAGACCTAGTCAATTTGACTGAATTGTGTCTTTAAACTAGATTATTTGCCATCACTTAAATGATGTGGGGACATACACTATTTATTTCTAAGCTAAGACCTGAGATTTAGAAATTATGGGTAAAGATGGAAGAACAAAAGAGAAAGGTGGTAGAGGTAGGCTAAATGGAGTTGGATAATCAATTGACGTCATGCCTTAGGGTAAGTGTAATGCGACCGTGAGTAAAAAAGAGGAGCACCTAGTTCAATGCTCTATAATTTTGACTTTGGATAAAATGGGTTTAATGAAAGGAAGTGTTAATGCATTATCCTTCTCTTTCTTCTTCTTGTTCTTCTTTTCCCTTCTGCACTACCAAGATTCTCTTCATTTTTGAAATAAGCAAACACTTGATCCTAAAATTAGTTTGGTAAGTATATGTGATTATTTGAAGATGAATAGGAAGTGTTACATAACTTACTTCTGACCTCACTTTTCGGAGTGAGCTCTCAACTTCCTTATCATAGATATAGGACTCTTGTAGACACTAAAAGCTCCTTAGTCTTAAGACACTTCTAGTGATTAGGTAAACACTTAACCCAAGCTTGAGACTTAGAAGAGCCATAGGAATAGGTTATGCCAGGGATTTAGGAAGACTTGCTACCCTATAGCTTAAACTCAATCCTGCCCTTCCTCAAACCAAACCTCAAATTCAAATCCAAATCATAAATCAATTCCAACCAAATGATTGAAACCCATGATCAAATCCAAATGCCAAAACCCTTCCTAAGCTAATTGATTTTGTCTTATGGACTTAAATTTAACCAAATTCAAATCAACCAATTCAATTGATTTTCTTAAATATCATTTCAACCTCAAATTCAAATCCAAGATCATAAATCTAATCCCAAATCAAATGATTGAAACCCATGATTAAATTCAAACTCCAAAACCCCTGCCTAAGCCATATGAACCACCTTCATATGCTTAGCCAAAATCTCCTTCAAACCAAATCAAACTTGGTTGATTTATTTATAAATCAATTATTCCTTCATTTATTTTCACAAATATAAATGAAATCCAAATTCAGATCATTCAAATAAAGTCAAACTAACCCAAATCAAATCAAATTATCAATTTTAGCCCATTTAGCCAAATTCTTGAACTTGGCTAAATGACACCCAAATCAACTCAAAACCTATGGATTTCTTCAAGATTCAATCATTCCTTCAATCATTGACCCAAATATAAACACAAACTACAATTATCAAACCAAACCCAAGTCAACCCAAGTCAAGCCGATGTTGATCCCTTTTGACTTGAAATTATCATATGAATAAAAATTAATTTGACTTCAAACCACTTGCAAATGGATTTATATCTTCATCCTAAGTCCATATGTGAGTTCAACTAAACTTGAATTATGCCATGATCAAGCTAATTAACCCATTTAGGTCCACTTGATCCAAAGTGACCTAAAGACCCTTTTTGAGCCAAGTTCTAATCCAACCCAAATTAGATTGAACTAAGCCCATCCAAACCCCATATCATGATCAACAATCATCATAGAATGATCAACTAACTTGAATTGGGTCAAACCAAATCAACTTAGTAAGTTGACCAAGTCAACCTTTAGCTCAAATGAAACCTAAACTAGCCAAAATACACCATATGCCAAATTCACTGAAACCTTTGATTCAAACTAATTCATAATCAATGATTGAACATGACTAAACCCTCAATTGAGCCAAACCAAGTCTAATTGGCCATTTGACCCAAGTTGACCTAAATTGGCCTAAAAAGCTAAAATAGGTCAAATCACAATCCAACTCAAATTGATTGCAACTAATGGTTTAAGTTCATTCCAAATTGATTTTTGAGTCCAATTTGACCAATTGGTTAACCTAACCTAACCTAGCCCAAATTGACCTAATGGGTCAAATTAGCCAAAATCCAAATTAATTCCAAATTAAATCAAACCAAAGTCTAAAACATTTTCAATTAGCCAATTGAACTTTACTCAATACCTAACCCAACCCAATTTGGACAGATAGGTCAATTGGTCAACTTGACACCATTTGACCTATATGAACCCAAATGAGCCATAATCAAATCCAAAGTAAATTGAATCAAACCAATGACAACTTCACCAATCATGTGAACTTGACCAAACTAGTTTATTGCTTGATTGATCAACTTTAACCCAATTTGACCTAAATAGGCCAAATCAAATAAACTCTAGACCACTTGAAATTTGGGCTAACCCACTTTTGACCCATCCCAAATCTGCCCAAATCAAACTCATAGTTAAATGACCACTTTGCCCTTGGGTTTAAGGCATCCCATGAGATAAGACACATGCATATTTGGTCATTTTCTCCCACCACTTGGCACCCATTCATAGGTCCACTTAGGCACCAAGGACTTGACCACAAAGGTGGTTGAGTAGACTCATGACTCATGGGGAGGTGAAATCACCTCCCCATTACCATTGGAGCATTTCAAATCACCAAGGACACCCACTCCTCCCATGGCAGCCACCTACTATCCTTCCTCCACTAATGTGAGGCCAAATGGAGTGATTCCCTGCCCAAATTGAGCTCCCCATCTTAGCCATTGATCCATCAAGCTGAAACCATCACCGCCGTCCAAGCCAAGGAAGGAGGGGGTATACCCCCCTCATTCTAACTCAAACTCACACACTCACACTAAATTCAATCCTAACAGCCAAGGAACGAGATCCCAGAGCCTCCCCTTACATTTCTCGAGCTCTCCAAAATCCCCACTCTCGATTTTACGTGAAACCAAAATATGGGAGCAAACCAGTTATTCCCATTTCCTCATTTTGCAACCAAAGTGTAATTAATTTTGCACACACCATCCTTGGACCTAGACGAGTCGAAACAAATTATTTCTCAAGCTTCATGACTACCGGAGGGTGGAGTTCAATCAAGACCGATTGCTTACGTGCCGTAGGTTGGTCTTCCGAGCAAACTATGCCAAATCAAAGCTCGTGGCTCAATAGGGCTTCCTTTATACCAAACGAAGCTTCCTCAATCATTGAACTGCCGATCACAAGCTTTGGTAAGGTATGCCATTGAAACTGATCATTAGCCCAAAATAGGTTTCCACCATTAGATATGCTTGTTATGCTTCCCGAAGGTGTGGGATAAATTTCATCTCCATTCGAGCTCGGGTGAGATTGGATCAAGTGACAATCAATAGATGGTATCCGTCGTTAGTCGCTCGGGAGGAGATAGATCACGGACCATCCATTCCACATGATCGGAATGGATGGTCCTAATCTGATCACGCATAGAACCTTTGATTTCTCCTGCGAGATCAATCATGGTCTGATCTTAGATTCGGTCCATGGAGTTAACGTCGCCAATCTAAATTCGATGGATGTGATAACTTAAATGGCCAATCCCGTTCGTCACGTGGAAAGCACACCACGTGGAAGCTTTAATTAGGCTTAATTAAATAATTTTTAAAGATAAAACTTCTAAACTAATCCTATAAAAATAAAAATACAAACTAGGGGTCATTTTAAAGATATTTCAGAGTAGAATCTAAGAAAATATTATTAATTAATTTTGAATAGTGATTTTGGCTTAATTAAGGTTTAATTGAAAATTTAATTAGCATAATTACCCCTTAATTAATCACCCAATTAATCTCAAATTTTTTGTGAATATTTAGGGGGATGACTTCTGCCTCCCCTATTTTTCTGGAATTTTATTGGTTTCTTAATTAGAAAATTAATTGATTAATCACTCTTAATTTAATTATAATTAGTGAGTGATAATGAAAATTAATTTTTTAAGCCTAATTACTTTTGTTGAACAATGAGGAGCTTAGGGAATGTGATTGGGATATTTTTCTTAATCCATTTCATAAGTTTTCTTTACTCTTTGGAATCAAATTAATTAATGATTAATAAAGTAATTAATTGCTTAATTAATTAAATAATCCTCAAGATAAAATCAAAGCTTAAGTGATCAAATATGAGGCTTTGGTATTAAGATTAAGACATATTTCTTAATCTCTTTCCTGAAGTTAATTTTATTTCATTAATTGAACATGCTTAATACTTAACCAAATGGATTAATGAGCTTAATTAACTTAATCTAAAATCTACTTCACATCTGATCATCTTTAATCAATCTCGGGTAGCTCTTTGGGTGTTTAATAACCTAAATAGAGAGCTAATGAAATTATGATTAGCTCACATGTGTGAGAAAACTATAAAAGTAATTAAGTGAGCTCCTTAAGCCTAATTAATCATGAGCCAATTGCATTAGGCCCCTTTCATTTCTTAGGAGCATTATCAATTTACTTTTCATGTGGATGCATATCATATTGGCTCATTATTAATTAGTTAATTAACTTAAGGTGACATTGGTAAAGGTTAATTAATTAACTTAATCCATACCCTAACCTAATTAAGACATAAAATCAACCTAAATATTCTTCATTAAACCAAATTAACTCATACATGGGGGATGGGATTAGGATTACCAAAACTTTCTCACATTTTTTAAATTAAATCGAACATGAAAATGAAATGACATTAAAGAACTTTAGTTTATTTTAAATAATCTCATTTAGTTTGATTATCTTTAGGACTTAGTTGATTTTGAATGAAATCACATGCTTGTGTTGTTTTATTTCCTTCCAATCATGCTAGATGTTGTATGTCATATGATTCATGGATCCGTCTCTTTTAAATTAATTAAATAAAATGATTTCTTTTATATCAAATTGCATGTGTTGATTTAAATTTAAATATATGTGGCTAGTATCACTATTAAATCCTAAATATATTTTCAAAAGTTTATTAATGAATGAATATACATATATATTGTAAACTTAGTTATATATACATAAGAAATGCAAGTGAATATAAATTTAGTGTATGAAATAAAGTCTCATCCTTATATTCACGTTGATTCGCATAAGTAAGAATGTTAGTGGTATATTAGTCTAGATATTCTAGGGATGCACGGCTTTAAGTAGCCCAAAGGAGGTTCCTACCACGTTCCCTTGGTGTAGAACAATGGTGATGTACCTGCTTGATTTCATTCTTATGCATTTGGATATTAGAATCTAGATAGAGCTTTAATTCATTTACACAAAATAAATCAATCAAATAAAAAAAACAATTTTTTTGCATGGCTTTCTATTCTAGTAGTTCTTTATACATCAACATGTATCTAAGGATAACAGTATATTAGTTTGGACATTCCAGGGACGCACGACTTTAAGTAGCCTCAAGGAGGTTCCTACCTCGTTCCCTTGGTGTAGAATAATGGTGACATACTTGCTTAAAAATTTTATATATGTGGATGTGTGCTTAGCTAATGAATGAGAATCCCTTTTTTTTATTAAAAAGACATGCATTCATACTTTGCTTAATTTGTTGAGTTGATTAGTCATGTGATTTAAGGTTCTTTCTTTATGCTTTTTCATAAGAATTTAGATAGAGCTTTAAATTAAAATGAAAAAATTATTCAACCAAATGAAATATTAATTCCAAATACACTCACTCACATTCATCATTTAAGTGTGCTAAGATATAAATTTCATGTATATCTATGCTTAGGATTTAATCATATGCATGATATGCATGATGGAAAGAAATGAACAAACATGTGTTATATGATAGTAATTCATTCTAACTAATCTTAAGATGCCTTTCTTATTGAATGAGTTTACTTAAAGTGAACCTAAACTTAGGACTAATTAAAACATATAACAAGCCATTCACTAAAGGGAATTGATTAATTAATTTGCTTTAGATGTTACTTAAGATAGGGATAAAAGAGAGTGATCCTCTCTTTTCTTTTCTTTATAACTTAGTTGTGTAGGTCAAATGAAACAAAAGAAAACATTAAGTAAAATTTACAAATCAATTAAATCATTTAAAGTGAAATCACCCTTCATAATTAAATGCTCTTCATACTTAGAGAATGATAACTCTAAAAGCCTAGCTAGGACATATACACAAGCTTTAACACACACACATTAGATTAAGTCACCACTTCAAACTTTATGATAGGGTGGTGTATGGTTTGATGTATGCTTATTTTGTGATGTATTATTATAGACTGGATGTTAGGGTGTATGTTTTATAGAATGAATGTTAGGCTGTGATTATCCTAATCTTATTTTCTGCTGGAGATTATTCTCAAGGGGTGTTTAAAATAAGTATAAATATTTTATTGTGTAGGTTACTTAATCCTTAAGCATAATCTAAGTTAGGATAGGTGGACTTGGTTACCCATGCGCAGGGTGCTAAGTCCAAATTATTCATATACTTGGGGTTGTATGGCATTAACACTTATTTTGGTGTAGTTATATTTACTTTTTCTATTTTAATATATAATTTTGCATTAGGAATTAGGATTAGTGCTATGGGGGCTTAGGATAAATGTTGGTTACAAGATCAAGTCTTATGTACCATGTGATCCTATGGAGCTTTCCCATCCAAATGAATGAAAAAAAAATGAAAGCAAGAAGGAGCTTTTAAGATTTGAAGACCACCATAGCTCCCATTCATTTGTTGTAATTGAATTATAATTATTCTTTTATTACACCAGGTTGTATAAGAGCCTACCCTTTTCTTTTCGGGTTATGCGGTGGTACAACACCGTCTATTATTCTTTTACATTGAGGTTATAAATTATTTGATAATTTGTTTACATTGTGTAATAGAAATGACATGTATTTTTTTAGTTTTTTCTTATATTGATGATTTAATGTGTGGCCTAGATTCATTTAGGGTCTTAGGAAAAAATAAATTTTTAACCCCAACTATAACTCGTAGTTAAACTTTTAAAATAATTCATAACCTCACATAAAGCCTAGGTATTAAATCAAGATAATAAAATATTTAGCAACCCCTTAGCTGGATGTTGTATGCTTAATATCATGCATGTCATTTTATTTCACTCTTGTTAGAGAGGTTTCCATCTTTGCTAGATAGAAATAAGGTTTGACCTTTAAGAGCCTATGATGAAAAACACCTCTTTCTCTTTAGCCCATAACCAACTTCATCATACATTTAAGCATATAAAATCCTATAGCCTATGTCAAAAATAAAGAGTCCAAAATCAAATAAAATTTGATAAGATTTGCATTAGACTAAATCATTATTCATACCACTCATGCTCTAGTCTCTTAGATAGTGTGTTTAAGGACTTAGTTTCTTTCTAAATAATAACAACCTAGCCATCTTGCAAAACATATGACTTGACCACATGATTTTAAATCATAGGAGGAGTTAGCTAGTTGCCACTCTAGGCGGTTATAAGTCCAGCAATTGGATGGTTTACTCTCACTTGTAGAGGTAAACAATATACCCACTTTTACCTTAGATATAGGTTGTGCTTTGGCCCTCGCTAAAGCTCCCTAGATTTAGGATCTGAGGTGGATGTTTACTTTTGGGGATACAAGAATAAATACTCACCTCTTAGGCATTTCCATAATCTTATATTGTGAAATTATAAGTCCTAGATCTCTAAAAAAATTTCAACTCAAATATATAATTATCCTTAATTTCAAATATATAAAGCCCTAACCATAGGATAGTTTGGGATGCTCACTGCTTCCTAGTATTGAGCATCCCCTAATCATCTCCTTTGACTTGATAATAAGTCTTTCTTTTGATCTATTCTATTTGATCTTTATAACCAATTGATAGTTCTATCTTTGAATTCTTTGGAGACAACAGTTGCTTACTTTAATCAAGAGTATCCCTAAGGAACTCACATTCCTTAGGATGTAATTAATTATGGGGGCTTGCCCCCATAGGGAACTTTAGAACTCGATTTAAATAAACCCTAGTTTATTCATCCATATAATGTAGGAGAAAAATATCTAGTACATTCGAAGACCCATCATGTCAAAAGAGTCATTATTAGGTGATTAGGTCCATCATAGGATAGTGATTTCTATCTTTCGAGATAGTACACTATTCCATGATGTTATACTCGATCACCTCAATAAGTACATCCTCAGATCTGATGTCCCCCCTCCCCAATATACACACACACATACATGATAAAATAAACACCACACTTACTAAGAAATAAATGAAGAAGATGCACGAACTAGTAAAATCCTATTATAATTTCATTTTTTATGATTGATTTTCTTGCAAAATGATGCCTCCTAGATATTAAACTTAAAGGTTATATAATATTTACTATTTAAGGGGGTGTATAGGAATCCAATTAGTGGGATTTAT
Organism: Cymbidium sinense; assembly: GCA_021442155.1. NCBI lineage: Eukaryota > Viridiplantae > Streptophyta > Magnoliopsida > Asparagales > Orchidaceae > Cymbidium > Cymbidium sinense. The sequence goes on along the minus strand of CM038220.1, from coordinate 24,819,905 downwards.
TTTAACTTAATAAATAATTAGATGACTAGTTTGAAAAATAAGACATCAAAATTTGTATTTTTAGTAAAGATATAATAATTTAATAATACCACATTTAAGATAATCATGTTAAAAAGATTATTATAAAAGATGAAATTCATACATGATTACTTTTTGGGTAATTTAGTAGCATAATAAATTCATAAATACTTTTACTTTTAAATATATATTTAAAGTCATTATTTTGAGTGTTCAAATTCTCATTATGCAATATATATTGAATATATGATTGGTTTAATTTTTTTTAAATCAAGGGTTTGTAAAGCATTATGTGTTGGAGTGAAAAAAAAGAAATGAATGATTGAAATATTTTATTACTCGCGGTCTCCATATGATTGGTGACGTTTTTTCTAAGAAAGGGGTAAATATATCATTTCTTCTCTAGGAGTATGTTTGTTAATAAAATGCTTTAATTATTGATATTAAAATTTTCTTTTCACTCATAATATTAAATATGATCATAATGATATAATGTGATAGTTAGTATTTCCATTTTAGTTATTGTACAAAATCTTAAAAGCTAATGCATACCATTTTAAATTACTTAGCAATACTAATTACTTATTTAAATTATGAACTATGATGATACCTAAGAGATTATGACCATCATAATAATAAAGTCTTCATTATAAAACCTTCAACATAATATAAATTAATATAAGGTATATTCAAATGCATGATGCATATAGTATTAATAAAACCCTTTTAAATATTAGCTAGTTATATTGGGTTCATGATAAACTCTGGACCTCACTTTTAGAGTGAGTTCTCAACCTCCTCATCATAGAGCTAGGACTCTTATAGAAACTAAGAGCCTTAAGACACTTCTAGTGATTGGTGGACACTTAACCAAGTCTAGAGACTTAGAAGGGTTAGCAGTATGATTATGCCTTAGGGATTTAGGGAGGCTTGCCCCCATAGCCTAAACCCAATCCATGTTTCCCTTCTCAAATCAAACCAACTTCAAATACCAAATCCAATTCAAATTCCAAAGTTAACAATTAATCCCATGATCAAATCAAATCTCCAAATTCTCCATAAGCCTTATGATTGAATTCCATGACCTTAACCTTAGCCAAATCCAATTCAATTCTAATTCAATTGATTTTCTCCAAGATCAGTTCAATCCCTCAATCATTTATCAAATTCAAGTCCAAACTCAATCCCAAATGATTGAAATCCTAGATCAAATCCAAACTTAAAAACCTTCCTAAGCCATATGAACCACCTTCATAAGCATAGCCAAAATCCTTGAAACCAAATCAAAATCAATTGATTTCTTTATAAATCAATTATTCCATCATTTATATTCACAAATATAAATTAAATATAAATTCAAATAATAAAAATCAAATCAAACTAAATTAAATCAAACCAAGACCCCTATTAAGCCATATGGACCTACCTCCATGAGCTTAACCAAATCATAATCCAAATCAACCCGAAATCAATTGATTTCCTTATAAATCAATTATTCCTTTAATCATCTTCACAAATATAAATGAAACTCACTGTTAACCTCACTTTTGGAGTGAGTTCTCAACTTCCTCATCATAGATCTAGGACTCTTGTAGACACTTGAGTTCCTTAGTCTTAAGATACTTCAGTGATTAGGTGAACACTTAACTAAACCTAAGATTTAGAAGGATTAGCCATTGAGAATATGTTATGCCTAAGGGACTTAGGGCTTACCACCCTATTTAAACCCCATCCATGCTTTCCTTCTCAAACCAAACCTCAAATTCATACAAAATCAAATTTCCAAGACTTATAATCAATCTCAAATCAAATCCAACTCCAAGTGATTGGAACCGAAAATCAAATCCAAGATCAAAATCCTTCTTAAGCCCTTTGATTTCATCTTATGGACTAAGCCTTAACAAAATTCAAATCCAATTCAATTGATTTTCTCAAAGATCAATTCAATCCTTCAACCATTTACGAAATCCAAATCCAAATTTCAAACCCAAAATCAAATGCAAATTCCAAAATCCTTTCCTAAGCCATATGAACCTCTTTCATAAGCTTAGCAAAATATCAACCTAAATTATCTCAAATTTAATTGATTTCTTTAGAAATCAATTATTACATCATTTATATTCACAAATATAAATGAAATCCACACTCAAATAACCAAAACCAAAGCAAACTAAATCAAACCAAGCCAAAATTCCTTCTTAAGCCATATAACCTACCTCGATAAACTTAACCAAATCTTAACCCAAATCAACTCAAAATCAATTAATTTTTTTATAAATCAATTTTTCCTTCAGTTATATTCACAAATATAAATGAAACCCACCCTCCAATGACCAAAAATAAATCAAACTAAATAGGATTCCCTTCCTAGCCCCTTTTAACCAACATCCTTAAGCTTGGTTAAACTTGCTTCCAAATCACTCCAAACTCAAGTGATTTTCTCATGAATAATTTATATCTTCATTTATATTCACAAATATAAATGAAATATAAATCAAAGCCAAAACCAAACTAAATTCAAATTAAATCTCCAAGTTTAGCATTTTAAGCCAATTTCTTAAACTTGGCCAAATGATATCCAAATTCATTCAAAACCCATGGATTTCTTCATGAATCAATCATTCCTTCAATCACCCACCAAAATATAAGCATAAACTATAATTATCAAACCAAACTCAAGTCAAGCCCAAGTTGACCCTTTTGAAAACTTCAAATGAGCCAAAATCCATTACACTACAAATTAATTGATTTATATTTCAATCCTAGACTCATATATGAGTTCAACCAAACTTGAATCAAGCCAAAAACCAAACCAATTGACCCACTTAGGTCCACTTGACCCAAAGTGACCTAAAAGACCTTTTGAGCCAAGTTCTAATCCAACCCAAATTGGATTGAACCAACCCCATCTAAACCCCATATCATAATCAATAATCATCCTAAGATGATCAAATACTTTGAATTGGATCAAACCAAGTCAACATAGTCCTTTGACCAAGCCAACATTTAGCCCAAATGAAATCCAAACTAGCCAAAACTCACCATATACCAAATTGATTGAAACTATTGATTCAAACCCATAAAAAATCAATGATTGGACATGACCAAACCCTTAATTGAGCCAAACCAAGTCCAGTTGACCAAATGACCTAAGTTGACCCAAATTGGCCTAAAAATATCAAAATAGGCCAAATCATGATTTAACCTAAATTGATTGCAACCAATGGCTCAAGTTTACTCTAAATCACTTATTGAACTTGACCAAAGCCACCATCAAGCCTAAGTTGACCAATTGGTCAACTTGACCCGACCTAACCCAAATTGACCTAAAAGGTCAAATTGGCCAAAATCTAAATTAAACCCAGATCAAACCAAAGCCAACAATCATTTTCAATTGATCAATTGAACATGAACTAACATTAACGCCACCCAATTTGGTTAAATTGGTCAAATTGGTCAACTTGACATTTGATTCAAATGAGCCAAAACCAAACCTAAGCCAAGCCAATATAAGTCAATTGAGCCAAAACATTCCAAATCATCATATGAACCTAACCCAAGCCTTAGTTTGACTCAATTTGACTAATTGATCAACCCAACCCAAAATGAACCCAAATGAGCCCATTTTAATCAAATGAAGCCAAATCACCCTAAACTAACCTATAGACCTTAGGATCTGGCTAAACCCGACCCAAACCAGTCCTAGATCACTCTGAAACCAGCCCAAATCCAAATGAGTCCCAATCCAATGGGATTAACCATTGGACAAGCTCATTTGCATTGGATTCTTTCCATAAGAAGTAAAGTCCACTCTCCCATCACTTGGGCAGCCATCCAAGTACCAAATGGGGTGTGTCTAGCCTTCCTAGCCTTCCTAGCCCATCAATCATTAGAACCATTGGTCATAAGCTCCGGTGAGGTAATTCCTCAAAATCGTAGATATAAGAAAAATGTATTGGTCCTTTTCAAAGGAAACTTACATTTGAACCTATCCTAGCCATTGGATCCTTATGGATCCTTCACGCGAACATGTGGGTTGAGTTTGGAGTGGATCCGAGCTCGAATCAAGCGATCCATGGCAGACGGGCTCCGTCATTCATCGCTTGTAGGAGATAGATCATGGGTCATTCGTTCCATGTGATCAAAATGGATGTCTCTGATTAGATCACACATAGATCTCCTTTATTTTTCCCTTAGCGTGGATTTGATCGCATCCATAGATCCCGTCGGATGATCCACGCATCCACTACAATACGGGTCAGCAACTATATGTGATAACTTAAATAGCCTATCCCATCATGCCATGTGGAAAGTGCGCCACATTAGCACGCCGTGTAACCAACTATGTGACGCCAATGGGATTAGGGCTTTAATTAGGGCTAATTAATCCTTTTTAAGGCTGAATCTTTCTAATTTCATAACTAATTGTAGAAAAATAAAAAAGTATAAATGAGGGCATATTTTAAAGGTATTTCAGAGGAGAATCCAAAAAAATTATTATTAATTAATTTTGAATAGTAACTTATACTTAATTAAAGTTTAATTAAAAATATAATTAACCTAATTACTATCTAATTAATTATCCAAATAATTTTTGGCTTTCCAAAGATGTTTAGGGGGATGACCTCTGCCTCCCCTATTTTTCTTGGACTTTATTAGATAGTTAATTAGGGAAATTGATTGATTAAGCCTTAATTACTCTCCCACCTTAATTAATGATTAAGTAAATGAATAGTAAATTAAGTAATTAATTAAGCTCATTAGCCTCTGTTAGTAGTGAAAAGCTTAGGAAAATGCATTGGGACCCCTCTTCCAACCTTTTCCTTAAGTCTTCTTCATTCCCTCTTTAAAATTTAATTAATTGAAACTCATTAATTAATTAATTAATTTAATCAAGAAAACCAAAATTATATTTGAACTTTAATTAACTAATTGAAAGATTTAGGAATTGAGACTTAGGCTTCCTTCTTTGTGTCTTTCACTAAGTCCATTTCATATTATTGAGTAAGGGTAATTAGGTCTTAATTTGATAATTAATGAACTTAATTAACTTAATTGAACCTCTTTCCTTTAATTAAGTTTTGGGTAGCTTTTCGGATGTTCAATAACCTAAAGAGAGAGCTAATGAAATTATGGTTAGCTTACATGTGCGGAAAATCATAAAAGTAATTAAGTGAGTTCATTAAGCTTAATTAATTAAATAAATATGAGTTAATTGCATTAGGCTACTTTCATTTCATAGGAGCATTGTTATTTACTTTTTAATTTATTTGCACATCATATTAGCTCATGATTTTTAATTAATTACCTTAAGGTGATTTAGGTAAGGGTTTAATTAATCGATTTAATTCATACTTTAACCTAAATAAGCCATAAAATCAACCTAATTGCTTTTCATTAAATCAAATTAACTCACACATATGGGAATGATATTTGGATTAGCAAATCTCTTTCACGTCCCTTAAACCAAATCAAACATGAGATAAAAAATGGCTTTACGTAACTTTGGTTTATTTTAAATAAGCTTATTTAATATGATTGTCCTTAGGAATTAATTGGATTGAATGAAATTACATGCTTATGTTTTTTTATTTCTTTCCAATCATGTTAAAATATTGTATGCCACTTGTAGTCATGCATTCATTTCTTTCAAAAATTAATTAAATAAAATGATTTCCTTTATGTCAATGTGGTGTTTATTTTTGGACTACATTTGTGTGTTATGTATATGTGAGAGGACACCAAACACATCTGAGAATGTACTCATTGAGGTGATCGGATACTACATTAAGGAATAGTATACTATCTCGAGAGATAGAAGTCACTATCCTATAATGGACCTAATCACCTAATAAGGACTCCTAAGACAGGATGGATCTTTGAATATACGAGAGATTTTTTTTCCTACTTTATATGGAAAAGTAAAGAGGGGTTTATTTAAACCGGGTTTGTTAAGTTCCTTATGGAGGCAAGCCTCCATAGTTAATTACATCTTAAAGGAAGTGAGACCCTTAAGAATACTCTTGATTAAAGTAGGCGATTATTATCTCCAAAGAATTCAAAGATAGGACTATCAAAGGATTGATTGTATTTTAGAAAATTAAGTGAGATCGATTAAAAGGGGAGAGTTATTATCGAAACCAAAGGAGATGAGTAGGGAGTGCTCATAATACTATGAGACCTAGTGAGCACTCCAATCTATCATATGATTGGGCTTTATGAATTTGAAGTTGAGGAGATTTATTTATTTGAGTTAAAATTTTATTTAGAAATCTAGGACTTATAATTCCATAATACAAGTTTATGAAAATCTCTAAGATGTGAGGATTTATGCTTGTAGCAAAGGGAAAAAATAACCTCAGATCCTAAATCTAGGGAGCTTTGGGAGGGCCAAAACATGACCTAAATCTAAGGTGAAAATGAGTATATGGTTTACCTCCATAAGAGAGAGAGAGTAAACTGCGAACTTATTACCTAGAGTGGCACCCTCCTCTATGCTTTAAATCCATGTAAGCAAGTCATATGCTTGGCAAGATGGTTAGACTGTTATTTATTTAGAAGAGAAACTAAGTCCTCAAACCCACTTCTTAAGAGACTAGAGCATGAGGGGTATGAATAATGACTTAATCTAATGTAAATTTTTATGACATTTTATTTAATTTAGGACTCTTTATTTTAACACAGGCTATAAGATTTTGTATGCCTAAATGCATGAGAAATTGATTATGGTCCAAATTAAGAGGGAAAGAGGTGTTCTTCCATCATAGGCTCTTAAAGGTTAAGCTCATTCTATCTGGTAAAGATGGAAGCCCTCTCTTAGCAAGAGTGAAACAAGATGGTTATGCATGATGTTCAACATACAATCATCCAGCTAAGGGGTTGCTAAATATTTTATTATCTTGATTTAATGCATAGGCTTTTTATGTGAGGTTATGAATTATTTTAAAATTCTAGTTATGAGTTGTTAGTGGGGTGGAAAACTTATTTTTCATCCTAAGAGCCTAATCGCATCCAAGCTACATAGAAATCACCAATCATAAAAAAAACTATGAAGAGACATGCTATTTCTAATGTACAAGCTAAACAGAACATCAAACAATTCTATAAAGCTATCATAAAAGAATAAGAGATTCAGTATCATTGATCCAAAAGAAATGTGGGTAGCCAAATCACCCTTATACATCCCGGATAATGAAAGAATAATTATAATTATAAAATGATAAGTGTTATATGTTGAGAGGGGTTCATTCTTCATCCTCCATTCTTCACTCTTCATCTTTCATTTCTTCATTTTGATTTGCTTAATTTCTTTCTTTCTCTTGGTTTGATTGGGATGTTGTTTGCTCTAAAGGCATCACTCTTCATTGTATAAGACTTGGTCTTATAATCAATGTTCATCCTAATCCACCATAACACTTATCATAATCCTAATGCAAAATTATATTAAAAGAGAAGGAATGTAAATCTAGTTACAACTAAAAAACAAGTGTTAGCTAAACACACCATACAACCCAAATGGTTATATAAATAATTTAGAATTGGCACCCCACACACGAGTAACCAAGTCCACCTGTCCTAACTTGGGCTATGCTTTGGGGCTATGCAACCTGTACAGTAAAAAAACATTTATATTTTTTATTATAGCAGCCCTTTAAGCCCGACCCCCTGCATAAAATATAATTAGGCTAATATCGTTCTGAGACAAGCACATACACCCTAACATCCAGTCTAAAATAATACATCACAAAACTAAACATACACCAAACTATGCATCGTCCTAACATAAATATAGAAATAGTGACTTAATCTAATGTTTATGTGTTAAGGCTTATGTGGTATGTCATAACTTGGTATTAGAGTTATGATTTGCTAAGTGTGTGGGATTTAATTTATAAAGGGTTAATTTCTCTTTAAGTGGTTTAATTGATTTGAAGATTTTACTTAGTGTTTTATTTTGTTTCATATAGCCTACACTTAGTAACTAAGAGTTATAAAGAGAAGAAAGAGAGGGAATCTCTCTTTTATCCCTACCTTAAGTCATTTCTAAGGTAAGTTAATTAACTTAGTTTTCTTTAATGAATGACTTATTATGTGTTTTAATTAACCCTAAGTTTAGGTTCACTCTAAATAACCCTATTCAATAAGAAAGACATCTTAAGGTTAATTAGAATGGATTACTATCACATAACACACATTCATTCATTTTTTTCCATCATGTATATCATGCATATGAATAATCCTAAGCATACCTATACATGCAATGTAAATCTTAGCATTCTTTGATGATGAATGCAAAGAAGTGTATTTGGGACTTAAATATTTCATTTTTTTTGATTGAATTATGAATGCATGTCTTATTACATGGAAAAGAGGGATTTTTTCACCCATTAGTTAGATACACATTCACATGTATAAAAGTCTGTGGAGTTTTATTTTCATCTTCTCGAGTAAATGAAAAAAATACGCTAGTTGAAACACCATGAAAATTCGCAGATGTACTTATTAGGGTGATCAAGTATGACGTTAAGGAATAATGTACTATCTCAAGAGACAGAAGTCACCATCCTACAATAGACCTAATCACCTAATAAAGACTCCTAAGGACAATGAGTCTTCGAATGTATTAGAGATTCTTCCCCTACTTTACATGGAAAAGTAAAGTAGGGTTTATTTTAAACCAGGATCATTAAGTTCTATATGGAGGCAAGCCTCCATAGTTAATTACATCTTAAGGGATGAGATTCCTTAAGAATAATCTCGATTAAGGTAAATGATCATTATCTCCAAAGATTTTAAAGATAAGACTATTTTTGAAAAATCAAGTTGGATTGATAAAAAAGGAGTTATTATCGAAACCAAAAGGAGATGAGTAGGAGATGCTCGTGATACTAAGAAACCTAGTAAGCACCCCAAACTAACCTATGGTTGGGCTTTATATTTTTGAAATTTGAAGAGGATTATATGTTTGAGTTGAATTTTTATTAGAAATCTAGGTCTTAAGAATTCTATAATACAAGATCATGGAAATGCCTAAGAGGTGAGGGTTTATGCTTGTAGCCTATAAAGGGAAATAGCGACTTTGGATCTTAAATCTAGGGAGCTTTGGTGAGGGCCAAGGCATAACCTAAATCTAAGGTGAAAATGGGTATATGGTTTACTTCCACAAGAGAGAATAAAACACATGACTGTTAGACTTACAACCGCCTAGGGGTGGCCGCCAACTAACTCCTCCTATAATTTTAATTACATGTAGGTAAGTCTTATGCTTTGCAAGATAGCTAGGCTTTTATTTATTTGGAAAGGAGATTAAGTACTTAAACATACTCCCTAAGAGACTAGATCACGTAGGGCATGAATAATGACCTAAATTTAATGCAATTTTTGATAAATTTTATTTTAATTTTTGGATAATTTATTTGACATAGGCTATAGGATTCATATGCCTAATGCATGAGAAATTAGTTATGGGCCAAAATTAGAAAGAAGGAGGTGTATTTCCACTATGGCTCTCAAAGATCAAGCCATTTTTTCTAACAAAGGTGGAAGCCCTCCATTAACAAGAGTGAAGCAAGATGATTTTATGCATGATGTGAGACATACAACATCTAGCTAAGGTGTTGCTAAATCTTTTATTATCTTGATTTATGTCTTAGGCTTTAGGTGAGGTTATGAGTTGTTAATTTTTAATTTTGAGTTGATTAATTAGATAAAAAAATTACTTTTTCTTGAGAGCCTAATCGCATCCAGGCCATTCATCAAACAATGGAGAAACTAAAAAAGTCTTGCTATCCTAATGCACAAGCTAAAACATATCAAACAAATTTATAAAGCTAGCGTAGAAGAATAAGAGACCGATGTGGTTAGGCTCCACTGCACAAACCCGAAAAGAAAAATGGGTAGCCGAGCTCTACCCTTATGCAACTTGGATTACAAATGAATAATTATAATTAAAAGGGAATTCATGTTATGGGGGTCTTCATTCTTCATTCATCATTTCTTTATTTTCTTTCTTTCTTCACTTCTTTTCTTCTTTTTTTATTGGTTGGGATGTAGTTTGCTTCAAGGCTTCACATGGTACATAAGACTTAGCCATATGACCATTGTTCATCCTAATCCCCCATAACATTCATTCCAAATCTTAATTACAAAATTTACATCAAAATGGGAAAAGTAAATCTAACTAAACATGCAAAATAGAGATTAGCTAAACATACCAAATATCCCAAGTAGTTATATGAATAATTTGGACTTAGCACCCCATACATGGGTAACCAAGTCCACCTGTCTTAGTTTGGATCATGCTTAGGGGTATAACCAACCTACACAGCAAAAATATTTATATTTTTATCATAGCGCCCCTTAAGCACAATCCCCTATAGAAGAAAATGATTAGACTAAGATCATCCTATCATCCAGTCTACGCACATACACCCTAAAATTCAATCTAAAAATGTTACACCATAAAATAAAATCAAGCATCAAACCATGCACTGCCCTAACATAGAGCTAAAAATGGTGATTTGGCCTAATGTGTGTGCCATTTAAGGCTTGTGTAGCATGTCTTAACTAGGCTTTAAGGTTGTAATTTTATAAGTGTGAAGGATTTTACTTAGAGGGTGGTTTTATTTTAAATGATTTAGTTGATTTGTTAATTTTATTTGATGATTTGATTTGATTTGAGTGAACCTACATTTAGTTACTAAATGTTGTAAAAAGAGAAAAGAGAAGAGAACTTCTCTTCCCTCTCTACCTTAAGTAATTTCTAAGGTAGATTCATTAATGATTTTTTTAGTGAATGTTTTATTATGTGTTTTAATCAACCCTAAGTTTAGATTTCCTCTAAATAAACTTATTCAATAAGAAAGGCATCTTAGGATTAATTCAGGTGAATTACTATCACATAATACACAATCATTTATTTCTTTCCACCATGTATACCATGCATATGAATAATCCTAAGTATATCTATACATGCAATGCAAATCTTAGCAGACCTTAATGATGAATGCAAAGAGATGTTGTTTAAATAAATTTAGATATTCCATGAATTCATGTTTTTATTAAGTAACTCTTTTATCCATTAATCAAATGCACATTTACATGTATAAAAGACATAAGTGAGTACGACACCATTATTTTCTACACTAGGGGTGTAAGGCATAAGACTTACTTAGGGCTACTTAAAGCCTCATAACCCCAAAATGTCCAGACTAATATACTAATTTTCTTAAATACATGTGCATGTTTAAAAGAAAAGGATGAAGAATCATGCAAACAATTTTTTGTTTATTTAGTTATTTAATATACATGTGGGATGTGAAGATCCTTCTTAAGTCATAACATAGAAATGCATAGGAATAGATTTAAGCAAGTGTTATGTTCTTCTCAAAAGAACTACACACTTTGCAAATCCTATTCAAATCCATGTTAATAGAAGAGAAGAAAATCACATAACACACATCTCTAATGCTATAATCACATGCAAGCTTATAAGTACTTATAAGTAGCATACCTTCATTTAAAATCTTTGATTTATAGGTCTTTAAAATAATTTTTGATTTAATAATGATAATAATCACTCATATTCTTACTTTAGCCAAAACATGTAATTTGACATAAAGGAAACATTTCATTTAATTGATTTTTCAAAAGATATGAATGCATGATTTCATATGGCATACAACATTTAGCATGCTTGGAAAGAAATAAAGTGATTTAAGCATGTAACTTAATTCACCCTAATTAATTCCAAAAGAAAATCCTATGAAATAAGATCATTCAAAGTGAATCAAAATTCTTTAAAGAGATTTTTATTTATGAATTTGATTTGAATTAGGAAATGTGAAAAGAGTTTGCTGGTCCTAACCCATTTCTCCCATGTGTGAATTGGTTTAGTTGAATTTTGGAACAATTAGATTGATTTTATGTTTCATTTAGGTTAAGGTGTGAATTAAAACCATTAATTACCCCTTACCTACACCACTTTAATATAATTAAATAAATAATTATGAGCCAACATATGATATGTAACCACGTGGACTTTAAATCAGCAATGCACCTAAGAAATAAAAATGCCTAATACAATTGGCTCATAATTATTGATTAATTAAGCTAAAGGGTTTAATTAAGTACTTTGATAACCATCCCACACATGTAGGTTGGATATAATTTCTTTTGAAGCCTCTTAGGTTATTGAACACCTAGAATCAAGAATTAAGATGATTAAGTTCTAGAATGATTTGATTTTGAATTTTGGATTAATTGAATTTATTAATGAAGTGATTAAGCCACTAATTACAACTTGATCAAATGTTTTCCAAATGGAGTGAACATAAGGAGAAGAGATTGGAAAAGGAATCCAAATCTTATTCCCTAAGTCCATTCACTATTTCATAGTGATTTGCAAACTTAATTAATGGATTCATCACTGTTTAATAGGCTAATTAATCACTTAATTAATGAAGGGAGTGATTAGGGGTGAATCAAGCAATTATCCTAATTAATCTAATAATAAATTTCAAGAAAATCATTGGAGACAGAGGTCATCCCACTAATCAACTCTAAGAAGTTTGGAATTAATTACTAAAGTAATTAAGGAGTAATTAACATAATTACATTCCCAATAAAACCCAAATTGAGTGAAATCTATTGTTCAAAATCAATTAAACGTAATTTTATATTATTCCCCTTCGAATTATCTTTAAAATGAACTTGAGTTTGCATTTTTTTTTTGAATTTTTCTACATTTAGTTGTAAATTCATAAAGTTTCTATGATTAATGGGTAATTAAAATGACCTAATTAATTAACTAATCCTTGGCACCATTGATGGCGATGTGGCTTTCCACATATGATGATTGGTTATTTAAGTTATCACATCCCACGCGTCGTTGGTGGTGCACTTTCCCTCGTATGATGATGATTAATCTTGTGGTTTTAAAGGGTTTAAATTAGAGATCTAGCAAGATTTAATCAGGGTCGTCCATCCAAAACATGCAGAATGGATGGCCCATGATTCATCCCCGCTATGACGTGGGTCATCATCCTCCATAGCTTGATCCAAGCTCACCTAAGCTAGGATTAGGCTGAGATTCACCCCACACCATCAAGAGGTGTAGGGAAGAACCTCCAACGACTAGGATCTAATGGGGTTACAATTCCCTTCATAATGGACCAAACATTTTTCAAATGAGAATCGATTTTGAATAATACCTTGCTGTAGGCTATCACCGGTGCTTACAACAGAAGAGATAGCTACGTCTAGTAGAGATGAAGCCCTGTTGGAAGTTTCAAATCTTAATTTGAAGTGGATGTGTTGGTTGACCAAGCTCCCCTTCAATGGCTTAGGGCTTTGATCAAAATCCCCCTTCTCGTGGCTTGGTGACTTGGGGAAACTTTGGGTGATCTCACTAACTCCCTTGATGTGTGAATTTAGGTTTGGTGGAGAATTGAACAAGTTGGAATTTCCTTAGGCCTCCCCTATTTTTGGCTTTGAAGAAAACTGAGAAGGAGAAATTCAAATGAGCTTGGGGATCCTTGCCAAGGCTTGGAGAAGCTTGGTTTTATTTCCTAGGGCTTAATCGAATTCAGAGTGTCTGCATTAAGTTGGAATGAGGAGGAGTATATCTCCCCCACCTTGGATCAGCTGACCGAGAGCCATCTTGCCATTTTCCTTCAATTGCTTGGATTGAATGGGTTGTTTAGGCTGTTAGGGACTCCATGTGCTTCATTTTTGGCAGAGGAGTGGAGGAGAGGAAGGTGAGTGTATGGAGTGATCCAAGTGGAGAATTTCTATTGGAGGGATCGATTTGGCCTTTGGTTGGGTCATGACTAAACCAAAACCCATTGGGTCATGTTCACCACCCTCCTTGGTGTCCATGTGGTCCACTAGGAGGATGCCAAGTGGCCATGGAAGGAATTGGCTAGATTCCAAGTGAATTTGGCCATAAATTATCCTTTGACCTAGGGGTAAAATAGTTTTTAGGCCTTGGTTTTGATTTGGCTAGATTTGAGATGTTTCAAAAATAGGTTGGCCCAAATTTCAAGGAATTTGGACTTTATTTGATATGATCTGACTCAAGTTGACCCATTTAGGTCAAAATGATCAACTTGGGTCAAGTTGACCAATTGTCAATTGGTCAAACCAAACCATGGGTTGGGCTAAGTTCATATGACCATTTGAAGTATTTTGATATCATTGGTTTGGTTCAATTTGATTTATATTTAGTTTTTGGTTCATTTAGGTTCACTTAGGTTAAATGGGTCAAGTTGACAAATTTAACCCATTTGACCCAATTGGGTTAGGTCATGGGTTGGTTTAGGCTTGGTTGATCATTTGAAATGTATTGCAAGCTTTGGTTTCAATCAATTTTGGTTTGGTTTGATTTCAAGTTGATTTGACCTTTTAGGTCAAGTTGGGCTCATGGTCAATTGGGCTAGGTTGGGTATAGTTAGCCAATTGAAGCTTTGGTCAAGTTCAACAAGTGATTTAGAATGAATTTGACCCATTGGTTATAATCAATTTGGCTTAGATCAAGATTTGACCCATTTTGACATTTTAGGTCAACTTGGGTCAAGTGGCCAATTTGGCTTGGTTTGGCTCAATTGATGGCTTGGTCAAGTTCAATCATTGATTTAGGATTGATTTAGATCAATGGTTTCAATCAATTTGGCCTAAGGTAGATTTTTGCTAGTTTGGGTTTCATTTGGTCTAAGTGTTGACTTGGTTAAAGGATAGGTTTGACTTGGTTTGACCCAATTTGAGTGATTGATCATCCTAGGATGATTGTTGATCATAATGTGAGGCTTAGATGGGCTTAGTTCAAACCAATTTGGGAAGGATTAAAATTTGGCACAAAAAGGTACTTTAGGTCACTTTGGGTCAAGTGAGCCTAAGTGGGTCAATTAACTTGATCAAGGCTTGATTCAAGTTTGGTTGAACTAGCATATGGACTTATGATTGAAATATAAATCCAATTGCAAGTAATTTGGAGTAAAATGAGTTTTTATTCATTTGACAATTTTAAGTCAAAAGGGTGAATATGGGTTTGACCTGGGTTAGTTTGATTTTGATTTGGTGATTGTAGTTTATGTTTATGATTGAAGGATTTGATTATTTCGAGAGAAAATTCAAAGGTATGAACTGATTTGAGAATGATTTGGTTAAGTTCAAGAATTTGACTTGAAAGGATATAGGTTGGATTTAGG
Organism: Cymbidium sinense; assembly: GCA_021442155.1. Lineage (NCBI taxonomy): Eukaryota > Viridiplantae > Streptophyta > Magnoliopsida > Asparagales > Orchidaceae > Cymbidium > Cymbidium sinense. The sequence goes on along the minus strand of CM038220.1, from coordinate 24,804,681 downwards.
TTAGATTTGGGCTTGAGTTTTGAATTTAGTTTTGGTTATTTGAATTTATATTTCATTTATATTTGTGAATATAAATGGGAATATAAATGGGTTATGAAAAAATCTTTTGAATTTGGAGTGATTTGAATTTGGTTTGGTTAAGTTCAAGGATTTGACTTAAAAGAGGATAGGTTGGAATTAGGTTACATTTGGAATTGAGTTTTGGAATTAGTTTTGGTTATTTGAATTTATATTTCATTTATATTTGTGAATATAAATGAGAATATAAATGGGTTATGAGAAAGTCTTTTGAGTTTGTGGTGATTTGGATTTGGTTTGGCTAAGTCCATAAGATGAAATCAAAATGGCTTAGGAAAGATTTTGGAGTTGGAGTTCAATCATGGGTTTCAATCATTTGATTTGGAATTGATTCATGATTTGGATCTTGGAATTGATTTGATGATTTGAAAAAAAATCAATTAGGTTGAAATTGATTTTGATTTGAGTTTGAAGTTGATTTGAATTTAAAGTTGATTTGAATTTGAAGTTTGATTTGAATTTGAAATTGATTTGAATTTGAAGTTTGACTTGAAAGAAGGAAGTAAGGATTTGGTTTAAGCTAAAGGGTAAGCAAGTTTTCCTAATATCCGTAAGGCATGACTTATTCCTATGGCTAACTCTTCTAAGTCTCTAAGGTTAGGTTGAATGTTCAGCTAATCACTAGAAGTGTCTTAAAAGGAACTCTTAGTGTTTAGAGGAGTCCTATTAAGATGAAGAAGTTGAAAGCTCACTAAAGTGAGGTCAACAAAGGTGCCTAATAGGTGTGGTGTGATTGACAAGGCATGCATATTGGTGTTGGCGGGTGATCAACAATGCTCGCACGATCACAAGCACTAACATAAATGATCTACTCCCAAACTAGAGGTGTAGGAGGAATCCAGAGCTTTGTAAAATGTGACTCTACTCATGTCGATAACCTAAGAGTGAAGGAGGAGTCCACTAGGGATTAAGTATGTGAACCCTTCACTAGGGGAACATGTTTAATTCATCCACTGGGGGATGAGAGGTTTGATTTGATTTGCATCTCACTGGGGAGAAATTTGATTTGATTTGTTGATTTAAGATTTGGTGCTCCGCTAGGGATGAAAATGTGAACTCTCCACTAGGGGAGCAAATTCAAGTCATTCACTAGGGATAAAGAGGTTGTGAAATCTGCTGGGGGATTAGAATTTGGGATCCACTAGGGGATCAAGTTTAAGTTATTGATTGGGGAACATGCATCTCGAGGAGAAGCAGATTGATTTGATTTTTTTGATTTAATTTGACTCCACTAAGGAAGTTGATTGAATTTATTTTGTTTGTTTAGTTTGACTCCACTAGGGAGGAAGGTTGATTTTATTTCAGATTTTAAATTTTGAATTTTAGAAGGACCACATCATTTGTGATGGACGGTAGGAGTCATGTTGGCCAGTCTACTTGATTTATCAATCCAAAGTAGTCTACCAACCCCATAGTAGACTATCACCAAAGGTTGTCTTTTTTGTGCATTTGGGAAGAAAGCATAGTAGACTTATATCCTCCAAAGTATGGATCAGTTGCTAGAGTAATCAGTTGGCGAAGCAACGGATTGAACCCAACCTTAGGCTAACTATTAAGTGAATGCCTCTGGGGGACTTAAATCAGCTCAAAGATAGTCAAAATTAATTTTTTTTAGTTATATTTAATGGATCCCATCGGTTTGCGATGGATTGCACTGAGTAGGGGCCATGTTGGCCTTGATCTACTTCAGATTTACCAATCCAAAGGAAGTAGTTTCTCGACTGAGGGGAGAACTATCCAACCAAAGGGGTGCCTTTCAGCTTGCAGGGGTTAATTCAGGAAATAAATCTTGGAGACACACATCTTCTTGAATAAAAGACCACTGGGGCAACATATTAGTAAAGTAACATGTCAACCCAATCTAGGGCTGCCCGTCGATTTGCGATGATGATGATCATGCTAGAAAGAATGTGTAGTAGACCTACATCTTCTAAAGTGAAATGAGCTCCGGGGTAACCTGTTTGTGGAAAAATAGATTGAACCCGACCTAAGGGCGACTATAGAGAGAGTGCCGGCCTAGGGACTTATCTTTACTCAAGAGTAGTTAGACAATTTTTATAGAGTTCTAGCAGTAAAGATAGGATGCACAGGAAAGGGTCCCAGGGGCTTGAATTTCTAACCCACAAGAGAATACATTTATTTGTTTTATTTTATTTGTTTACACGGACCCTATTGGTTTGCGAGGGATCATCGAGAAGGAGCTTATATTAGCTAGACCTATCTCGGTTTACTAAACCAAGAGAGAGAATCTGCATCCTGAACAAATTCTCCAACCATATGGGTGGCTTGAAAGGGGATCTAATCCAGAGTAACTTGGGGTAGTGTCAATGGGGTCTCATAATCCAAGTAGAGTGCCCGAGCAAGAGGGCCACTAAGGGCTTTATCCAAAACTCTAAAGAAGATAATATCTATAGGTAGTAGATGGCAGAGTATCTCCAATCTATACTATGTCAAGTTGACCAATTGGTCAAACTGGGTCAAGCTAAGGGTTGTGTTAAGTTCATATGACCATTTGAAGTATTTTGGTATCATTAGTTTGGTTTAATTTAATTTATATTTAGTTAGGTTCATTTAGGTTCACTTAGGCCAAATGGGTCAAGTTGACCAATTTGACCCATTTGACCCAATTGGGTTAGGAAGTAGGTTGTTTAGGCTTTGATCATTTGAAATGTATTGCAAGCTTTGGTTTCAATCAACTTTAGTTTTATTGGATTTGAAGTTGATTTGACCTTTTAGGTCAAGTTGGGTTCATGGTCAATTTGGCTAGGTTGGGTCTAGTTGGCCAATTGAAGCTTTGATCAAGTTCAACAAGTGATATAGAATGAATTTGACCCATTGGTTGTAATCAATTTGGCTTAGATCAAGATTTGACATATTTTGACTTTTTAGGTCAACTTGGGTCAAGTTGGGTCAAGTGGCCAATTTGGCTTAGTTTGGCTCAATTGATGGCTTGGTCAAGTTCAATCATTGATTTTGGGTTGGTTTAGATCAATGGTTTCAATCAATTTGGCATATGGTGGATTTTGGCTAGTTTGGGTTTCATTTGGGCTAAATGTTGACTTGGTTAAAGGCTAGGTTTGACTTGGTTTGACCCAATTTGAGTGATTGATCATCCTAGGATGATTGTTGATCATACTGCGAGATTTAGATGGCCTTAGTTCAATCCAGTTTGGGTAGGATTAAAATTTGGCTCAAAAAAAATGTCACTTTGGAAGTGAGCTAAGTGGGTCAATTGATCAAGGCTTGATTCAAGTTTGGTTAAACTCACATAAACTTATGATTGAAATATAAATCCAATTGAAGTGATTTCAAGTCAAATGGGTTTTAATTCATTTTCAATTTCAAGTCAAAATGGTGATATTTGACAGTTAGTTTGATTTTGATTTGGTGATTGTAGTTTATGTTTGTGATTGAAGGATTTGATTGTTTGGAGGGAAAATCTAAAGGTTTGAATTAATTTGAGAATGATTTGGTTAAGTTCAAGAATTTGACTTGAAAGGGTATTGGTTGGATTTAGGTTAGATTTGGGCTTGAGTTTTGAATTTTGTTTTGGTTATTTAAATTTATATTTCATTTATATTTGTGAATATAAATGAGAAAAATCTTTAATTTGAAATTTGATTTGAATTTGGTTTGGTTAAGTTCAAATTTGACTTGAAAGAGCATAGGTTGGATTTAGGTTAGATTTGGATTTGAGTTTTGGATTTAGTTTTGGTTATTTGAATTTATATTTCATTTATATTTGTGCATATAAATGGGAATATAAATGGGTTATGAAAATTTTTTTGAGTTTGTAGTGATTTGGATTTGGTTTTGTAAGTCCATAAGATGAAATAAAATCTTAGAAAGATTTTGATTTTGGAATTCAATCATGGGTTTCAATCATTTGATTTGGAATTAATTCATGATTTGGATCTTAGAATTGATTTGATGATTTGAAAAAAAAATCAATTATGTTGAAATTGATTTTGATTTAAGTTTGAAGTTGATTTGAATTTAAAGTTGATTTGAATTTAAATTTTGATTTGAATTTAAAGTTGATTTGAATTTGAAGTTTGACTTGAAAGAAGGAAGTAAGTATTTAGTTCAAGCTAAAGTGTAGGCAAGTTTTAATATCCCCATGGCATGACTTATTCAAACTCTTTCAGTCTCTAGATTAGGTTAATGTTCACCTAATCACTTGAAGTGTCTTAAGACCAGGAACTCTTAGTGTTTAGAGAGTCCTGTCTAAGATGAAGAAGTTGAAAGCTCACTCTAAAGTGAGGTCAACAAAGTCTTAAGTGAGTACATGATATTTTTTTTCACTATGTAAAATACAAGATCTTTTACTTAAAGCCTCCAAAGATGTCGAGTAATATACCACTTTTCTTAAATACATGTAAATGTATAAACAACTATAAGGATAGGAAAACCCATGCAAAAGTTATGTTTGATTTATTTAATTTTTTATTCTTATTTATTGGCCACAACATACATGTATATGTAAAAGAGTTTTAAGTGAGTACAATGCCATTGTTTTCTAAGTGGGTAGAAATTTAAACTAAAACCTCATCGATGTCTAGATTAATATTCTCTCTCAAAGACATATGAATGTACAAAAAGAACCACATAGATAATGAATCATGCAAGAAATTATGTTTGATTTGGTTGTACGATTTACATATGTGATATGAAATTCTTCCTAAGTCTTAACATGGAGATGCATAGGAATAAATTTAGGCAAATGTTGTGTTCTTTTCAAATGAACTATACACTTGAAAATCCTATGTGATAAGGAAAGAGAACTTCATATTGCAAATCTTATATTATCATCACATGCAAGCTTATAGATATTTGTAATGAACATTACTCATTATAATAATTGATTTATAGGTTTTGAAAATAGCTTTTGATTTAAATAATGATAATGGCCACACATATTTAATTTAAGTCAACACATGCAATTTGATATAAAAGAAAACATTTCATTTAATTAATTTTAAAAGAAATGAATGCATGATTTCATATGGCAAGCAATATTTAGCATGATTGGAAAGAAATAAAAGAATGTAAACACATGATTTCATTCATCCCAATTAATTCTTAAGGACAATCACATTAAAGAAGGCAAGACCCTATTGAAGAGATTTACTTGATTTGGCTAGAATTTAGGAAATATGAGAAAGGTTTGATCAAACTTACTCCTCCCAGATTGAAATTATTGGTTTAGAGTATGGTGATATGAAGAGAATTTGGCTTTGATTGTAAATTAGGTATGGATCTAGATTGCCCTCCCCTATTTCGCCTTGCATTAATGGGAAATCTAGATTTTGGAGCAGTCGAGAAGGCTTGGATTCACTCTGTGAGATTTTAGAAATGGCTTAGGAAGGTTCACTATGCAATTTTGTTTGATTTTTTGCTCAAATTGAGGGGGTATACTTTAAGCCCATCATGGATTACAAGTGTGCACATGATTTGCACTATCTATCCCCACCGACTTGTCCATCAAGTCGTGGTGGCACGCCATGGGAGGAGATAGGTCATGATCCATTGTGCAAGGTGTAAGTTTGGATCCAATGGGTGCTTATTGGGTTAAGTCAAACCTCCCAAAGGTCCTTGGCCACCTAGGTGTCTAATGGGCTATTCAAAGAAAGTTCCATGGAGTGATAAAAAATCCATGATGGGAGAATTAACTTTTTTGGATCCATTAGTTTTGAAGTTTAAATCCTATGGTTTGATGGCTAATTCTTGGTGGGGTCCACTTTTGGGAGATCTAGGACCTATGATTAAGAAAGTCCCCACAAGATCCCATAAGTTAGATTTGAGTGGTTTGGCTTGGATTGGTCAAATGGGTTCCATTTCTAGGTTATTGGTTGACCAATTGGTCAAATCCAAGACTTGGGTTAGTGCATATGATGATTTAGGATATTTTGGTTCAATTAATAGGATTGGTTTGGTCTAGGTTTGATTTGACTCTTGATTCAAAAGGGTCAAATTGGTCAAGTTGACCAATTTGACCAATTTGACTAAATTAAGTTATGTTAGGTGTTGAGTCAAGTTCAATTAGTTGATTGAAAATGATTGTAGGCTTTGGTTTGGTTTAATTTGAAATTAATTTGAATTTTGGTCAATTTGACCTTTTAGGTCAATTTGGGTTTTCTAAATCAAGTTGACCAATTGGTCAACTTGGGCTCAATCATGGCTTTGGTCATGTTCAATAATTGATTTGGGATGAACTTGAGCCATTGGTTGCAATCAATTTAAGTCATGATTTGACCCATTTTGGCTTTTTAGGCTAATTTGGCTCAAGTTACCAATTAGACTTGGTTTGGCTCAATTAATGGTTTGGTCATGTTCAATCATTATTATGAATGGGTTTGAGTTAATGGTTTCAATCAATTTGGCATATGATAGATTTTGGCTAGTTTGGGTTTCATTTGGGCTAAATGTTGACTTGGTCAAAAGCTAGGTTTGACTTGATTTGATCCAATTCAATGCAATTGATCACCCCATGATGATTGTTGATCATGATTGAGGTTTAGATGGGCTTAGTTCAAACCAATTTTGGTTGTATTAGAAATTGGCTAAAAGGTCCTTAGGTTACTATGAGCCTAAATGGTCAATTGGCTTGATGGTTTGATTCAAGTTTAGTTGAACTCACATATGAGCTGGGATTGAAATATAAAATCCAATTGTAATTGCCAAGTGGTTTTGGTTCATATATCAAGCCAAAGGGTTAACTTGGGCTTGATTTGGGTTGACTTGGATTTGGCTAATGTGGTTTTGTTTATATTTGGATCAATGATGAAGGAATGATCAATAAAGAAATCCATGAGTTTTGAATTGATTTGGGTATCATTTAGCCAAGTTCAAGAAATTAGCTACAAGGGCTAAGATTGGGAATTTGATTTGAGAGTTTGGTTTTTGTCATTTGAATTTATATTTCATTCATATTTGTGAATATAAATGAAGATATAAATGGTTTTGAGAAAATCACTTGAGTTTGAGTGATTTGAAGCAAATTTGATTAAGCTTAGGATGTCAAAAAAGACTAACTTGGGTTTTGATTTAGTTTGATTTATTTATGGTCATCATTAAGTTTCATTTATATTTATGAATATAAATGAAGGAATGATTGATTTATAAAGAAATCAATCATGTTTAGTTGATTTGGATCAAGATTTGATTAGGTTTATGGAGGTGATCCATATGGCTTAAGAAGGTCATTTGTTTGATTTATTTTGATTTGATTTGAATGGTTTGAATTTGATTCCATTTATATTTGAATATAAAAAGAAAGATTGATTTATAAAGGAATCAACCAAGTTTGAGTTGGTTTTGAAGAGTTTAAAGCATGAAGGAGGTTCATATGGCTTAGGGAAAGATTTTGAAATTTGGACTTAATCATGGGTTTCAATCATTTAGAGTTTGGGATTGATTTATGATTTAGAATCTGATTTGAGATTGAATTTTATAATTGAGAAATCAATTGGATTGATTTGGATTTGTTAAGGCTAAGTCCATAAGATAAAATCAAAGGGCTTAAAGGATTAGTTTGAATTTTTTGATGGATTTCAATCATTGGATAGTTGGATTTAATTTTGAATTTTGAATTTGAATTCAAGGTTTAGAGTTTGAAAGAGGAAGCAAGGATTGGCTTTGGTCTATGGGGTAGGCAAGTCTTCCTAAATCAAGGCATAACTTATTCCTATGGCTAAGTCTTCTAAGTCTCTAGGGTTAGTGTTCACCCACTAGAAGTGTCTTAAGATTAAGGAACTCTGGTCGAGAGTCCTAGATCTATGATGAGAAGTTGAGATCTCACTCCAAAGTGAGGTCAACAAAGGGAGCCTAATATGTGTGGTATGACTAATAAGGCACACCGCACGTATTGGTGTTGACCGAGATGATCAATAATATCTAAAAGATCACAAACACTAACAAAAATGATCTACTCCTAAACTCGAGATGTAGAAAGAATCATGATCTTAGTGTAATGCAACTCAGCTCATGCCAAGGGCATAAGGGAGGAAGAAGGGATCCACCAAGGGATCAAGCATGTGAACTTTCCACTTGGGAAGTAGGTCCAAATTATCCACTAGGGATAAGAGGTTGGATTTGGTATGATTTGGGTAGTATCCATTGGGATTATGTATAACCCATAGATGAAGAAATGAACCTTCACTTGAGAAGTAGGTTGTTATCCAATAGGGATAAGGAGGGTTTGAATTTGAGTGCACTCAAATGCAAGTTTGAATTGGGTTTAATTGACTCAGGGAGATCGAGATGATTGATGTCTCATTTGGTTGGTTGATTGTTTGTTAAGTTTTAGATTTTGAGATGGAATTTTAATGATAGAATGGAAGGAGAAGGCTATGTCGGCCCGGGCCATAGATTTTAATCCAAAGGGGTAGTCCACCAACCATGGTAGAACTATCAAGGGGTTACCTTCGATGTGCTTGGGAGAAAGCATATCAACTTACATCTCCAAAAGTAACCACCGGGTGATCTATGACACAACAAATCAAACTTAAGTCTTTGAATGAATGCATTGGACTTATATCATCTCAAAGTAGTCAAGATGATGTCATTTGATTGAATCACATTCTTTTAATTTCATTTTTTAATTTGATGATCCCCTGGCGATGGATCCACTAAGAAGGGGCTAGAATCTTCCTTGACCTATCTTAGATTTACAAATCCAAAGGGATAATCTACTGGAAGTAGAACTAACCAACCTGTGGGGTGCCTTCGATGCAATGGAGTTGGGAAGAAAGTGGGGACTCACATCCTCCTACAAATGAACCATTGGGTGATTGGTCACTGCAACAAATCAAACGACCTAATACCATCGCTAGGACGCATGAGAATGCATAATAGACTTATATCTTTCAAAGAAAAGATGACCTGGGGTAACTCATTGTGGATAGACAAGTTTAACCCACCTGGCATTATTGAGAGGCCGACTGGGACTTATCTCAACTCAAAGTAGTGAATTCCTATAAGGAGTTTTGCTAACACTGCCCTAAAGATAGGATGCCTGCTTGGGAAAGGGGCCTCTAAGGGCTTGAAATCCTAATCCACAAATAAAGATATATTTTGTTTGTTTTATATTCGTGTGGACTCTATTTTTGTGGGACCATATCGAGAAGGAGCTTATATCGCCTAATCCTATCTTAGACTTATGGACAGGGAGAATGCATCCAAAACAAATGCTCCATGGGGTGGCTAGGAAAGGGGATGTCCAATCCAAAAGTAATTAGTAGTGTCTAAATGGGGTCGCTAAGGATGTGATCCAAATAGAGTGCCAGGGAGGTGTCAGGGGATCCAAAACCCTAAAAGATCTGTAGGTATCTGGTCAACCCAAAAGAAAGTGGGGACTCACATCCGCCAAGAGTGGTGTATCCACCAGTGATTGTCACATGATGATAACAAAACCAACCTAAGGTGCCCATCGATGTATAAGAAAAATGTGTGACTTACATCTTCCCAAAGAGAATCATGGGATAGTTTATCTTCTCGAGGGACGACCTAAGGCTAATTACTAAGTGGGGAGTTCTATAATAAAAGCTTGAAGTAGTCAGGAGGAAAAGAGCCACTAGGGGACTTATCTTATGCCTCAATATACTCGACTTAGTTAGTGCATGATGACTAGTTCAGGAAGAAAGCATGTAGACTTACATCCTCTTAAATGAAGTCAACATGAGGTAGCTCATCGGCTGTGCGGTAAGACCTACCAAATTATCAATAATCAAGGGGAAGAAAGAGTGGGACTCAGATCCACCAAATAAGTGACCATTAGGGTGACACACTAGCAAGGTAGTATGTCAGCCCGACCTAGAGCAGCTAATGAGTGAGTGCCACGGGGAGCTTGCTCCCACATCAAAATAGCTCGAGACAAAAGATATGTCTTTGTTTATGATGTGAAAGAAATAAAAGGATACCACTTAGGTTCTCTTACACCTATCCTAATAGTACTGGAGGATCAAATGTAGTTTGTGTTTTTATTGTGGAGGGATAGGATGCTACTCAGGTTCTCTTACACCTACAAAACACGCTGGATTGCAAAGAAAGATACTAACACATAAGAGATGGAATTTGATATGAAAAGAAGTTTTATTGATGATTATTTTGAAATAAGATTTATGGGTAATATTTCTTTAGGTAGAGCCCGTTGATTGGAAGCATAAGGCGCTCTCCCTTACACTTTATAAATTGATAAGATCCTTCTTAATAAGCCTTCTTTATGGCAAAAGAGCCTTCCCAAGTGGGTTCAAACTTACCTCCCATCTTTCGACGGGTAACAATTGGTCTCCTCAGAACTAAAATAAGCTCTCCTACTTGAAAAGCTCTAGGATGGCCCAACTTATTGTGAGCTTGAATTATTTTGGCTTTGTACAACTCGAGGTTCTAGCATGTCTGGAGGCGTCTCTCCTCCAAACCTTCGAGCTCTTCTAACTGCAGCTTGGCATTCTGCTTTGTAGTAATCTTGCTACCCACAACTATCTTTAGTGATGAGAGTTAGACTTCTTATGGTAGAACATCTTCAGACCCACACACTAAGGAGAATGGGATAGATTGAGTTGGAGTTCTGTATGTGGTATGGTAAGACCATAAGGCTTCAACTAACTGCTCAAGTCACTGTCTCTTTTTATTTTTGAGTGTTTTCTTCAATATTTGGATGAGAGTTTTGTTGAATGCTTCTACTAGACCATTTTCCCTCAGGTAGTAGATGGTGGAATATCTCCAATCTATGTTGTGTCTCCAGGAAAAGCTATTGATTTTAGTGCTGAATGCATTCATTATTAAATATTCTTTAAGACTATATACAATATGGTTCTTGAAAAATTGGAGCACATAGTTGTGACCTCTCTAGTGGGATTGCCTCACTTGGAAAATAGTCGGTAGCTAGAATGAAGCGGTGACCCTTGAAGAAGGAAGGATCGATCGGACCCACTATGTCGGTGCCCCAACACTCAAATGGCCATGAGGCCAAATAGATGTAGAATGTTGGGTGGTTGATGCAGACCACATGCACACGACATTGGTGACATCTCCTAGCTACATCCATATGTAATCATCGAAAGGTATCCCTCTTTTTATCTTGGCTTTCATCTTTGGACTAGACTGGTGAGCTCTATATAAACTTGAATGTACCTCGGTCATGATTTTATGGGCTTCATGTTTGGCTAAACAATGTAACCATATATGATTGAAAGAAGGGTATAAGGTCATCCATAGAGAGAGCTATCTATTTCATCTGATGGGCTAATGACTTCTCTTGAGATAGTTTGCCTTTGTTTAGGTAATTCATGAATGGTTTCTAATCTGACTTATCATCATTTTTGGCAACAGTGACCTCCCTTTCAAGAGAGAGTTTCTCGATGAGTTTAGCATCAATAAGGGATAAGACTTGTCTTTTTTGGACCCTTATTAGAATGGACTCATTTTCTAGGCAAGTCAACTCCTTGGAGAGCTTGGTTAATGCATCTGCTATAATATTATCTCCTCAAGGAATCTTGTAGATAGTGAGCTCTAGAATTTGAGCCAACAACTCCATGGTATACTTGTGGTAATGATGGAGTTTAGGCTTTAGAACTTTATTCTTACTCAGAGATTTTTTTGATGATGAGCTAAGAATCCCCGAAGATGTTGATGCTCTAGATGCATAATGTGATGACTAACTCTAGACTGGCAATCAGAGCCTCATATTCAGCTTTGTTGTTGGTGCATGGATTGGACAGATGATATGAGAATCTCATCACATCATGGTCAGGAGTTAGGAGGACTTTTCCTACCCCTACCTTCCCTGGAAGAGTAGATCATGGTTCTTATCCTTTTTGAGAGGAAGTTGTACCATCAAAATACATCTCCTAATGGAGAATGCTAGTGTCCCCTAAGTTCATGATTTGTTCATCAAGGAGGTCATCACTATGTAAGAACCGGCGGGAAGTGTGCTAAGAAATCTTACGTCCTTTCATAGCAGAGGATATGATGTCAAAATGTGATAAAATCATGGACTAATGCACTAACCATCCAGATAATATTGGTTGTGTCATGAGATATTATAGTGGATTAATTCTAAAGATTAGATTCACCTTATGAGAAATCATGTAATATGATAGCTTTTGGGATGCAAAGATTAAAGCTAAGCAGTGCTTTTCAATAGGTGGGTAGTTTGCCTCAGTAGGAAATAGATGATGGCTAAGGTAGTAAAGAGCATTTTTTCCCTTCGTCATTGGTTTGAGCCAGCAAAGCGCCAAGGGAGTCATTTAATGTAGTGATGTAGAGGATCGATGGCTTGCGGGATAGAAATAGAAGCGGTGGCGTCATCAAGTGTTGCTTGATGTCTTCAAAGGCATGCTAGCACTTATCCCTCTTGAACTTGACATCCTTTTTGACAAGTGCTGAGAATGGTTGGAATCTTCCTAATAGGTTGGATATGAAGCATCCTAGATACGCCAACCACCCTTGAAATGATCTGAGTTGAGTTAGACTTTTAGGGGGTGACATTTCTAAGATAGCCTTGATCTTCTCTGGATCGATCTCTATTCCCGGTGTTGGACAACAAACCCAAGGAATTTTCTTGAAGCTACTCCGAATGCACACTTCAGGGGATTCATTTTAAGGTTAAATTGTCTTAACCGTTCAAAAGCTACTCTCAAGTCAAAAAGATGGTCTTCCTCTTCTTTGCTTTTGACTACTAGATCATTAACATAACATTCAACTTGATGGTGAATGAGTTCATTGAAGATCTGAGTCATGGCCGGCTGGTACGTAGCACCAGCATTTTTAAGGCTGAAAGGCATGACCGTATAATAATAGATTTCGATCGGGGTTCAAAAAGTAGCATTCTTTCATCATCGAGGGTTCAAAAAGTAGTATTTCTTTCATCGTTGGGGGCCATCTTGATTTGGTTATAGCCAAATGACCTGTCTATAAAGGAGAATATTGCATGAAATGAGGCAATGTCATTTCATCGATTCTGATATAGGAAGTGGAAATTCATTATTAGGACTTATTCAGATTTTTAAAATAGATGCATATACAAATTAGGCCATTATTTTTCTTAACTGGGATGACACTGGTTGACCAGGTAAAATATTTTTCTTTCCTGATAAATCCAGCATCAATAAATTTCTTGATTTTAGAAGTGACCTGTTGTTCAATTTCTAATGTGTCTAGGAGCTTGTTTGATAGGGTTAGCATTAGGTTCTATTGCTAGTTTGTGGACTGCTACATCAAAAGATAAAATGGGCATTTCTTCATAACTCCATGCAAAGCAATCCTTAAACTCAGCTAATAGCCTAACTAAGTCATTAGTTTCTTCTTCATTCAATAAGGAACTGATGTACATCAAGCGTGGATCTTCTTTTGTTCCCAAGTTGATTTCTTTGAGTTCGTTAATGGTTGATCTAATTTCTTCTTCAAACTCTGGTGGTGCATCTTTAACTTTAGGCTCATTTTGGTCATCTGAAGTTTCTAAACATGCCTCCTCATAAGAGTTAACATGATTTGAGAAGAACCTATCAGACCCCAAATGAGTGGTGATGACTAGGCAAAGGTTGTCATCATCGACTTGACCCACTGTGTCGAATCCTAGTCTTGGTCTTGATTGAGAATATCTGCTTTGGTTATCCCATAGTTTTTCAAAGTAGTCTGACCTGTGTTTAGACCAAGTATGTGAGATTAATCCCTTCTTTGCTAAGTTAATAACATAAGGTGAATATCAATCAAAAGGCAGTTATATTAAATCTTTATATGTTCTTGACTTAAGGATGATGCTTCTAACAAAAACCTCTTCGACTTGATATTAGTGACTGATTTGGGGGCCTCCTTAACTACCAAACCTTCAACTTTTTGGGAAGAAAGTGAGGTTAGAGCTAAAGTTCCCAACTGTTGCCTGACTGTTCTACATAATGATGATTTGGATACATTCATGATTTTCTTGGAGGCATGGTCTTCACCACTGTCTGGCTCGAATGTCATCTCTAAAGGGACCCTCTGAGAGGGGTTAGTTGGCATGCCAACCATATGAGACACATCCTCCAAATTGGACTCTAAGTCTATGTGGATAGCGGGGGTACTCCTGTGAGCTGGAACATAGCTCCAATCAGCTGGCCACCAGCAAGGAGGTCTTCCACCACTAAAAATGTCTATAGATTTACCTCTTCCTCAACTTGGTAGAGGTTGAGTCGTCCTACCCAAGTGTTCATATAGAAAAATAAACTGTGGGCTGAATCTAACATCTGGCTCTACTTCTTCCTCGGTGTCTGATTCTCACTCACTTGTACTTTTTTTCTTTTCCTTTTTTATTTTTTTTTTCTTTTTTAGTTTCTTTTTCTTTTATTTATTTTTATTTTGATTTTGAACTTTCACCAAGTTCATGAGAATAGACTTTTTGATTTGGAGGAAGATAGTAAGTTGCATCTTCTTAAATCTCGACCTCCCTTACTGAAAATGGCTTCAAGTCTCTTTTGACACAATACTTGATTTCTGCTCTTCTAAATTTGATGTACTGATGCAAAGAAGATGGAACTATGTTGTTTCCATGTATCCAAGGCCTACCAAGCAAAACAGTGAAAGATGTATCTGAATCAATTATGTAGAACTTAACTTCTGTCTTCCAGTCATCTATTTCTAATGGAACACTATAGAGCCTAAAGCCCTCTCACTTTGCTCATTGAATCCTCTCAACATCATTTAATCTCGTCGAAGTTTAGACATGTCGATCCTGAAGTAGACAAGGGTCTTTAGACTCATGATGTTTACTGATGCACCTGGGTCAACTAACACCCTGGAGAGTCTGAATATGCCCATGTCCACTGTGAAGTAGAGGGGACGGTTGTGCTCCGTTGTCCCCAAAAGAAGGCCTTCATTGGTGAATATAACACCACAGGCTTCTCTTGAAAAACATGCCTCCCTCTTCAAAAGCGGTCAGCTTAGCTAAACATATTTCTAGATCAAAAAGAGCTTTGATCAATAACTCCCTCATCTCTTTGGATAATACAAGGGCATCATATATGCTTAATTTAGCTGAAAAATTTCTCAGGTGAGTGAGGACATTATAGTAAACTCTGGGGTTGGTCCTCCACAAGCATATCCATAGGTGGAGTATCCTGTTGAGGGGCTTCTTGATCGCTTGAACTAATGACTTGTTTACCCTTATCTTGAGGTACTATCCTAGGAGGTAGAACTTTGCCACTGGGGAGGTTAACTTCAGTGACTTCATGAGATGGTTTAGTGGAAAGTTCTACCACTCATCGTTCACCTTCTCCTATGGGATCATCGAGTCGGATGACTCCAAATCAATCTCAATGGGTGAACTCGAATGATTCAGGAATAGAAAATCCATTTCTGAATCAAAAGAAGAGAAGTGATCGGAACTAAAGTTATTATTATTAATTAGACTTGGAGAGCAATCTAAAAGAATATACTCAGGAAGATCATCAGAAGTAAAATAGATGTAATCGAAATCAGCTTGCTTCATTGATTTCTTAGATTTGGATGAAGGTACAAAATAGAAATCAAGTAAGTAGTGAGTGAGGGTTGGCACCTCCTCTCCTACTACAATGCTAGAAGAGTTGGTTGGAGGAACTGTAGATGCAACTATAGAAAGAGTGTTGGACCCGATTGGTGATTGTGTTACTTTGTTATCCCGGGCAAGTGGAGGCTGTTGCTACTGCTGTTGGGCTTCTACCTCCCTCAAGTTGTCCTTAGCAACTTGCAAACATTCCTTAGAGTTGGAGGTTTGAGCTAGTTCAGGCACTTATAAGGGTAACTTTCTAATCTTAGAAATTATTTTCTTAGGTTCAAGATAGGAGATGTCCCAACCTTCCTCTATCTTGAGAAGATCGCATGTATCCCCAATGATTACCCTAACAGAACTAGAGGGTTATTCTAGTAGGTATTTCTTAGGGATGATGATAGAACCTGACTTATAGCTATGCTCAAGCAAGTCTTTAAAGGTAAAGCAATCTTCCAAGACATGTTCTAGCATGTGGTGGTAGGGGAAAAAGTTTGGATCATGACTCTTGCCCACATCCTCCTCAGCCTCCAGGCTCTAGTAAATCAGCTTCTTTAAGAGGTTCTTAAAGATCTTCCTGACTACCTCCCTCTTGAATGAATAATATTTATTCAATTTGTTGGCAAGAGTAGGTAAGTGATAGTTACCTGGTGGTGGATAGGAATACTGTTGTTGATGTTGTGGATGGGGATACTACTGAGTAGGTGGTAGTGCAGACCGATTTAAAAACTTAGGTGGCCGATATGATGGCCTAGGCGGTAGCAAAGAAGGTGGTAGAGGAGGCTACTGAGCTCGAGGTATGTCTGATTGAACTCGGTCTTCCCTTATCAACATCTGACTACCCCAGCTTTTCTCAAATGCCTTCTGGTGCAGGCTTGGTTGATCTTGGAAAGGTCACTATTTGACCTCTCCTTGTAGACTAGCCACCTTGTTGATTAATTTTTTAAATGTCTTAATGGTGAACGCTTTAAGAATGAAGGCGATCGGGCCATGAATATTTTTGAGTAAAATTTCAATGGCATGTTGTTGTAACTATGGTTCATACTTCATACTTAAAATTGCCATCTAAGAATGTAATAAGGGACTCAGGGTGTTGTTGAGCTACAACAAGATCACCCATTACCCTTTCTCGACAAATCTTTTAATAAATAGCTGCTCTAACTCAGCAAATATCTTTGCTGAATCATTGGGTAGTTTAACATACCAATCAAATGCGATGCCTATCAAGCTATTGATGAAGAGGCGAAATAAGAGTGCATTTTTGCCACCGGTATTGCAATATTCGGCCGAAATGTGCTATGTGTTATCGGGGGTTCCCACTGCTATCAAAAATTTTGAAGGATGGAAGCACAAAGCCCTTAGAGTATTAGACACCATCAAATTTCTCTAAGTAGAGTCTACCCTTTGTAACAGATGAGCCACCTCGGGCTTGCGCCAACACTTCCCTCACCTATTGGTCCACCATGTGTTTAATGTCTTTTTCATGCATGGAGTTGCTATCCACCACCTTTCTATGCAAGCTACCACTGTCTCTCTCTATAGGAATGCATCTAGGATGATCTAAAGTGTGTGCCAACTCTACTCTATTGGCTACTACGGGTGAACGCTGTGAAACTAGAGCTAAATTTTGAAATGTTGACACCACTGCCATCAACTCTTTGATCTTCTTTCCCATTTGGTCAATATGATCATCCCTCTGTCTAAGATCTTAGAGGAGGTGCTGAGTTGAATGGACAACATCATCTTCTACTACAGTACCTTCCTGACTATGCTGGTCTCTATGGAGGGACCCCCCTAGTATTAACCATGTGAACTTCGACTGAATCCTCAAGAAGCTCATCCTCATCTGGATCAAAGCTGACCTTTCCCTCCTCACAATCTAACCTATCACTTCCTAGAACTTCTCTCTTCTCTGCAAAGTATTATGCTAAAATATCATCTAAGGAGCGGTCTAACCGTGTTGGTACAAATAAACAGATTGTAGGTTGTGCTCGATAGAGATGCACCCACCTTGTCCTTGGAGTGTTGGCTCTGGGAGAGTCATGTTCACTGGAAGAGACATGCTCATGACTACTCATGGGTAGAGTGGTGTATCTAGGGAGATCCACTTCCATGGGGCAAAACCTCCCCTTCCTACCCTCTTGCTATCACCGCTCAATGGTGGTGGTGGTGGTGGAGCGACCACGATGCTGCAGGGTTGCCACTCCTTCTTCACCAAGATTGAAGTAGAAGATCGAATAGGGGAACTCATCCTTACCTCAGTCAATAAAGTAGATGAAGTGGGATCATTTGGCTGTAGCCGGATCACCAAGGGGGCTTTCTTATCCCCGGATGCTATCTTCTGTGCCTTTGTAGGAACGATGGATGGAGGGACCTGAACTGGTGATAGTGGGTGAAGAGTGGATCGGTGTGGTGGAGACAACACTGGCTCTACCCTCACTGGGGATTTCCCCATATGACTGGTGGTACCCGTCAACACTATGCTATTGGTCCTATTGTCCCAAGTGGCCTAATGATCGGGGAAATAAACTAGAGCGAAGGATGCCAACTTCCTAGTAAACCTCACCCTCCACGCTCCACGGTGCTACTCGGGCCTCTAACGCTCTATCACTAGGAATATGCCTAGTAACACTCTTGGGATGATCGTCAAAAATAATGTGTGGTTATGAGCTGTGTGCCACCACGCGTAATACCATCCATAGGCGGCTTGGGACTTCCTCCTCCCAAGCCAAAACCTCTAGTATGGAGGTGGAGGCAATCTGCTATCTCTAGTCTTCCTCTCATCATCGAGAGGGGTGGAAGTTGCTAATCGAGAATGAAAAACCTCGTGGGGAGAACCCTCCTCTGCAATGTGGGAAGCGACGTCTATCTCTTAGGTGGCATACTCGTGGTTCCGCTTGATCTTGTGGCTCTTCTTGCGTCACTGTGTGCGGCTGAGTAAGGCAGTGTGAGAGCTAGATCCAACCTCAAAGGTAGGGAAACTATCTCCAAAGTCAAGATAGCCTTCCCCTTAGAGGGGACCAATGAGGAGGTACTAGCATGCACTCGAGTAGCTGTGGGAGAAACTGGCTGAGTAGGAACTGGACTGACTGGCGAAACCTCGTCTGCCTTCCTCTTCAAGGAAGGATATTCAGTGAAGGCAGGTCAATGCGGATGACTAACTTTTGCCCATCCACCTCATCCTGGCTAACTGTGGTGAGGGTAGCCCCCTCACAAGTAACTCATGCTCCCTCGAATCCTCAGCCAAAGAACACTAGATGGGTGGAGTCGGGTCTAAGGAGGTTGGCAGATCAAGGAAAAATCCATCCTGAATGGAAAGGTAAAAACAAACTTCTGAAAAGCCATATATGCTAACTATAAAGACTGCACTGACTGATCTAAGATGTATGTTTGCATATATTGAAATGTAACTTGTATCAGATTTATCTTGATATTTATTCTAAGAAAGTAATAGAGGCTTGGAGTTTTGAACCCACACTCAATAATTCAAATATTTTAAGTGGGGTTCATTAGAGAGATTTGGATGTTTGGAGGAGAGTCTTTTGCCACTTAATTTTTGATTTTATAACCCATACTCAACCAATTTAGGTAGGTTGGGTGGGGTTCAAAAAAGAGAGATTTCTTTCTAGAGATTATTTGCATTTTATGTTTCTTGTTTGAAAATATGTATTATTTGAAGGAACCTCTACTTACCAAATTTGGGTATGCTGAGAAGAGGTTTTGATTATGTGTTTGAACTATTTTTGCTTGTGAAGATTTGATTGTGTGATATTTTGGTTTGAAAAATAGGGCTTCTTACTTAACAAATTTGGTATGTTAAGTAGAGATCACATGTGTTTGATTTGTGCTTGAAGATGAGACTTTCACTTAAACAAATTTGGCATGTTAAGTTAAAGCCAAGTATGATTGAGAGATAAATTTGCTTTTCTTTGAAGATGGGAGTCCTGCTTCACAAATTTGGTATGGTAAGTGAATGCCCCAAATGTGTTTGAGATATGTTTATTTTCCTTTGAAAATGAGACTCTCACTTAACAAATTTGGCATGTTAAGTGAAAGCTCAAGTGTGGTTGATATGAAAAATTGGATCCTTACTTAACAAATATGGTATGTTAAGTACGGATCAAAATGTGTGTTGAAAAGAAACCCTCACTTAAAAAATTTGGTATGTTAGGTGAAAGCCTAAATGTGTTTAATATATATTTGAAAATGGGACTCCCACTTAACAATTTGGTGTGTTAAGTGGAAATCAAAGTATGATATGACTTGAGAATGAGATTCTCACTTAACAAATTTGATATGTTAAGCGGGAAGCCAAAATCGCATAACTATATGATTCTTACTTAATAAATTTGATGTGTTAAGTAGAACCAAATATATGCCGTGAAAGTGAGACTCTTACTTAGCAAATTGGATATGCTAATTAAAAGTCAAAATATTTATTTTTTTGAAAATGAGACCCTCACTTAACAAATTGAACATGTTAAGCAAAAGTCAAATTTTATGTTTTGGAAATGAGACCCCCCACATAACACATTGAAATTGTTAAGTGAAAGTCAAATTTATATTTTGAAAATGAGACCCCCACTTAATAAATTGAAATTGTTAAGTGAAAGTCAAATTCATGTTCTTGAAAATGAGACCCTCACTTGACTAATTGAATATGTTAAATGAAGGTCAAATTTATGTTTTGGAAATGAGACCCCCACTTAAGAAATTGAAATTGTTAAGTGAAAGTCAAATTTATGTTTTGAAAATAATACCCCCACCTAACAAATTGAAATTGTTAAGTGAAAGTCATATTTATGTTTATGGAAAGTGACCCCCACTTAACAAATTGAAATTATTAAGCAAAAGTCAAATTCATGTTTTGGAAATGAGACCCCCACTTAACAAGTTGAAATTGTTAAGTGAAAGTCAAATTTATGTTTTGGAAATGAGACCCCCACTTAACAAATTAAAAATATTAAGTGAAAATCAAATTTATGTTTTGGTTTAAAAAGAGATTCTCACTTTAACAAGTTTGGATATGTTAGGTGGGAATCAAACATAGCATGAATTGCTCTTGAAAAGAGCAAAGCTTCAACTCCAACATATGTGGAATATGTTGAGCAGAACTTCAATTTTTATTTTATGATTTGAAAGTAGAATCTTCATTCAATAAGTTTGAGTATGTAGAATGAAGATAGCTATTTTCAAAGAGAAGTTCTTTTGGAAAGTGTCATTTTATGAAAGAATTTATTTATTTTAAATTTTATGATGAACCTTGCCTCATCAAACTAATGGTGGGGAGGTTTGAGATTTTTATTATCTCTCCCTTCATTGATAAATCATGTTCTTTATCTATTGGGGAGCCCAATAGGAGTTTTCAAGACCTACATGGAGTGAGGTCCTAAAACCTAAAGGATGTTGGCTAACTTTTCTTAGGAATGAAATAAGCTAAGTGCCAATGGAAGGAAAGATAGTCTTGGACTCACATAAAATGCAAGTCCATTATCGATGCTTGGAGACAACAATCATCTACTAGAGATGGAGAGATGATCCATCCCCAGTGGAGTCACCAGAGATATCTGTGGTGTTTATTTTTGGATTGAATTTGTGTGTTGTGTATATGTGAGGGGACACCATGTAGATCTGAGGATGTACTTGTTAAGGTGATCAGGTACTATTAAGGAATAGTATACTATCTTGAGAGATAGAAGTCACTACCCTATAATGGACCTAATCATCTAATAAGGACTCCTAAGGCAGGATGGATCTTTGAATATACAGGAGATTTTCCCACTTTATATGAAAAGTAAGCGGATTTATTTAAACCAGATTCATTAAGTTCCCTATGGAGGCAAGCCTCCATAGTTAATTACATATTAAGGGAAGTGAGTCTCTTAAAAATACTCTCGATTAAAGGAGGTGATTCTTATCTCTAAAGAATTCAAAGATAGGGCTATCAAAGGATTGGTTGTATTTTAGAAAATCAAGTGGGATAGATCAAAAGGGGAGAGTTATTATTGAAACCAAAGGAGATGAGTAGGGAGTGCTCATTATACTAGAAGACCTAGTGAGCACTTCAATCTATCTTATGGTAAGGGTTTATGTATTTGAAGTTGAGGAGATTTATTTATTTGAGTTGAAATTTTGTTTAAAAATCTAGGACTTATAATTCCATAATACAAGATTATAGAAATGCCTGAGAGGTGAGGATTTATGCTTGTAGCCCGTAAAAGGAAACAACAATCTCATATCTTAAATCTAGAGAGCTTTGATGAGGGCCAAAATATGGCCTAAATCTAAGGCCAAAATGGGTATATGGTTTACCTCCACAAGAGAGAGTAAACCACCCGACTGCTAGACTTATTATCGCTTGGAGTGGTAGCCAACTAACTCCTCCTATGCTTTAAATCCATGTAGGAAAGTCATATGCTTTGCAAGATAGTTAGGCTATTATTTATTTAAAAGAGAAATTAAGTTCTTAAACCTACTCCCTAAGAGACTAGAGCATGAGGGATATGAATAATGACTTAATCTAAAGTAAATTTTTATCAGATTTTATTTAATTTGGGACTCTTTATTTTGACACAGGCTATGAAATTTTGTATGCCTAAATGCATGAGAAATCGATTATGGGCCAAATCAAGCAAGAAAGAGGTGTTCTTTCTGTGGGGATCTAAAAATTTGTCATCGACCTCTCGATGAAAAGAGTGATTTAAGGTGTCGGTGTAATTTTTAGAAGGAAAATGGAATAGTAGATAAGACACTACCTAAATATTTCATCCTCATTTTATGAGGACTTTAGATCTGGTTTTAGGTTTCCTATAGTCGCAAGAACCTATAGTTAATTACCCCTCTCGATGTTGACAGAACATTGATTAAGGCTAGTCTTAGATCAAATGCGTAGCATATAGTAGCAACATGTGGAGTTTTAAAATTTAGAATTTATGATCATCATTATTTAAATTAAAGCGGATGGTTGGGGGAATGATGATGCACCGATCTAGATCCCATGGTTTCATCATCCCGGGCTATCGCGGTCCCTTGTCTACCTAGTCAGAGGAGGTAGGTGACCCAACCTGATCGAAGGATCCTCATCAGTAACACATGGGTTACGTCATCCAAGAAATCCTTGTAGACTTGGGGTGGTGTTTGTCTAAGGAGATAGGTTTAAGTCTACCTTAGCTAATAGAGAGCTTTTTTTCCTATCAAGTATGCCCTGTGGTTCATAACTCAAAGGGGAAAAAAGGGGTGCATACACTACGCCATGATTGTGATATAGTGGGGTCATTTGGTAACAACCATCCGATCAGAGGACTCTGTTCGTAACGACATCATGTGGAGCTTATTGGCTAAGCCACACAATCACAGTCATACGCATCCTTGCATTGAGATTATTTGAGAAAATATGTGAACTTGATTTGACTTTGGCGCCTTTGTGAGCTAGAGTTTTCTTAATTTGTCACCTCCAATAAATAATTATGGAAGGTGGACTGATTTTTTAGCTTTAAGTTCTTTAAAAATTAAATTTTATTTAAGCATTTATAATTTAATGATTTATTTGATTTTACATTTGCATTGATACTTGAGATTGATTGATTCAATTTGAGGTTGCAAGCATATTTTTATGGTAAGTATCCTCCGGTTGAAATCTTCATTCAACATAGCCATCATCGGGGTGGTTCATTATTTCACTATTTTAGATCCAGTCGACTCTATTAATTTAATAATAGAGGATAGAATATGCTGTCATATGACAGAATTAGCTTCTTAGATATTTTATTAGGTTGAAGATATTATAATAACATCATTAGATTTTTAAGTTTTGTTAATCCAGAATCGATCCTAAGTCCCAATCAGGAATCAACCCGCGTAGCATCCTCGAACGCTAAGTTTAAGCATTTAGCATAGTGTTTGGGCCCATGAGGGTGTTTAGAATACATGTGTACTTTTGAGGCATTGTATTTATATTTTAATCATGTATCGTAATGTGTGCAAAGCTCACTTCATTGAGTTATTTAAGTGAATCTTGATATCACAAATCTGAGTATTAGATTGGCTTATGATTTGTGTATTATTTATTTTATTAAAATTTTGACTATTTTCATGCATTTTGAGATGATAAATTTGAATATATGCCCACTTCATAATGTATGCAATAGTTCAATTGAAGCCTTAATTAACGCCTTCTGTTCTCTTGTACAATATGTTGCGAATTTAGATGGCGTTGGACATTTTAGATCTTGTTCAATTATTTAGATTAATATTTATTTATTTACATCTAGTTCATAGCTCATTGAGTTCATTAAGTTTCAAGTAAACTTAACTCGTGAACGCTGAGAAGCTCGTAGGCTCATCATAGGTCTCATTCAAATTCTTTTTTGCTCTGAATGATTTGTTTGATGTGGTATATAACACAATCCAAATGTTCAGTATGAATCGTAACATAATTTGATCATTAAATAAGAAATATGATTTATGCTCATTGATGAGTTTTCAAGCCTTTTTAGTTCAATATTTTCGAATACTCATTCTTATTTGTATAATAGTTATTATAACCTCTTTAAGCATGTAAGTAATTGTTGGATTTTTTACTAGTTCTATGAAGATTTTATCTAATTCTTGTTCTGATTAAAAGACGAGCTTTCAAATTCACTATAAGTTTTTTTGTGCTCGTAGGGAACTATCAAAATCACTGGAAGCTTTACTTGAATTTTTTTCTTGTTAGGAGACAAACCCTTAAGTTCATTAAAAGTCTTATTTATGATCGTCAATAAGTTGTCAAGTCCCTTATAAGATCATTCTTATTTAAAGACTTTTAGAATTTTATATTTAGGTTTATTCTTTAATTTATCATTTTAAATATGCTCAATTTAAGCTCATCAACACTTTTATTTGTTCTTGTTTAAGTCTCCCATCAATCCAAAATTCGGCAGCCTCATGGCATCGTCCCCTCATAAGGGGCTACATCAGGGGATAGTCGACCTTCCAATCATCTCTACTGAGTATAACAATCAGTGTCTTGCGACCCTACGACTGTGGTCTTCTACCTGTAAAATCAACTGAGCATAATAGGGTCTTCAAACACTTACATAAAAAGAACAAATATGTTGGTTTATTCTTTAATTTATCATTTTCAAATAAGGTTGATTTAAGCTCGTCAACACTTTTATTTGTTCTTATTTAGGTCTCCCATTAGTCCAAAATTTGGCAGCCTCTTGTTGTCGTCCCCGCATAGGGGTCTACATCGGGAGTCTATTCAGCCTATTCGTCAGCTCTACTGAGCATAACGAACAGTGTCTTGCAACACTACTGTAGTCTTCTACCCATCAGCTCTACTAAGCATGATAGGCTCTTCAAACACCTGCATAACACAATATAAGTTTGCACAATGCAAAGTCTCATAGCTTTGGTACTTGTTTGAATGCTTAAAGTTGAAAAGCTTGGAGATGGAGATAATGAGCTAGAAGCACATCATCATCACTCATTTTAACTCCCAGTATGGTCATCAATCTCAAAACCTTCATAAAACTGCCACTTGTTGTTGAAGCAGGCTGACCACTAGCATCACTTTTCCGTACATCAGCCAATATAGAATTACTTTTACTATTCTCGAATGCAAAATACACTGGATAAGAAATATAAGAATGTATGAGTAATTTTTTCCCAGCTCAACCAAAATGCTTCTCATTAGACTATCACCATGTATTTCATCACTTTTCATCCTTCCCACTGAATCTCTGGAGCCGATCCCTTTTAGGAAGCATAAGCAACAATCCACCTAGTGGTTGTTTCCTAGTAATAAACTCATTTAGAAATGTGAGGTTAAGTTTGGGCATGGAGAGCATGACAGCAGTGCGAGAGAGATTAGCGTTGGAGGTAGAGAAGGAAGAGCCGACATGGTGATTGAGGCCGGCAAGGCGAGATCCAAAAGGCATTTTGGTGATGTCATACTGGATTAGGCGGTACATGACGACAGCGGTGTCACCGAGCTCGATGCAAGCAACGAGGACAAGGGCGAGCACCAGGACTGAATAGATCAATTCTAGCACCTCACCGCCAACATGACCTCTTTTTGTGTCGACCATTATTTTAATCTCCAAGTTGAGAGAGATAAATGCCCGCATGGAGCTGCTCCTTCAATTTCCTTAGGCTCTCATCATCCTTGTCCATCTCAAGATGCTCCTTGAGGTGAGTGAGGGGGTGGGTACCACATGCGTTCTCTTCATCATCTTCCTCATCCCCATCGTCATCTTCATCTTTGCCAACATTAATGGAGAAGCGCTCATTTTCTGACGACATTCTCACGAATTGCTCGACTCTGACATCTGCCTCCAAAAAGGTGACCTCTTTTAATGTTGGTGTAGACATCTACTGACCCTTCCTCCTTGCTTTTCGAGAGTAGGGTTCTTGGATTTATTTTTGTACTAGAGAAATAAGAGGCAAGAGAATGAGAGAGGATTGGGAGCCTTTTGTTGCTAGCCTTTTTTTATTTTTTTTCCCTGATGATAAGGTAGTGAGGTGATAAGGAAGGGATGATGTGGAGGCCTATAATTTGTCGAATCAAAGGTGGAGGCATGGGAGTGGGCGGCTGGAAGTTTTGTGGCATTGACTGGGTGCAATTAGCAGATAATAAGACAGATTTATCTCAAAATGCATTCTAATTTTGACAAAATTTTAAGTGCGATAATCTTAGTTAAATTGGATGTCTATTCTAGGTAATTTCAATATTTCAGAAGCAATGGCGCAGTCTATTTTGCGATCGAAGTTCATTCGGTTCAAGCCGACATCGAATCATATCAGTTTTAGTTTGAAAATGTGTATTATCACTTTTGACCATTTGATGTTTGTGTAAAATTATCTGAATTGAGAGCGAATAGACCCATCTGATAAGTTTCAATATTTTGATGCTAACAGTTGATCAATTTTATGAATAAAGGTCATTTGAGCAATGCCTCAGCTTCCCAATCTCGATATGCGCATTGGCATTTTGATAGCTCAATCTCTTAATTAGTCGACCGTCGGATTGTGCAATATTTATATTCTAACCAGTTTCGATGTTATGAATGCAACAGTGAAGTCTATTCATCGATCAAAGGTCATTTTGGCCATTTTTTAGTGACGTCTAATGCATTTCAGCTCTGATTCACGTGTTGAAGCTCATCGAATTCATATTATGAGCTCGACTTGACTTGTTGTGCATGCATGGAGGTCAACAAATGCCCCCAACAGATATGATTCGTGCATGGAGCGAGTCATGTTTGTTGAAAACTAGTTGACCCTTTGGGCTGGTCACAGATCTTAGATCACTTCAGCTTTGATGTCAGTGGCTTATGGAGCTTTAACAAGATTTGTCAAGAATATGATGATTTATTTTGGGAATGCTAGATGATGGGATTGACTAATTTGTCAGGATCGACTTATTGGTTGGATAAGAACTCTTCTCCATCTACTCTCTACTTCAATGGGCTTGCTGAAGACCTCTTTCTCTTGTGTTGTTGTAAACTTGAATTTCCTCCGACCCTAGCTTCATGCTTGATCAGGTTTGATGGAAGAATTAGTTTGTTTGCTTTGAGAGTTGAAATTCCTTTTGCCCTAGCTTTAAGCTTGACAGACTTTGATGAATGATTGACCTAATTTGTCTATATTAACTTATCAGGAAGTGCATGTATACCCTAAGTCTTGTACTTGCTACTTTGACAAACTCTTTAAAAGGTGCATATAGATGACCCAGCCTTCCGGCTCATATTAGGTCAATGTTGAGTTATCAGTCTAACAATGTGTGCTTTAATAGACTGAATAATCATAAAAATTCTTTAGTTTGGCCATTACCTTTGTGTTTACTATGGAGTCATTTTCTTGATCCAGTGCTTTTTGCTTTTGTGAACTTGATGAGGGAATTGACTTTGATCTGTGCTTTGTGCTTGATCAGATCATTTGAAAAGAGATTGGAATATCACCTTGCAGGCAATATATAAATTGACTTGAGGCAGCTCTAAATTGAGAGTTTCCTCAGATTATCTTGGTATGTCGATCGAGTGAAAATATCTCTTGGATTTTGGTTACTTGTAGTCACTCAACTATATCTGGTTTGAGATTGAACAGCTATCATCATTGGACTGATGAGTAGGGGCTCTTTTACGACAGCCTTTTATTATGGCTTGTTGAGTGAGGAGAGAGTCAGCAACTCAGTCATTTGTGGGCTTGTTGAGTCTGACCTTTTGAACCTACTCAAGTTTTTGACTTAAGCTGTGATGGCTTGGAGATCTTGTCATTAGACTGATGAACGGTGGCTTCTTCACTGCTAGCTTTTCTTGTGGCTTGTTGAGCGAGGAGAGCGTCAGTAACTCGGCCACCTGTGGGCTTGTTGAGTTCGACCTTTAGAACCCATCCGTGTTCTAGGCTTAAAAATAAAGAGGTTGATATTTTTCCAACTTAGTTGATTGAAGTTTCCAAAATTGAGAGTTCTTCTGACTTGATCTTTGACATTTGATGAATCTTGGAAAGAAACTTCTAACATTTATGATTATTTTTTTGTGCTTTGAAGTAGATTCATTTTGTTCTTGTAAGATCTGCAATTTTAATAACAAATTTATAGATATATGGGGATCTCGGCATAAAGTTCGATGTCAACCTGAATGTATATACAAGAAGCTCTTCTGTTTCACAGGGAATGATTGAACAACTTTGATTTATAAAAACTAAAAAATGCCCCTATCTAACAGGGGATTGCAGACTAGTTCAAAAATGTATTACAAAGTTTGAACTTCTTTAATATAAATAAATAGAGCTCATTCTGATCATCATATATATTTATTTGAGGATCTCGACTTGAAGCACAATGTTGACTTAGATAAATATATAAAAATGCCCCCGATCTATAGGGGGCTTTGCAGTAACTATTAAGAGAATTTAAAATATCTTTAGTCTATGCTTCGTGCTTTCAGACTTGTTGAAGGCTTCCTCTTAAGAGTTATATATATATATATATATATATATATATATATATATATATATATATATATATATATATATATATATATATATATATATATATATATATATATATATATATATATATATATATATATATATATATATATATATATATATATATATATATATATTGTCCTAGCTTTGTGCTTTGGTGGACTTAATAGAGTTGATGATTTATTGCGAAGATGAGAATGTCTTCGGTCCTATACTTTGTGTCAAACTTGTTGAAGATTCTATCTCGAAGTTTGAAATTTCAATTTTCCTCTTGTCTTGGCTTCATGCCTTAGTGGACTTGATGGAGTTGATGACTTGTTAGTGAGATGAGAACATCTTTGGTCCTATGCATGGTGCTTATTATTGAAGACTTCATCTTGGGAATTTGTATCTTATGTTTCCTTCTATCCTGGTTTCGTGTTTTGATGAATTTGATGGAGGAAAGTCTTAAATTATCTTGAAGACTTTTTAGGTGATACAAAATTACCTTCTGTCCCAGTTTTCTGCTTTCGTGGGCTTATAGAAGGATGTCTACTGATGACCTAGCTCTCAGAGCTTGTGTTGGGTCAATTGCGAAGAGTCATCAGCCCTATGCTTGCACGTAATGGACATATTGATGACATAACTCCCTTAGTTCAGTCTTTGGCTTTGTATGAACATTGGGATGACTTCTTCGGTCCTTTACTTTTCGCTTGCTCGAACTTGCTGAAGAAGAGTTTCCTTTGGTATTTTCTTTCTGCTTAGTTGACTTGTTGAAGGAGTTGACATTTCTTATTTGATATTGATATGAAGCTCAGCTTAGTGCCTTCTTGAGTGAGGATCTTTTTGTTGGATTTTGAAAAATGACCTTACAACCAGTAGGGATGATCTCCCAATCTAGACCACTTAAACTCACCAAGTTGGAGGGATTTGAAGATTTGGATGCTCTTTTCTTTGAGCTAATGAAGTAGAAGGATCTCTTACTATGGCCTTTATGTCCTGTTGAGTAAGCAAACCTGTTAGCGATTTGGCCATATTTGGGCGTGTCGAGTTTGACCTTATGCACCCACTTGAGTCTCGGACTTAAGCAATTGATGGAGAATTTTATCATTAGGATAACAAGGTGATGTGTTGAGTAAGCAGACCTGTCAGTGACTCGGCCATATTTAGGCTTGTTGAGTCAGACCTTATGCAACAACTCAAGCCTTAGATTGGCTGTATGGATGAAAGATGTGTCCCCAACTTGATTTGTTGTAGTTTGCAAACTTGAAATTTTCTCTTTCTGGCTAGTAAAACTTTGAAACTTGTGAATTTGAATATATAATTTGAACATTTATATGAGGATCTTGGCCTTAGGTGTGATGTTAACCCAAATACAATAGAAAGGCCCCCCGTCTTATAGGGGAAAGCCTAACATTTTGCTATAAAATTTTAAAAAAATGCCCCATATTTAACATGGGGATCTTTATAATGTTTCACAAGTATGATGAAATCAAAATTATTTTTTTATTTTCACACTTATAATGATCATATGAGACTTACACTGATCATCATAACCATTCAATTTTGGATTTCGACCATAGGCATGATGTCAACCCAAAAATATATAAAATGCCCCCTATCTAACAGGGGGATTTCTCTTTTATCTTGGAAATGCATTCTTTCATTGCAAGAGAACTTCCAAGTAAAACTTATGAAAGTTTTAAGTATGATATTTATTTGATTAAACTTTCATGTATAATACTTCTTTAGATATCGACCATTGATTGGAGGCACTGGTCTTTCACCTTTGAAATCAATGAGTTAGTAGGCCACGGGATCACCTGGATGACTCTCCAAGCTGTCGATCACCAGAAATTTCATCACATATGATATTTTTCTTAGGTATCCATTCTTGAAGAATTTTATTTATGGTGGACCTCTAGGAGCACGGTCTAGATGGCACGCCGCTGTCTTTTTTTAAGGTAGTTTCACCTCGAGGCTTTGGCCTCCAAATTTGCTTACCTTTTTTGCGGGGACCTTTTGATGGAAAAATCATAGACCTATGGTCCAAGTGTCATGCCTCAATGCTCACCATGCGGGACTTGAATTGGTTGACATCTTGCTAGGGTTGTAGGATGAGGTCTCCTTGGTGGAGCAACTCTAGCCTCTCTGATGACAGGACCTTGATATTTTCTTTTCATCAGTCCTTTCTCCTTAGCAACTTTGAGAACCCGATGCACTTTTGCATATACAATTTTGAGTTTCCTCACTTGAGAAGTTAGAATCTAATGTTGATGGGTCTAAAAGAACTGTTTGATTTAACCAGTAGAGCTATTCCGCTTTACCCATCTTAGGTTGTCAAGCCTTTTATGGGTTGGAACAATTGCTTCTGGTTCCACAGCTGATTGTATATTTTTCTTCTCAAGCAATGGTTATTGAGCACGCCCTTTAGCATTTCTCTTTCTCTCTTGTCTCTGGGTTAGCTTGCTTCTAGATGAAAAAGTTTCTGCATCGCTACTTCTTCTCGAGGCTTCAGCCTCCACATTTATTTTTTCTTAGTACCAGGACCTTTCGGTAGTGGATTCCCAAACATGCGGTTCAGATGTCACGCTCCGATGGTCATCATGCAGAACTTGTTTAGAATGATATTGAGTTCTTACTACCACTGATGATAGTTTCTGTAGTGGAGCATTCTTGGCTTCTCTGATAATTAGTCTTTGATACCTCTTCTTCATAAGGCCTTTTTCCTTGACAACCTTCAGGACTCTATGTACTCGAGCAGAAAAAGTTTCAGGTTATTTCTTTTGAAGAGTTGGAGCTGACTACTATTGAGCCCAAAAGACTTAATACCAAGAGAGCTATTCCTTTTCACCCATTTCAAATTTTCAACTGGTTGTGAGTGGAACACTGCCGTCCTGGTCATATAGTGATGCAAACAAGAATCTGAGCTTCAATTTCTTTGTGTTCTACTTAATTTTCTTCTAAAAGAGGAGAAAGATCATGCCTTCCACGCGGTTCAACCGGTAGGTGAGCCGATTTCATTTGATGTGAATCTTTTTCTCTTAGGTTCATGGTCATTCAACCTCCCCTTACACAGGTTGGTGTGTACAATATGCATGTGCTTCTAATAGAGGTTTATTTGTAGCAACAATGGCTAAGAAGTTTACACTACCAAATTGAATAGTAGCTCCAACATCCACAGTATTGATAATAGTGTTAGCCAGATGAATATTGGCTCTGCGACCTAGATGCATGATGAACGGTGTGCTCTGAAGATTCATCTTTACAAATGAAATATGTAGATTAGTAATCAGTAATTGATATATTACCCCACACTTTCAAAATACACAGATACAATAGAATAAACTGAAATATAAAATAAGCAGATTAGTCATAAAGACATGATTGACTTAGATTTTAAACTTATAATGCTCCACTGCTACTATAGCTTAGATTCGACTAGTCAAAGATGGAAAGAGAAATCTTCCCCTAACGGAGTCGCCAAAAATCCGTGGGCTCCAAAAATTCGCCACCGACCTCTCGATGAAAAGAGTGATTTAAGGTGTCGGTATAATTTTCAGATGGCAGATGAAATAGTAGATGAGACACTACTCAAAGATTTTACCCTCATTTTATGAGGACTTTAGATATGGTTGATTGGATTTTGGCGCCTTTGTGAGCTAGGATTTTCTTAATTTGTCACCTCCAACAAACAATTACGGAGGAGGACTGATTTTTTAGCTTTAAGTTCTTTGAAAATTGAATTTCATTTAAGCATTTATAATTTGGTGATTTATTTGATTTTACATTTGCATTGATACTTGTGTTTGATTGATTCAATTTGAGGTTGCAAGAACATTTTTATGGTAAGTATCCCCGCCGATTGAAATCTTCATTCAACACTGCCATCTTCGGGGTGGTTCATTATTTCACTGTTTCAAGTCCTGTCGACTCTATTTATTTAATAATAGAGGATCAGATATGCTATCATATGACATAATTAGCTTCTCAGATATTTTATTAGGTTGAAGATATTATAATAATATCATTATATTTTTAGGTTTTGTTAACCTGGACCCAGTCCTAAGACCCAACTGGGAATCAACCCATGCAGCATCCTCGGACACTAAGTTTAAGCATTTTGCATAGTGTCGGGGCTCATGCGGGTGTTTAGAACACATGTGCACTTTTGAGGCATTGTATTTATATTTTAATCATGTATCGTAAGATATGCAAAGCTCACTTCATTGAGTTATTTAAGTGAATCTTGATATCACAAATCTGAGTATTATATTGCCTCATGATTTATGTACTATTTATTTTATTAAAATTTTGATTATTTACATGCATTTTGAGATGATAAATTTGAATATAGGCCCACTTCATAATGCATGCAACAGTTTAATTGAAGCCTTAATTAATGCCTTCTGTTCGCATGTACAATATGTCGTGAATTCGGTGGCATTGGGCATTTCAGATCTTGTTTAATTATTTAAATTAATATTTATTTATTTGCATCTAGTTCATAGCTCATTGAGTTCTTTAAGTTTCAATTAAACTTAGCTCGTGAACCTAAGAAGCTCGTAGGCTCATCATAAGTCTCATTCAAATTCTTTTTGCTCTGAACGATTTGTTTAATGTGGTATATAACATAATCCAAATTGTTCAGTATGAATCATAACATAATTTTATCATTAAATAAGAAATATGATTTATGCTCATTGATGAGTTTTCAAGCCTTTTTAGTTCAATATTTTTGAATACTTATTCTTATTTGTATAATAGTTATTATAACCTCTTTAAGCATGTAGGTAATTGTTGGATTCTTTGCAAGTTCTATGAAGATTTTATCTAATTATTGTTCTGAATAAATGATGAGCTTTCAAATCCACTGTAAGTTTTGTTTGTGCTCATAGGCAACTATCAAGATCACTAGAAGCTTTACTTGAATTTTTTCTTGTTAGGATACAAACCCTCAAGTTCATTAATAGTCTTATTTATGATCATCAACAAGTTGTCGAGTCCCCTGTAAGATCATTCTTATTTAAAGACTTTTAGAATTTTATATGTAAGTTTATTCTTTAATTTATCATTTTCAAATAAGCTCAATTTAAGCTCATCAACACTTTTATTTGTTCTTGTTTAAGTCTCCCATCAATCCAAAATTCGGCAGCCTCCCGGCGTTGTCCCCTTATAGGGGGCTGCATCGGGGGCTATTCGACCTTCCCGTTAGCTCTATTGAGCATTACGGTCAGCGTGTTGCGACACTACGGCCATGGTCTTCTACCCGTTAACTCTACTGAGCATAACAAGGTCTTCAAACACCTTCATAAAAGAGCATACATGTTGATTTATTCTTTAATTTATCATTTTGAAATAAGTTTAATTTAAGCTCGTCAACACTTTTATTTGTTCTTATTTAGGTTTCCTCACCAAAATTTGGCAGCCTCCCGAATCATCCCTCAAGATGACGGAGTCTATTCATTCTACCCAGCCTCTGATAATCTGCCAAGTATATTAATTATAGTGCAGTTCTTCTACCCATCACTACTCGAGCATGAGTCTTCAAACACGCATAACACAATATAAGTTTGCACAATGCAAAGTCTCACTTTGGTACTTGCTTGAATGCTAAAAGTTGAAAGACTTGAAGACGGAGATAATGAGCTAGAAGCACATCAGAATCGCTCATTTGAGTCCCAATATGGTCATCAATCTCAAAACCTTCATAAAACCACCACTTGTTGTTGAAGCAGGCTGACCTGTAGCATCACTCTTCCGTACATCAGCTAATATAGATTTAAGTTTACTATTCTTGAATGCAAAATACACTGGATAATGAATATAAGAATGTATGAGTAATTTTTTTCCAACTCAACCAAAATGCTTCTCGTTAGACTATCACCATGTATTTTGTCACTTTTCATCCTTCCCATTGATTCTCTGGAGCCGGTCCCTTTTAGGAAGCAAAAGCAACAATCAACCCAGTGGTTGTTTCCTAGTAATAAACTCATTTAGAAATGTCAGGTTAAGTTATCGCACGGGGAGCATGACAGCGGTGTGAGAGAGATCAGCGTTGGAGGTAGAGAAGGAAGAGCCAGCGTGGTGATTGAGGCCAACAAGGCGAGATCCAAAAGGCATTTTGGCAATGTCATACTGGATTAGGCGCATGTCGACATGGTGGGCCGCCAAGCTCGAATGCAAGCAACGAGGACAAGCACCAAGACCGAGTAGATCGATTTTAACACCTCACCACCAACTCGACCTTTTCTTGTCGACCATTATTTTAATCTCCAACTGAGAGATCAATACAAGGAGATGCTCCTTCAATTTCCTCGGCTCATCATCCTTGTCCATCTCAAGATTCTCCTTGACAAGAAGGGGTGAGCACCACATTTCTCGTCATCTTCCTCATCCCCATCATCATCATCATCTTCACCACCGCCGTTGAGTGGATCAAGCCGCTTATTTTCCGATCAAGACATTCTCTAAATCGCCGCTCGTTGATGTTGCCCCTCCACCATAAAGGTGACCTCTTTCGATGTTGGTGTAGACATCTGCTATCCCTTCCTCTTTGCTTTTCGAGAGTATGGTTCTTGTATTTGTTTTCATCCCAGAGAAATAAGAGGCAAGAGGATG
The DNA here is from genome assembly GCA_021442155.1 of Cymbidium sinense. NCBI lineage: Eukaryota > Viridiplantae > Streptophyta > Magnoliopsida > Asparagales > Orchidaceae > Cymbidium > Cymbidium sinense. Next base: position 24,769,526 of record CM038220.1, on the reverse strand, counting down.
AGAGAGGACTGAGAGGCATTTTATTTGGTTGCTACCCCTTTTTTTATTTTTTCCTGTAGTAGGGATAAGGTAGTGAGGTGATAAGGAAGGGATGATGTGGTAGCCTATAATTGGTTGAATTGGAGGTAGAGGCATGGGAGTGGGTGGCTGCAAGTTTCAAGGCATTGACTAGGTGCAATCAAGAGATAATTAGACAGATTTATCTCAAAATGCGTGCTAATTTTGATGAAATTTTAAGTGCGATAATCTTAGTTAAATTGGATATCTATTCTAGGTAATTTTAATATTTCAGATGCAATGGCACAATCCATTTCATGATCGAAGTTCATTCAGTTCAAGCCGGTGTCAAATCATATTAATTTTAGTTTGAAAATGCATATTATTGCTTTTGACCATTTGAAGTTCACATAAACTCATCTGAATTGAGCGTGAATAGATTTATTTGATAGGTTTCAATATTTTGATGCTAACGACATGATCGATTTCATGATCAGAGCTCATTTGAGCAATGTCATAGCTTCCCGACCTCGATATGCGTGTTGGCACTTTGATAACTCGATCTCTTGATTGGTTGACCGTCAGATTGTGCAATATTGATATTCTAACTAGTTTTGACATTCTAAATGCAACGGAAAAGTCTGTTCATTGGTCGGACATCATCTCGATCATTTTCAGTGACATCCAGTGCATTTCAGCTCTGATTTGCATGCTGAGGCTCATCAAGTTCACCTTGTGAGCTCGGCTTGACTTGTGGTGCATGCATGGAGGTCGACACTTCCATCATATGCTCTTAAAGGTTGAGCCCATTCTATCTGGCAAATATGGAAGCCCTCTCTTAGCAAGAGTGAAACAAGATGGTTATGCATGATGTTCAACATATAATCATCCAGCTAAGGGGTTGCTAAATTTTTTATTATCTTGATTTAATGCCTAGGCTTTTTAATGTGAGGTTCTAAATTATTTTAAAATTTTAGTTATGAGTTTTTAGTGGGGTAGAAAACTTATTTTTCATCCTAAAAGCCTAATCGCATCCAGGCCACACAGCAATCACCAATCATAAAGAAACTATGAAAAGACATGTTATTTCTAATGCACAAGCTAAATAGAACATCAAACAATTCTATAAAGCTAATGCAAAAGAATAAGAGGCCGATGCAGTTGGGTACTACCGCACAACCCGAAAGAAATATGGGTAGTCGAGCTCTACCCTTATACATCCTAGTATAATGAACGAATAATTACAATTATAAAATGATAAGTGTTATGGGGGGTCTTCATTCTTCATCCTCCATTCTTCTCTCTTCATCATTCATTTCTTCAATTTGATTTTCTCCATTTCTTTCTTTCTCTTGGTTTGATTAGGATGTTGTTTTCTCCAAAAGCATCACATGGTGTATAAAACTTGGTCTTATAACCAATGTTCATCCTAATCCCCCCATAACACTTATCCTAATCCTAATGCAAAATTACATTAAAAGAGAAGGAAAGTAAATCTAGCTACACCTATAAACAAGTGTTAGCTAAACACACCATACAACCTAAGAAATTATATAAATAATTTGTACATAGCACCCCACACACGGGTAACCAAGCCCACCTATCCTAACTTGGGCTATGCTTAGGGGCTAAGCAACCTGCACAGCAAAAAACATTTTGATTTTTTATTACATCAGCCACTTAAGCATGACTCCCTGCATAAAACATGATTAGGCTAATATCGGCCTAACATCCAGACTATGCAGATACACCCTAACATCTAGTCTAAAATAATACATCACACAAAACCAAACATATACCAAACCATAACATAAAGCTAGAAATAGTGACTTAATCTAATGTGTATGTGTTAAGGCTTGTGTGGTATGTCCTAACTAGACTTTAGAGTTATGATTTGCTAATTGTGGGGGATTTAATTTATAAAGAGTTGATTTCTCTTTAAGTTGTTTAATTGATTTGAAGATTTTACTTAATATTTTCTTTTGTTTCATATATCCTACACTTAGTAACCAAGTGTTATAAAGAGAAGAAAGAGAGGGAATCTCTCTTTTATTCCTACCTTAAGTCATTTCTAAGGTAAGTTAATTAACTTAATTTTCTTTAATGAATGGGTTATTATGTGTTTTAATTAACCCTAATTTTAGGTTCACTCTAAATAACACCATTTAATAAGAAAGGCATCTTAAGATTAATTAGAATGGATTACTATCACATAAAACACACCTATGCATACCTATACATGAAATGTAAATCTTAACTTACTTTGATGATGAATGTAAAGAATTGTATTTGGGACTTAAATATTTTATTTTGATTAAATTATGACTGCATGCTGTTGACCTCACTTTTGGAGTGAGCTCTCAACTTCTCCATTTTAGACATAAGACTCCTCTAGACACTAAAAGTTTCTTAGTTTTAAGACACTTCTAGTGATTAGGCGAACAAATAACCTAACCCTTGAGACTTAGAGGAGTTAGCCATAGGAATAGGTTATGCCTTATGGGTATTAGGAGGACTTGCCTATCCTATAGCTTGAACCCAATCCTTGCTTCCCTCCTTCAAACCAATCCAAATCAAATCTCAAATCATATCCAACTCAATTGAATTTCTCAAATCATAAATCATATCCAAATCAAATCCTAAATCAATTCCAACTCAATTGATTTTCTTAAATCATAAATCATTTCCAAAACCCAAATCTTAAATCAATTCCAACTCAAATTGATTTTCTCAAATCATAAATCAGTCCTAAATCAAATCTTAAATCAATTCCAACCCAATTGATTTTTTTTTAAAATCATAAATCAATTCCAAAATCCAAATCATAAATCAATTCCGAAAACCCAAAATCTTTCCTAAGCCCTTTGATTTCATCTTATGGACTTAGCTCAAAGCAAATCCAAATCACTTCAAACTCAAATAATTTTTTCATAACCCACTTATATTCTCATTTATATTCACAAATATAAATGAAATATAAATTCAAATAACCAAAATCAATTCAAAACTCAAATCAAAATCCAACTTATACTCTTTCAAGTAAAATCCTAGAATTTATCCAAATCATTCGCAAATCAATCCAAACTTGGATTTTCTCTTCAAACAATAACTTCTTCAATCACATGCCCAAATATAAACATAAACTACAATCACCAAACCAAAATCAAACTAACCCAAGTCAAACCCATGTTCATCTTTTTGACTTGAAATTGTCAAATGAACCAAAACCCATTTGATTCCAAACCACTTGCAATTTGGATTTATATTTCCATCATAAGTCCATATGTGAGTTCAACAAACTTGAATCAAGCCTTGATCAAGTCAATTGACCCACTTAGGCTCACTTAACCCAAAGTGACCTAAACCACCATTTTGAGCCAAATTCTAATCCAACCTAAACTAGATTGAACTAAGCTCATCTAAGTCTCACATTATGAGCAACAATCATCCTAGGATGATCAATCACTCAAATTGGGTCAAACCAAGTCAAACCTAGCCTTTGACCAAGTCAACATTTAACCCAAATGAAACCTAAATAAGACAAAATTCATCATAAGCCAAATTGATTGAAAGTAATGATATAAACTAATCTATAATCAATGATTGAACTTGACAAAGCCATCAATTGTGCCAAACTAAGCCTAATTGGCCACTTGACCTAAGTTGACCCAAATTGCCTTAAAAAGTCAAAATGGGTCAAATCTTGATTTAAGCCAAATTGATTGCAACCAATGGGTCAAATTCATTCTAAATTGATTGTTGAACTTGACCAAAGCTTCAATTGACCAATTAGACCCAACCTAGCCCAATTAACCATGAACCTAACTTGACCTAAAAGGTCAAATCAACTTGAAATCAAACCAAATCAAAATTGATTGAAACCAAAGCTTGCAATACATTTCAAATGATCAACCAAGCCTAAACTAACCCATGACCTATCCCAATTGAGTCAAATAGATCAAATTGGTCAACTTGACCCATTTGACCTAAATGAACCTAAATGAACCAAAACCAAATCTAAACCAAATTAAACCAAACCAATGACACCCATAAGCTCCAAATGATCATTTGAACTTGACCTAACCCATGGTTTGACCCAATTTGACCAATTGGTCAACCTAACCCAATTTGACCCAACTTGACCTCTCAAATTGAACCAATCAAATCAAATGAACCCCAAATCACTTGAAATTTTGCCCAACCCATTTTTTGAATCATTTCAAAATCAAATCAAAATCATGGCCAAATGACCATTTTGTCCTTAAAGGGTATCTATGATCAAATTCACTTAGAATTTGGTCATTTCTTTTTCAAGGCCACTTGGCATCCTTCTAGTGGTCCACATGGGCACCAAGGAGGGTGGTGAACATCACCCAATGAGCTTGGCCATGACTCAAGCTAAGGCCAAACCAACCTCTCCAATGGAAATTGGACACTTGGATCACTAAATTCACTCACCTAGCACATAGGTATCCACTCTCATTCACTCTGTTACCTAAAACGACCCCACATGGGATGTTTGGTAGCTAAAACTGTGAACCCAGTCCTTGCCATTGATAAAAAAATGATAATTCAGCCCTTCACCATCTAATCCAAGGAGGGGGCGATATACTTCCCCTCATTCTCACTCAAACCACAAGCACTCATTTCCACAAAGCCAAGAGATTCAATTGAAGCCTCCCCAAGCTTTTCCAAACCTTTCCTAAGCTTCATTGATTTCACATTCTTGGTTTCACTCAAAGCCGAAACAGGGGAGGTCAATCTCGAGCTTAACTCATATAATTCTCCATTAAAACCAAATTAACCTTGCACACACCATCAATGGACTTCATCAAGATCAACTAAGTCATTTCCCAAATCTCCAAGCCATGAGAAGCATCACTTCGATCAAAGCCGATCACCATTGAAGGGGAGCTTGGTCAACTAAACCATCCACTTCAAATCAAGACCTAATTCCTTCAATAGGGCTTCATCTCTACTAGACAAAGCTACCTCCTCCGTTGGAAGCACCAGTGATAACCTCCGACGAGGTAATTGCTCAAAATCGTAGCCATAGGAAATTATGGTTGGTCCTTTTTGAAAGAAATTGCCACCCCTTGAGATCTTGATCGTTGGATGTGCATCCCCCCTCCTTCTAAAGGTGTGGAATCATTTTGATCATAATCTGAGCTCGGGTGAGCTCGAATTGAATGAAGAGAGATGAATGCAGCCATCTCTCCGCTCATGAGATGGATCACGTCACCTGCATGATTGGAAATGGATGGCTCGATTAGATCACGCTAGATCCCTTTGAGGATCAGAGAAGACGCGGCCCGCCACCGGGTACCCAATCAATTGATGTGATAACTTAAATAACCTATTCCATCACGCCATGTGGAAAGCACGCTGCGTCAGCCGCCACGTGGCCCGACGGGATTAGGGGGTTAATTAGGCTTAATTAATCTAATTTTAATGCTAAAACTTTTAAAATTCATAACTAATTATAGAAAAATCCAAAAAATGGAAATAAACACTCATTTTAAAGATAATTCAGAGAAAAATAATAAAAAATTAAAATTAATTAATTTTGAATAGTGATTTTAACATAATCTGGGTTTTATTAAAAATGTAATTAAGCTAATTACTCTTTAATTAATTAGGCAATTGACTCCAAACTTTTTGAAATTAATTAGTGGGATAACCTCTGCTTCCCATGATTTTCTTGGAATTTATTGCTTGATTAATTAAAGGAATTGCTTATTTCATTGCTAATCACTTTCTTAATTAATTAAATGATTAATTAACATATTAAACAGTGATAAATTCATTAATTAAGCTTGTTAATCATCATAAAACATTGAATATACTTAGAGAATGAGATTAGGATTTCTTTTTCAATCTTTTCCCCTAAGTTTATTTCATTTGGATAAACACCTAATTAATTTGCAAATTAATTAATGACTTAATCACTTCATTAATTTGCTTAATTAATAAAATTCAAAACTAAATTATTCCAGAACTTAATTATTTAATTTTTGGGTAGATTCTTAGGTGTTCAATAACCTAAGAGGATTCTAAAGGAAATTATAATCATACTATATGTGTAGGAGGGTTATAGAAGTACTTAATCAAACCCTTTAGCTTAATTAATCAATAATTGTGAGCCAATTGCATTAGGTCCCCCTTCATTTCTTAGGTGCATTACTGATCCAATTTGATCAATTGATCAAAATGGCAAGAGATTTACCCATCCGATTCAAGATATACTCCCTAATTTCACTTGAATTGCATTTCTATCTATTAATATAAATTAAAATGACCCCAAGCTAAAGTTTCCTAAACATTTCATTTTGATTTCTTCAAATAAAATGGGGAGTCGTAAATTCCATCTCCTCCAATACACAAAATCAAATCTTCTTCTTCAAAGGACTCAATCAAATGATGCTTCATCCAAGTTCTCAAAGTAATTAGAATTTGATCATGTCACTAATTGAAGGCAAATTGGTCCATAGGAAGATTAACTAAATCACCTCAAATTAACATGGCTTATAATGATTAAATCATTTAAATGTGATAGCATTTAGTGTATATCAAGATTAAACAGCCATGGTGTGGTCTTTTAGAAAGAAATTCATCATGAGAATTTGTTATGTAATCTCCTTGCATGATGATGGTGGGTTGAATTTGAGTTCAATCTGAGCTCAACAAGCTTGGATCATGCAAAAGGTGGATGGTTCACAAGAGAACTGTGGATATCAGGCCCATCCATGCATTTTGATGGACGCCATGATCAAGATGCGTAAGATATCTACATCCTTTAATCTTTGCTTAATCATAAATGTTCATCTTTGATCGCGGATGGGGAGAAAGCACATAGTATCTCACATGTGCTATGATGTGACAACTTAAGTGGCCTCCCATCACGCCATGTAAAAATGCATGCCAATACTTACACAATCATGGATTAGTTACAATTTGGGGATTAATTACCTTATAAGCTTGGAAACTTCAAATATTCATAATTAATTATAGAAAAATTAGAAAAAATATAAAATAAAAAGCATTGGAAAGATAATTCAAAGAGGAATATGTAAAATTAATTTCACTTGATTTTGAATAGTGACATTTTTTGAATTAAGGTTTTATTAGGAATGTAATTAGATTAATTACTCTAATTACAATTATTTCCAAACTCTAGGGTTGATTAATGGGATGACCTCTCTCTATGATTTTCTTGGAATTTATTAATGTATTTAAGTGGTAATTTCTTGGTTCATTTTTAATTACTCTTAATCCATTAAATGATTAATTAACCTTATGATAAACTCACTAATTATTTTTACTAATTACCTTAGACAGGAATGGACTTAGGGAATGAGATTAGGGGTTCTTTCCCATATCTTTTTTCCTAAGTTTATTTCATTTAGATTAAAATTTAATGAAGGTGCAAAATAAATTAAATAATTTAATTACTTAATAAAATGGCTTAATTAATCAAAATTTTATTATCAAAGCATTCCAGAACTTAACTAATTCATCTTAGGCACTTAGGCTCATAACCTAAGTAGCTAAGGAAATCAAAATCCAACCCACATGTGTGGGAAGGGTTATGAAAATACTTAAATTAAATCCTTTAGCTTAATTAATCACTAATTGTGAGCCAACTGCATTAGGTCCTTTCTTTCCTAAGTGCATTACTAATTTAAATTCTTTGTGTGTTTTTAGTCATATCATTGGCTCATAATTATGTGATTAAATATGTTAAGGTGGTGTATGTAAGGGTAATTAATACACTTAATTCACACACCCAACTAACCAAACATAAAATTGATTTAATCACAAAATTATACAAAAAATAATATACACATGTGGGAATGCTAGACAAATAAACCTTCTCACATTTTCAAAAAAAATTCTCATTTCTTAGATGTAATTAACTATGGGGCTTGCCTCCATAGGGAACTTAACAAACTTAGCTTAAAATAAAACCTACTTTACTTTTCTATGTAAAGTAGGGGAAAGATCTCGGTATATTCAAGACCCATCATGCCTTAGAGTCCTTATTAGGTGATTAGGTCCATTATAGGGTGGTGATTTCTATCTTTCGAGATAGTACATCATTCCTTAATGTCATACTCGATCACTTCAATAAGTACCCCCTAAGATCTGTGTGGTGTCCCACATCCCTAAAAATAAACACCACACATGTGAGTATAAATATAAAGATGTGCATAGTGTGGCTTTCCTTCTCTTTTCTTTTAGCATAGTTTTGAATAGGATTTGGTAAAGTGTATAGTTCATTTGAAAAGAACACAACACTTGCTTAAATCCATTCATATTCATTCCTATGTTATTACTTAAAAAGGACATCTACACTTACATATATAAATTGCATAAACAAATCAAATAAATAAACACAAACTTTTGCATCTTTCTTTTTTCCATTCATTTCTTTTATACATGCATATGTATTTAAGAAAAGTGATAAATTAGTTTGGACAACCCTGGTTGTGATGGTAGCCCTAAGCAGGTCTTGTACCTTACACCCCTGGTACTAACAATGGCACCATGCTCACTTATGCCTTTCATACATATAAATGTGCATGTGAAAAATGGATAAAAGAATTACCCCTTTTCTACTTAACAAAATGATGGATACATGAAACATTCTAAATTTCCTTAAGTAACATCACTTAGCATCCATCATGAAAGTGTGCTAAACATTTCTATTTGCATGTATAAATATGCCTAGGATTCATCCATGTGCATGTTACACATGTTGGGAAAGGAACAAAGTTGTATGTTTTGTGATAATAATTCACTTTACTTAATCTTGAAATGCCTCTCTCTTTGAATAGGTTTGTTTAGAGTTGTTCTAAACTTAGAATTAATTAAAACATATAATAAAACATTCACTAAATAAAAATTAAGTATGAACCCATCTTAGAAATTACTTAGGGTAGGGAAGGAAAGAGAAGTTCTCTTCTCTTTTCCCTCTCTTTACAACACTTAGTAATTTTGTAAGTTCATTCAAACCTAAAAAAAATCATCAAATATTAATCAACCAAATCAATTAAAACACCTAAATGAAACCACCCATCTAAATTTAATATTTTCATAATTAAAAAATCTAAACCTATAATAAGCATACCACACAAAGCTTTAAGGCACACATTAGACCATTCTAATTTTAGGCAATGCATGGTTTGATTTATTTTATTTTGTGATGTAATTTTTTAGTCTGGATGTTAGGGTATATGTGCATAGACTGAGTGGTAGGATGATTTAGTCTAATCATTATCTTCTACAAGGGATTATGCTTAAGGGGTGTTGTAATAAAGATATAAAAAATTTTTTGATGTGTAGGTGCCTATACCTCCTAAATATAATCCACAGGGTGGACTTGATATTGTGGGTTAAGTCCAATATATGCATATACATGCCTCGGATTGTATGATTTGTTTAGCTAATCTCTATTTTGCATATTTTAGTTAGATTTACTTTCTCCCTTTTCATGTACTTTTGCAATTAAAATTTTTGGAATGATTATTATGGGGGATTAGGATGAGCATTGGTTATAAAACCATGTCTTATGTACCATGTGAAGCCTTTGGAGCATCCACAATCCAACCATTCAAAAGAAGGAACCAAAAGAAGAAAGAAGAAAGAAGAAAGAAGAAATGAAGAAATGAAGACCCCCATAACATGAATTCCTTGCTTAATTATAATAAATTCATTTGTAATCTAGGTTGTATAAGGGTAGAGCTCAGCTACCCAATTTATTTTTAGGTTTGTGCGGTGGTGACCGACCATACTTAGCCTTTTATTCTTTTGTGTTAGCTTTATAAAATGTTTAATGTTTTGTTTAGTTTGTGCATTATAAATGGCATATTTTTCTAGTTTCTTCCTTGCTTTGATGTATGGCCTAGATGATGATTAGGCTCTTAGGGAAAAATAAATCTTCTACCAAATTAAACAAATCAAAATTTAAAATAAATAGTTCATAACCTCATCTAAAGCTTAGGCTAAAAATCAAGATAAAAGAATTAGCAACCCCTTAGCTGGATGTTATCTTACTTTTATGACATCATGCATAAAAAACATATTATTTTACTCTTGATTAGAGGGCTTCCACCTTTGCTAGAGAACTTGGCTTGACTTGTGAGAGCCATGGTGGAAAAATATCTCACTGTCTTGCTGATTTTGGCCCATAATCTAATTTCTCATGCATTAGGCATAAAGAATCCTAAAGCTTGTGTCAAATTGATTGTCCAAAATAAAAAAAAAATCTAACAAAATTTGCATTAGATTTAAGTCATGAACTCATGCCCTACATGACCTAGCCTCTTAGCGAGTGTGTTTAAGGACTTAGTCTTCTTTCTTAATAAATAATAGCTTAGCTATCTTGCAAAAGCATTTGACTTACCTACATATTTTAAAACAGTAGAAGGAGTTAGTTGGCTGCCACCCCCAAGCAGTTGTAAGTCCAAAAGTCAGGTGGTTTATCCTCTCTTGTGGAGGTAAACCAAATATCCATTTTGATCTTAAATTTAGGTCATGCTTTTGGCCCTTACCAAAACTCCCTAAATTTAGGTTCAGAGGTTGCTACTTCCCTTTGTAGGCCACGAGCATAAATCCTCATCCCTTAGGCATTTTCGTGATCTTGTATCATGGAATTATAAGTCTAGAATTCTAATAAAAATTCAACCCAAAAAAATTAATTCAATTTCAAAAATGTAAAGCCCAACCATAGGGTAGTTTGGGGTGCTTACTATGCTTCCTAGTATCTCAAGCATCCCCTACTTATTTTCATTTGGCTTTGATAAGAACTCCCTCCTCTTGATCGATCCCACTTGACTTTCTAAAAATAAACCAATCGATTGATATTCCTACCTTTCAAAATCTTTGGAGACAATGATCATTTAACTTAATCGAGAGTATCCCTAAGGAATCCTATTCCTTATGATGTAATTAACTATGGGGGCATGCCCCTGTAGGGAACTTCACGAACCTAGTTTAAAATAAACCCTACTTTACTTTTTCATGTAAAGTAGTGGAAGAATCTCTGTATATTCAAGACCCATAGTCAGGAGTCCTTGAGGTATTAAGCCCATTGTGACTTCTATTTCGAGATAGCATATCTCCTCAATGTCATACCCATCAAGAACATCTCATATATGTGTCATCCCAACAAGGCATATTTTATATATATTTCTATTTTCATTTTTCCTTCTTTTCTGAAAGGGAAGGGGATAGATGAAGGGTGATATATATATATATATAATATTTCACCATAAATATCAAGGTAGAAAATATGATTTGAGTTGCTTTCCAATAATTACAGAGTTCCAATTTAGTCTCAGTCAGCTTTTTCTCAATTAAGTACAGTGCAAATGGATTCTCAAAAATATGTGTTCACCTTCCCCTTTGGGATGGATTTGGCCTTGGATCGGGCCAGCCTTCCCCAAACTAATTTTGCTCATCTAATACACTTTGGCTGAGGATTTAAGGGGGCCAAGATTACTTATGAGGGGGAAACCCTCACCACTGTCAGCAGGAATATGGTGATTGGGTAGAAGCTAGTCATCCATATTGAGATGCCCTCCTATTCTGAGTTTCCCTCACTGAAGAGGAAGATGGTAGAGGTTCTCGCAGTAGCCACACCTCCAATGCCCATACGCCCAGTTGTTCCCATCACTGCCCTAGTGGAGGCTAGTACCCACTCACTGGCTTCTTCTAAGGGGAAGGCTACCCTGGCTTGAGGGATAGTCTCCCCTATCTTTGAGATAGGGTCTAGCTCCTGTACTGCTCCGCCTAGCAAAACTCAGTGTCATAATAAGAGCTGCAAGATCAAGCAACATCATGTGCGCATTGCCAAGGAGATGGAAGCAGTCTCTCACATTGTAGTGGAGGAGTCACCCAGGGTAGTTTCTCTTTTATTTACTCAGAACAAGTTCCATCCTCTTTCCAGTTCTGATGGAGAGGAAGATGTCAGGAGGATCACAATATCACCCCCACCTCCCATTCATTATGAGGCACCTACCAGAGATAGGAGGAGGTCATATGATGGCCTCAGGACAGTTTTACACTATGTTGGCGGCTTACTGGTCGATCGCCAATTTGATTTATGATCGGTTATTTCATATATGTGAGCATATCCATCGGAGAGGCGAGAGGCCCATGTAATTCATGTTACAGAGAGAGGCAAAGATATGCGTAGTCGACCGCCTCATATTTTTCGATTGATGTGCTACCCATGCATCACACTATAGATATTGACTAGTACTACCCATCATGGGAGGAGAGCTCCTGTATAGAGGCAATAAGTGTTGTCCTCATCACATCACTCCACTCCACATCTATCATTGCTAGTGCAAGTTCCATCTTCTACAGTTCCATCTAAAGCCATGAGAGCATCATCAGGGGAGAAGAAAGCCCCACTGGTGATTCAGCAATGGCCAAGGGATCCCATTTCATCTACATCGCCGACTGAGGTGAGGCCGAGCTCTCCTACTTGACTTCTTACTTTAGTTGCGGTGAAGAGGGAGTGGTGACCTCATAGCATCGTAGCCATACCATCACCACCACCACCTTAGTAGATCATGGATATAGCAGCAGTAGATGGAGAAGGAGATAGCTCTATTATCCCATGGAAACCCTGAAGACTCCATCCATGCAATTGATAGTCATGAGCATGTCTTCAAAGGAGTGTAGCCCCTGTGGTTAGCTCTTCAATAGTATGGGAGGTCAGATGTATCTCCATTTATGCGCATGATCCCACCACCGATAAGCCGTGAGCATTTGTGCTTGCACATTTGGACCACACTTTGGATGATATCATAGCACAATATCTCACTGAGAAGAAGGAAATTCTAGGGTATGGCTGGTCTGACCTCAAAGAGGAGAAGGTTAGCTTTGATCCTAACGAAGATGATTTGTTGGAAGACTTAGCAGAGGTGCATATGGTTGAAACCAGAGGTTCCCTCCTTCGGGATCATCAAGTTTGAAGGTGTTCCAATAGATGATATAGCCTATTCGACCCAACACCTCCTTCAACAACTCAAAGAAGGATGAATATTGACAAGATGGGAAAGAGACTTGAAGATTTGTAGTTCTAGCACTGTAATCAAGCTCCAACAAAGACATCCTACCATTATGGAGACTGGTCAGCCTTGAGTTAATGCATGTCTTAGATCAACCTAAGAGTTCACCTCCAATATAACAAGGCAGTACTAGCTTGTATAGAAAGGTAGTGGACAGTACCTCCATACAAGAGAAAGATATCAAATTCATGGTTGACCAACAAGTGAGGGAGCACTGGCGCAAGCTTGAGGTGGTTCATTAATTCCAAAGGGTAGACCCTACCTAGAGGAATTTGATGTTATCCAATATCCTAAGGGTTTTGTGCTTCCTCCTTTCAAAAGTTTTGATGGCAGCGGGAACCCTCGCTAATATATAGCACACTTCAGGGCAAGCTATTACAATGTTGGTGGCAATGCATTATTCATCTCTTTATCGTTTAGCATAACTTTTGATTAGTATGCTAAACTCCCCAATGACTCAGTGAAGACTTTTGCTGAGTTAGAGCAACTCTTTGTTAAGAGGTTTGCTGGAGCTCAGTAAATGGCAACTATGGATGATCTCCTTGTGGCTCAACAACACCCTAGTGAGTCCCTCTTTGATTATATTCTTGGATGGCATAATTTAAGCATGAAATGTGAACCATAGTTGTCTCAACAACATGCTATTAAAATCTTATTAAAGAATATTCATGGCCCGATTTCCTTCATGCTTAAAGGTTTCACCATTAAGACATTTGAGAAGCTAATCAACAAAGCAGCTAGCCTACAAAGAGAGGTCAAATAGTTGCCTTTTTAAGATCAGTCATCAAAGCCAAAGCCGTAGAAAGCCTATGAAAAGAAGCCGAGTAGTAGCAAAGATTGGATAAGGGAAGGAACCATCCAGATCGATGATAGACCTGAGTTTTACACTTGCTTCCACCTCCTCCACACGCCTTGGCCATCTTATCGCCTCCATGACCTCAGCCTCCTCCTCACCATATTCTTAGTAATGTACATACCACCTGTAGCTATCATCCACCTACTCTTTTGGATAAATTAAACAAAACTTATTCATTTAAGAGGGAGGTAGTCAAAAAAATCTTTAAGAACCTCTTAAAGAAACTTGATTTTTAGCTACCCGAGCCTAGGAAGCTGGAGGAAGTGGGCAGGAGTAATGATCCTAACTTTTCCCCTACCATCGCATGCTAGGCCATATTTTGGAGGATTGCTTTACATTTAAGGACTGGCTTTAGCATAGCTATAAGTCGGGCACTATAGTTACCCCTAAGGAATATCTAGTAGAACAATCATCCAGTTCATATATCCTCAAAATAAAATAAGATATATCTCTATTTATAAAAATCAAGAAACTTTTCTTACATCAAGGAAGGTTTGCAAGTTGCCAAAGAAAACTTAGGAGAAGTGGGAGCTTAGCAGCAGCCCATGCTTGCCCAGGATATCCAAGTAGCGCAACCACCGACTGAGTCCAGCCTCCATTCCACCATTGCAACTACTACTTCAGATTCTACTACTTCTTTCTTCTAGTAAACATCATATCGATGGATGAGGGCATCAAATCCTCACCCCACTTACTTTTACTAGATTTCTACAATGTACCTCCTTTTAAATCTAAGAAATCAAAGAATAAAGCTAGTTTGAATTGTGCCACTGATGGGTAATCTGATTCTACTCTTTTAGAAAACTCTTCAAGTTTCAATAATTATAACAACTCTATTCATCCTTTTCTGATTCAGAGATGGACTTGGAATCATCTGATTTCAAGGGTCGTATAGGAGAAGCTATAGGTATGTTTGATGAGCAGGTCGAATCTTCCAATAAACCACCATAAGAGGTTACCAAAGTTAACCTCCATAGTGGCAAGGTTCTACCTCCTATGGCAACACCAAGGGAAAATAAGTCATTGGTTCCAGCGATCAAGAAGCCCCTCCACAGGATGCTCCACCCATGGATATGCTTGTGGAGGACTAGCCCAGAGTTGATTACAATGTCCTCGCTCACCTAAGAAAGTTGTCAGCTAAACTAAGCATATATGATGCCCTTATCTTATCCAAAGAGATGAGGGAATCATTAATCAAGGCCCTTCTTGATCCAAAAATGCTTAGCTCAGCTGACCACTATTGGAGAGGAGGCACATTATTCAAGAGAAGCCCAGGGAGTCACATTCACCAACGAAGACCTTCTCTAGAGATATGGAGCACAACCGTCCCCTCTACATCACAAAGGGGGGCATATCTGACTTTCTAGGTGTTGGTTGATCCAGTGGTGAACATTATGAGCCAAAAAAACCCTTGCCTATTTGAGGATTGACATCTCTAAGCTCTGAGGAGATCGGATGATGTTAATAGAATTCAATGAATAAGGTGAGAGGACTTTAGGCTCCATAGTGTTACCTTTGTAAATAGGAGACTGGAAGATTGAAGCCAAGTTCTATACAATTGATTCAAATACATCATTCATGCTTTGACCTTGGATACACCAAAATAAGATGGTTCCATCCTCTTCATCGCATCAAGTTTCAAAGAGATGGAATCAATACTCAAAGAGATGAAAAATACTCGCTTAGAGAGATAGAGATATATGAGGATGTGACCTACTATCTTCCTCAAAATTAAAACACCTATTCTTGTGAACTTGACCAAAGTTCAAACAAAAAATAAAAAGAAAAAGAAGAAAAAGAAAAGGAAAAGGAAAAAGAAAGTACAAGGGAGCGAGAAAGGGACACTAAGGAAGAGGTAGTGCCGCATGTTATATTCCACCCACAGTTCATTCCACCATACAGACATATGGGTATAATGACTCGACCTCCACCATGTAGAGCAAAGGCAACAGAGGCGCTTCTAGAGGTGGAAGACCCCACGTTGGCGCATCCAATAGGGCTATGTTCAATTCATAGAGTCTCCTGCTATTCACATAGACTTGGAATCCAGCTCAGAGGATGAGTCTCATGTGATTAGCACACCAGCCAACCCCTCTCAGCAGGTTTCATTGAAGGTGACACTCGAGCCAGACAGTGATGAAGACCAGGCCTCCAAGCAAAGCATGAATGTATTCGAATCAAGATTATGTAAAACCATTAGGCAGCAATTGGGAACCACTTTCTTCTCAGAAAGTTGAGGGTTTGATAGTTAAGGAAGCCCCTAGATCTACCATGGATGTCAAGCCAAAGAGATTCATATTGGGGTCATCATCCTCAAGTCCAGAAGTAGATGTAAAACTTAAGGATAATTCATATAAATATTTAATGGAATTACCTTTTGATTGGTACTCATCTTGTGTTTATAATCTTGAAAAGAAAGGTTTGATTCCTTACACATGGTCCAAGCACAGGTCAGAGTATTTTGAGAAGTTGTGGGACAATAAAGGCAGAAATGCACAATCAAGACCAGGACTAGGATTCAAGATGGGTCCAATGATGATTACTAGTTGTCACCAATCATCTGAGTGATAGGTTCTTCTCAAACCACACTAACTCTTATGGGGAAGTGTGTTTAGAAACTTTAGATGATCCTGATGATCTTTAAATCAAATATGCACCTCCATAATTTGAAGAAGAAATCCATTCAACCATCAACAAGCTCAAAGAAATCAACCTTGGGATAGAAAAAGAACCATGCCCCACATACATCAGTTCTTTGTTGAATGAAGAAGAAACCAATGACTTAGTTAGGCTATTGACTGAGTTTAAGGATTGCTTTACATGGAGCTATGAAGAGATGCCCGGATTATCTCTAACGTCCACATAAACTAGCAATAGACCCAATGCTAACCCTATCAAGCAAGCTCCTAGATGCGATTAGAATGAACAACAGTCATTTCTAAAGTCAAGAAATTGATCAATGTTGATTTCATCGTGGAAGAAAAATACCCTACTTGGTTGTCATTCTAGTTAAGAAAAGAATGGCCAAATAATTTCAAAGACTTAAATAAGGCATGTCTAAGGATGAATAAAGAATTAATGGTGGACATCATCTCATCTCAAGACATTATGGATGACTTCCATAATAAATTAAATATTTCAGGTCAAATATGCATGCCTAAGGATGAATTTCCACTTCCTATACGAATTAATGGTGGACATTGCCTCATCTCATGCGATTCTCCTTATGGATGGGTCATCCGCTACAAACTAATCAAGATGGCCCCAGAGGATGAAAGAAACACTTTTCAAACCCGTCAAAATCTATTGTTATAAGGTCATGCCTTTTTGACCTTAAAATGTCGGTGCTACATACCTGGAGCCATGACTCATCTTCAATGAACTCATTCATCATCGAAGTTGAATGCTATGTTGATGATCTAGTAGTCAAAACAAAGAAAAGGAAGACCATCTCTTTGACTTGAGAGTAGTTTTTTGAATGGTTAATAATTCAACCTCAAAATGAACCCCAGTGTGCATTGAGTAGCTTCAAGGAAGTTTCTTGGGTTTGTTGTCCGAAATCGGGGAAAAGAGATAGACCTAGAAAATATCAAAGCTATCTTAGAAATGCCACCCCCTAAAAGTTTAACTCAACTTAGATCATTCCAAGGGTGGTTGGCATATCTAAGGTGCTTTATCTCCAATCTATTAGGGAGATGCAAGCCATTTTCAACACTTATCAAAAAGGATGCTAAGTTCAAGTGGGATGACAAGTGCTAGCATACTTTTGAAGACATCAAACAATATTTGGTGAAGCCGCTAGTTCTAGCCCTATCCGGAAAGCCACTTATCCTCTACACTCGCATTGGATGACTCCTTGGCTTTGTTGGCCCAAACCAATGATGAAGGGAAGGAGAACACTCTACTACCTCACCATCATCGATCCTGCTAAAACAAACTACCCACTTATTGAAATATTGCCTAGCTATCTTTGCATCCCAAAAGCTGCTATATACACTATATGCTTTCTCATAAGGTGAACTTGATTTCAAGAATCAATCCACTATCTCATGACACAATGCGTTATCCAAATGGTTGGCATGTTAGTCCATGATTCTCTCACAGTTCGATATCACATTCATACCCCTCCGTGCTGTGAAAAGATAGGCATTAACATATTTCTTAGCAGCACGCCCACTTCTTGTTGATTCTCTGCTTATTGATGACCTCCTCAATGAACAAATTATGAACTTAGGGGGCAGTAGCACTCGCCATTTGGGAGATGTATTTTGATGATGCGGCTTCCTTTCAAAAAGGAGAAGAACCATGATCTGCTCTTCCAAGAAAGGCAGGGGTAGGAATCATCTTTTTAACTCCAGACCATGATGTGATAAATTCTCATACTATCTCTCCAACCCATGCACCAACAACAAAGCAAAGTATGAGGGTTTGATTGTCGGTCTAGAGTTAGCTATTACATTATGTGTCAAAAGCATCAGCATCTACGGGGATTCCCAACTGCTCATCAACCAGATTGATGGGTCCTATAAGGTTCTAAAGCCCAAGCTTCATCACTACCATGAGTACACCATGAAACCTTTGGCCCAAATCCCTGAGGTCACCATCTATAAGTTTCCTGAGAGAGAACAGTAGTTGCTTTGGCCAAACTCAAGAATTGGCATGTCAGAAGATGAGTCCATTCCAATAAATGTTCCAAAATAGAGTCTTATCCCTTATTGATATTGAACTCATCGAGAGATTCTCTCTTGAAGGGAGGTTATCATTTGATAAAGGCGAGGAGCTAGATTGGAGGCAACCATTCATAGATTACTTGAACATATGAAAACTACCTCAAGAGAAATCACAAGCCCATCAGATGAAGCAGAGAGCTTTCTCCTATGCTCTTGTGGATGGTACTTTGTACCAATGGTCTTTTGATCAAATGTGGTTTTGTTGTTTAGACAAACATGAAGCCCATAAGATCGTGACTAAGGTACATTCAGGCCTATGCGTCAATCTAATTTGAAGATGAAAGTCAAGATCAAAAGACTAGGATACTACTGGCCTTCGATGATTACAGATGGCATGGATATAGCTAGGAGATGCCACCAATGTCAAGTACATGATGTGTTCTTACATCAACCACCCAACATTCTACACCATTGGCCATGGCCTCATGGAGATGTTGACATAGTGGGTCCTGATCCTCCTTCGGGTCATTGGTTCATCTAGCGCCACCGACTACTTTTCCAAGTGAGGCAATCCCACTTAGAGGTCATTCGACATGTGCTCCATTTTTTAGAACCATATTGTATAGGTTGGTGCCTCGATGAATTATATATAATGGTACATTCAAAAGCACCAAGATCAGCTTTGAGACATATTATAGATTGGAGATACTCCACCATCTACTATCCGGAAAATGGCCTAGTAAGCATTCAACAAAACTCTCATCCATACTAAAGAAGACACTGATATAAGTGGCATGGCATGAAAGTTGAAGCTGGGGCATCACACCATATAACTCCAATATCCCCATTCTCCTTGGTATGGTCCAAGTTGTTCTACCATTAGAAGTCCAGCTCCCATCACTAAGGATAACAATGTGTAGTAAAATCACTACAGAGCATAATGCCAGGTTATGGTTAGAAGAGCTCGAAGGTTTGGAGGAGGGCATGCACCTCGAGTTATACAAAGCCAAGATGATTCAAGCTCACAACAAGCTGGTCTTCCCTAGAACTTTTCAAGTAGGAGAGCTTTTTTTAGTTCTAAAGAGACCAATTATTGCCCATCAAAAGATGGGAGGCAAGTTTGAACCCACTTGGGAAGGCCCTTTTGTCATAGAGAAGGCCTACCAAAGAGGATCTTATCAACTTATTGATTGTAAAGGGGAACACCCAATGCTTTCTATTAATGGGCTCTATTTAAAGAAATACTACCCATAAAATCATGTTTGAAAATAATTATCATCAAAATTCTATTCCAATTCATCAAAATATTCTCTTCATTCGGAGTGTTATCTGCTTGTTTATGAATCCGCCATGATGTGTTTAGGGTAGGTGTAAGAGAACCCGAGAGGCATCATATCCTTCTTTCACAACAACACAAATTAAAAAATTCCCTGCTACTAGAGTAGGTGTAAGAGAACCAAGAGGCATCCTATTTTGAACTACACTAAGTTAGTGTAAGAGAACCAAGCTTCCTTTCTTCACAACTTCCATTTGTGGCACCATTTCATCAACTTTTAAGCATGTTTTAGGATAGGTGTAAGAGAACCCAGCGCATCCTCTTAAACACAAACACAAAACATATCTTTATCTAGCTATTTTTGATGTGGGAGCAGCCTTGTGGCACTCACTCATTATTGCTTTAGGTCGACAAACTACCTTCAGTGTGTCACCCCATGGTCATTGTCAGATGTGAGTCCCCTTTCTTCTTGACTTGACCATTGTCTAGCCTTGTTAGTTTGGTAGGCCTCACGTGTACTACCTCATGTTGACTTTGTTTAAGAGGATGTAAGCTCTTCACTTCCATCATTATGACTAGTCGGTATATTTGAGGCTTAGGATAAGTCCCCACTCCTTTCCTCGTGACTACTTTTGAGTTGATATAAGTCCCCTAGTGGAATTCACTCAGTAGTCACCCTAGGTCAGATAGCACTGTAGCCGAAGACAGATTATCCCAACAATCAGTTCCACTGTAGGAGGATGTGAGTCCCCGATGCTTTCTTTCTAGGTTGATTGCTACAAATGATGGGCACCTTAGGTTGGATGATGTTCTATCTTTGTGCGACTCATAGATACACCACTCTTTGATGAGTCCCTTTCTCCTTGAGTTGGCCACCAATACCTACAGACATTATCTTCTTGAGGTTTTGGATAAAGCCTTAGTGGCCCCCCTCTCTGGGCACTCTACTTGGATTTAGCGACCCCATTTAGACACTACCCGGTTACTCTTGGATAGTCTCCCCTTTCCAGACATGGTTGGAGAATTTGTTAAGGATGCAATTCTCCCTTGAATAAATCTAGATGCAGGATTAAATTTAAGCCCCAAAGAACCTTTCCCGCGGGCATCCTATCTTTAGGGCAGTGTTAACAAAACTCCCTATAGGAATTGCCTGACTACACTTGAGTTGAGATAAGTCCCCGAGTCGGCACTCTCTCCATAGTCATCCCTAAGTCAGGTTCAATCTATTTTGCCACAATTAAGTTGCCCCAAAAGTCATTTCACTTTGAAAGATGTAAGTCTACTACGCATTCTTTCTAGCATGATTATCGTAAACTGATGGGCAGCCCTAGGTCGGGTTGACATGTTACCTTGTTAATGTGTTGCCCCAATGGTCTTTTATTCAGGAAAGATATGAGTCCTCATGCTTTCTTCCCTGAATTAACCGCTACAAATCGAAAGGCACCCCGTTGGTTGGATAGTTCTCCCTCGCCGATACTCCCCTTTGGATGTAAATCTGAGTCAAGACCAACATGGCCTCTAGTGTAGTCCGCAAACCAAGGGATCCATCAAATATAATTAAAATGAATTAATTTTGACTATCTTTGAGCGATTTTAGGCATTCACTTTCGGTAGTCAATGTTGGGTTTCATTGCCTCATATCTCCTACTTTGGAGGATGTAAGTCTACTTCTTCCTAGGCGTTGCTTTGAAGGCAACTCTGGGATAGCCTTACCATGTGGTAGACTACTACCCCGGATTGGTAAATCGGTAGGCCAAAACAATATGGCTACCATCGGTCCATCCGCAAATGAAAGGGTCCATCTTAAAACTCAAAATTTAAAATATGAAATAAAATCAATCCTCCTCCCCAGTGGAGTCAAACTAAACAATCAAATCAATCAGCTTCTCCTCAGTGAGATGTAAATCTTCTCAATATCCCTAGTGGAGTCAATTTAATCCAACCCAACTATTCCCCTAGCTTTGTTCACATCTTTTATCCCGGTGGATTCCAAATTCTAATCCCCAGTGATTTTATAACCTCTTATTTGGATAAGTTGAGCCACTCTGGTAGAGGCTCACATACTCAATCCCTAGTGGATTTCCCCTTTGCTCTCTTATGTTTTTGACATAAGTAGAGTCACATTGCACTAAGATCTTGATTCCTTCTGCACCTTAAGTTTAGGAGTAGATCATTTCTGTTAGTGCTTGTCATCATTTGAACATTATTGAACATCTCAGTCAACACCAATACATGCGATATGCCTTATCAATCACACCACACCTATTGGGTGCCCTTTGTTGACCTCACTTTTGGAGAGAGCTCTCAACTTCTCCATCTTAGACATAAGACTCCTCTAGACACTAAGAGTTCCTTAGTCTTGAGATACTTCGAGTGATTAGGCAAACAAATAACCTAACCCTAGAAACTTAGAGGAGTTAGCCATAGAAATAGGTTATGCCTTAGGGGTATTAGGAGAACTTGCCTACTATAGCTTAAATCTTGCTTCCCTCCTTCAAAAATCCAAATCAAAATCCTCAATTGATTTTCTCAATCATCATATCCAAATCAAATCTAAATCAATTACTTTTTCTCAAATCATAAATCATTTCCAAAACCAAAATCTTAAATCAATTAACTCAAATTGATTTTCTCAAATCATAAATCCAAAATCAATCTTAAATCAATTTCAAATCAAATCATAAATCAATTTCAAAAACCCAAAATCTTTCCTAAGCTCTTTGATTTCATCTTATGGACTTAGCTCAAATTAAATCCAAATCACACCGAACTCAAATAATTTTCTCATAACCCATTTATATTCTCATTTATATTCACAAATATAAATGAAATATAAATTCAAATAAATAACAAAATTCAAAACTCAAAAATCCAACTTATACTCTTTCAAGTCAAATCTTGAACTTAGCCAAATCATTCTCAAATCAATCCAAACCTTGGATTTTCTCTTCAAACAATCACTTCTTCAATCACATGCCCAAATATAAACTTAAACAATCATCAAACCAAAATCAAAACAAGTCAAACCCATGTTCATCCTTTGACTTGAAATTGTCAAATGAACCAAAACCATTTGACTCCAAATCACTTTGGATTTATATTTCCATCATAAGTCCATATGTGAGTTCAACCAAACTTCAATCAAGCCTTGATCAAATCAAATTGATCATTTAGGCTCACTTGACCCAAAGTGATCTAAAGCACCTTTTGAGCCAAATCTAATCCAACCCAAATTGGATTGAACTAAGCCCATCTAAGCTCACATTGTGACAATCATCCTAGGATGATCAATCACTCAAATTGGGTCAAACCAAGTCAAACCTAGCCTTTGACCAAGTCAACATTTAACCCAAATGAAACCTAAATAAGCCAAAATTCACCATAAGCCAAATTGATTGAAACCATTGATCTAAACCAATCCATAATCAATGATTGAACTTGACCAAGCCATCAATTGATCCAAACCAAGCCTAATTGGCCACTTGACCTAAGTTGACCCAAATTGACCTAAAAAGTCAAAATGGGTCAAATATTGATCTAAGCCAAATTGATTGCAACCAATGGGTCAAATTCATTCTAAATTGATTGTTGAACTTGACCAAAGCTTCATAACCTAGCCCAATTGACCATGAACCCAACTTGACCTAAAAGGTCAAATCAACTTGAAATCAAACCAAATCAAAATTGATTGAAACCAAAGCTTGCAATACATTTCAAATGATCAACCAAGCCTAAACCATGACTAACCAATTGTCAAATGTCAAATTGGTCAACTTGACCCATTTGACCTAAATGAACCTAAATGAACCAAAACCAAATCTAAACCAAATTGAACCAAACCAATAACACCATAGGCTCAAATGATCATTTGAACTTGACTAACCATGGTTTGACCCAATTTGACCAATTGGTCAACCTGACTGACCAACTTGACCTAAATGGGTCAAATTGAACCAATTCAAATCAAATGAACCCCAATTCACTTGAAATTTGGCCCAACCCATTTTTGAATCATTTCAAATCTGTCCAAATCAAAATCATGGCCAAATGAACATTTTGCCCTTAGGTCAAAGGGTATTATATGACCAAATTCACTTTAGATTTGGTCATTTTTTTCTCAAGACCACTTGACATCCTTCTTGTGGTCCACATGGGTAGTAAGGAGGGTGGTGAACATCACCCAATGGGCTTGGTCTGCCATGACTCAAGCCAAGGCCAAACCGACCTCTCTTATGGAAATTGGACACTTGGATCACCAACTACACTCACCTAGCACATGGGCATCCACTCTCCCTCAATCCACTACCTAAAATGACCCACATGGGATGTTTGGAAGCTAAAAACAATCCTTTCCATTGATTAAAAAATGGATCCCTTCACCATCCATTGAGGAGGGAGATATACTCCCCCTCATTCTCACTCAAACCACAAGCACTCATTTCCATAGAGCCAAGGAGATTCAATCGAAGCCTCCCCAAGCTTTTCTAAGCCATTCCCAAGCTCCATTTATTTCCATTTGGTTTCACTCAAACCTAAAATAGGGGAGGTCAATGCAAAGCTTAACTCATCCAATTCTCCATCTAAACCAAATTAACCTTGTACACACCATCAATAGACTTCATCATGCTCAACCAGGTCATTTCCCAAATCTACAAGCCACGGGAAGCATCACTTCGATCAAAACCAATCACCATTGAAGGGGAGCTTGGTCAATTGAACCATTGGAAGCTACCTCCTCCATTGGAAGTGCTGGTGATAGCCTCCGGCGATGTAATTGCTCAGAAGCGTAGCCATAGGAAATTGTGGTTGGTCCTTTTTGAAAGAAATTATCACCCATTAAGATCTTAACCATTGGATGTGCATCCCCCCCCCTCCTTTCGAAGGTGTGGGATCATTTGATAACTCCATCAGCTCGGGTGAGCTCGAATTGAGCGAAGAGATGACGGTGTTCGCTCTCACTTGGGAGGAGAAGGATCACGTCATCCTTCCGCATGATTGGAATGGGCGGTAGATGATCATAGATCCCCTTTGATTTAAACTATGGATTAATCCCACCGTTTGATCTTATCAGACCCATAGAAGCTCGTGGTATGACTGATGAATGTGACAACTTAAATTACCTATCTCGTCACCCCACATGGAAAGCATGCCATGTCAGCCGTGGCATGGATTAGATTAGTAGGCTTAATTAATCTAATTTTTAATTAGAAACTTCTAAAATTTATAACTAATAGATAAATCCAAAAAATATAAATAAACACTCATGTTAAAGATAACTCAAAGAAGAATAATAGAAAATTAAAATTTATTAATTTTGAATAGTGATTTTAACTCAATTTGGGTTTTATTTAAAATATAATTAAGCTAATTACTCTCTAATTAATTAGGAAATTAACTCCAAACTTTTTGGGATTAATTAGTGGGATGACCTCGACCTCCCATGATTTTCTTGGAATTTATTACTTGATTAATTAGGAGAATTGCTTATTTCATCTCTAATCACTTTCTTAATTAAATAAATGATTAATTAATATACTAAATAGTGATAAATTTATTAATTAAGCTTGCTAATCATCAAGAAATAGTGAATGGACTTAGAGAATGAGATTAGGATTTATTTTTCAATCTTTTCCCCTAAGTTTATTTCATTTTGATAAACACCTAATTAATTTTCAAATTAATTAATGACTTAATCACTTCATTAATTAATTTAATTAATCAAATTCAAAACTAAATCATTTTAGAACTTAACCATTTAATTCTTGGGTATATTCTTAGGGGTTCAATAACCTAAGAGGATTCCAAAGGAAATTATAATCAAACTACATGTGTAGGAGGGATATAGAAATACTTAATCAAACCATTTAGCTTAATTAATCAATAATTGTGCCCCCTTTTATTTCTTAAGTGCATTACTGATTTAATTTCTATGTGGTTGCATATCATATGTTGGCTCATAATTATTTAGATAATTATGTTAAAGTGGTATAGGAAAGGGGTAATTAATTGATTTAATTCATACCTTAACCTAAACAAAACATAAAATCAACCTAATTATTCTAAAATTAAATTAAACTAATTCACACATGGGGGAATGGGTTAGGACCAGCAAACCCTTTTCATATCTCTTAAGTCAAATCAAATTCAAAAATAAAAATCTCTTTAAAGAATTTTGATTCATTTTAAATAGTCTTATTTTATATGATTGTCCTTAGGAAGTAATTAGGGTGAATGAAGTCATGTGCTTACATCCTTTTTTTCTTTCTAAGCAAGCTAAATATTGTTTGTCATATGGAATCATGCATTCATTTCTTTTAAAAAATCAATTAAATAAAATAATTCCTTTTATGTCAAATTGCATGTTTTGGCTAAAGAAAGAATATGAGTGGCTATTATCACTATTAAACCAAAAATTATTTTCAAAACCTATAAATCAAAGATTATGAATGAAGTGATGCTACTTATGAATACTTATAAGCTTGCAAGTGATTATAGCATAAGATGTATATTATGAAGTTTTTTCTTCTTCTCTTAACATGGATTTACATAGGACTTGCAAAGTGTATAGTTTATTTAAAAAGAACACAAGACTTGCTTAAATCTATTCCTATGCACTTCTATGTTATGACTTAAGAAGGATCTTCATATTACACATGTAAATTATATAACCAAATCAAACATAATCTTTTGCATGATTCTTTATCCATTTGGTTCTTTTTGTACATCTAAATGTATTTAAGAAAAGTGGTATATTAGTTTGGACATCCCAGGCCTGCGATGCTTTAAGTAGCCTAAGTAGGTCTTGTACCTTACGCCCCTGGTGCAGAAAATAAAGGCATCGTACTCACTTATAACTTTTATACATGAGAATGTACATCTTGTTAATGGATGAAAAATCTCTCTTTTCTACATAACAAAAACATGCATCAATGGAATATCCAAATTCTCAAATCATATATCTTAGCATTCATCATCAAAGTGTGCTAAAAATTTGCATTGCATGTATAGGTATGCTTAGGATTATTCATATGCATGGTATACATGGTGAAAATAAATAAATGGGTGTATATTATGTAGTAGTAATCTATCATAACTAATCCTAAGATTCCTTTCTTATTAAATAGGCAATTTATAGTAAATCTAAACTTAGGCTTAATTAAAACACATAAGAAAACATTCACTAAAGGAAATTTGTCAATCAATCTACCTTAGAAATGCTTTAAGGTAGGGAAGAAAGTGAGTTCTCCTCTCTTTCCTTCTCTTCACAATATTTAGTAATTAAGTGTAGGTCCATTCAAACCAAATAAAATCACCAACTAAAATTGATAAATCAACTAAATCACTTAAACTAAAATCACCATCTAAATTGAATCTTTCATACTTAGAAAATTCCAACCTTAAAGCCTAACTAAGACATGGAACACACATTAGGCTAAGTTACCATTTCTAGTTCTATATTAAGGCAGTGCATGGTTTGATGTTTGATTTTATTTTGTAATATATTATTTTAGGCTGGATGTTAGGGTGCATGTGCTTAGTCTGGATGTTAGGCTGATTTTAGCCTAATCATGTCTTCTGTAGGGGGTTGTGCTTAAGGGGCGTTGTAATAAAAATATTAATATTTTGATGTGCATGTTGATTATACCCCTAAGCATAACCCAAATTAGGATAGGTGGACTTGGTTACCCATGTGTGAGGTGCTAAGTCCAAATTATTCATATAACTGCTTGGGTTGTGTGGTATGTTTAGCTAACCTTTATTTTGCAAGTTTAGTTAGATTTACCTTTCCCATTTTGATGTAAATTTTACAATTGAAATTTAGAATGAATGTTATGGGGGAATTAAGGCGAACATTGGTTATAAGACCATGTCTTATGTACCATGTGAGGCCTTGGAGCAAACTACATCCCAAGTCAAATCAAAAGAAAGAAAGAAATGAAGAAAGAAGAAAAGTGATCAAAAAGAAGCAAATCAAAAATGAAGAATGAAGAATGAAGACCCCCATAACATGAATTCTTTTAATTGTAATTATTCATTTATAATTGGGGTTGTATAAGGTAGAGCTCATTTTATTTCTTTTGGTTGTGTGGTGCACTACATCGGCCTCTTATTCTTTTACGCTAATTTTATAAATTGATTGATGTTATGTTTATGATTGTGTAATTAGGATGGCTTGATTTTCCTAGTTTCTTAATTATTTGATGGTTGTTGAATGGCTTGGATGCGATTAGGCTCTTAGAAAAAATAAATTTCTTATCCAATTAATCAACTAAAAATTAAAATTAAACAACTCATATACTCATCTAAATCCTAGGACATAAATCAAGATAATAAAAGATTTAGCAACCCGTTAGCTGGATGTTGTATGTCTCACATCTTGCATAAATCATATTGCTTCACTCTTGCTAATGGAGGGCTTCCACCTTTGCTAAAGAAAATGGCTTGACTTTTGAGAGCCATAGTGGAAACACACCTCCTTCTATCTGATTTTGTCCCATAACCAATTTTCTCATGCAT
Organism: Cymbidium sinense; assembly: GCA_021442155.1. Classification (NCBI taxonomy): domain Eukaryota; kingdom Viridiplantae; phylum Streptophyta; class Magnoliopsida; order Asparagales; family Orchidaceae; genus Cymbidium; species Cymbidium sinense. The sequence continues at coordinate 24,741,128 of CM038220.1, read as the reverse complement.
TAGGCATATGAAATCCTATGGCCAATGTCAAATAACAATGTCCAAAAATCAAAATAAAACTTAATAAAATTTGCATTAAATTTAAGTCATTATTCATGTCACTAATGATCTAGTATCTAAAGGAGTGCGTTTAAGGACTTAGTCTCCTTTCTAAAAAATAATAATAGCTTAGCCATCTTGAAAAGCATAATACTTGCCTACATATATTTAAAATCATAGGATGAGTTAGTTAGCGGCCACCCCTAGGCGGTTGTAAGTCCAATAGTCGGGTGGTTTATCCTCTCTTGTGGAGGTAAACTATATACCCATTTTCACCTTAGATTTAGGTCGTGCTTTGGCCCTCACTAAAGCCTCATAGATTTAGGATCTGAGGTTGTTGTTTCCCTTTGCGGGCTACAAGCATAAATCCTCACCTCTTAAGCATTTTCATGATCTTGTATTATGGAATTGTATGCCCTAGATTTCTAATAAAAATTCAACTCAAACATATAATTCTCCTCAAATTCAAAAATATAAAGCCCAACCATAGGATAGCTTGGGATGCTCACTAGGTTTCCTAGTATCATGAACATCCCCTACTCATCTCCCCTTGGTTTCGATAATAATTCCCTCTTTTTTATCAATCCCACTTGAATTTCCAAAAATAACCAATTTATTGATAATATTATCTTCGAAATCTTTAGAGATAACGATCATTTACCTTAATCGAGAGTATTCTTAAGGAATCTCATTCCTTAGGATGTAATTAACTATGGGGGCTTGCCTCCATAGGGAACTTAATGATCCTAATTTAAATAAACTCTATTTTTTTCCATATAAAGTAGGGGAAAGATCTCTGGTACATTGAATACTCATTGTCTTTAGGAGTCCTTATTAGGTGATTAGGTCCATTGTAGGATGGTGACTTCTATCTCTCGAGATAGTACATCATTCCTCAATGTCACACCCGATCACCCTAATGAGTACATCTAAGGATCTACGTGGTGTCCCAATAATATTTTCATCATTCAATGAAAATAAAACACTACACATGCCTTATTACATATAAAAGAGGGAATTTTCATCCATTAGCTAGATACACATTCACATGTATAAAGTCAGTCATAACCATTATTTTATCTTAGTGTAAGTACAAGACCACCAAAATACCCGAGGGATGTCCAAATATACCACTTTTTTTAGATACATGTAGATGTATAAACAACTATAAGGATAGGAAAATGCATGAAAAAATTATGTTTGATTTATTTGATTTTTGATTCTTATTTATTGGCCACATCATACATGCATATGTATAAGAGTTTTAAGTGAGTACGGAGCCATTATTTTCTACACTAGGGGCGTAAGGTACAAAACCTACTTAGGGTTACTTAAAGCCTCGCAGCTCAGGAATGTCCAGAGTAATATACCACTTTTCTTAAATACATATGAATGTACAAAAAAGAACCACATGGCTAAGGAATCATGCAAGAAATTATGTTTGATTTGGTTGAATGATTTACATATGTGATATGAAATTCTTCCTAAGTCTTAACATAAAGATGCATAGGAATAGATTTAGGCAAATGTTGTGTTCTTTTCAAATGAACTATATACTTGCAAATCCTATGTGAGCCCATGTTAAGATATGGAAAGAGAACTTCATATTGCATATCTTATATTATCATCACATGCAAGCTTATAGATATTTGTAATGAACATTACTTCAGTTATAATAATTGATTTATAGTCTTTTGATTTAATAATGATAATAGTCGCACATATTAAATTTAAGTCAACACATGTAATTTGACATAAAAGAAAACATTTCATTTAATTAATTTTTGAAAGAAATAAATGCATGATTTCATATGGCAAGCAATATTTAGCATGATTGGAAAGAAAAAAAGGAATCTAAACACATGATTTCATTCATCCTAATTAATTCCTAAGAACAATCACATTAAAGAAGGCTATTTAAAATGAACCAAAATTCTTAAAAGACATTTTTAACTTTGAGTTTGATTTGATTTAGGAAATATGAAAGAGGTTTGCTAATCCTAATTCCCATGTGTATGAATTAATTTGGTTTAATGAAGAATATTTAAGTTGATTTTATATTTTAATTAGGTTAATGTATGAATTAAATGAATTAATTAACCCTTACATGTATCACCTTAATTTAATTAACTAATTAATAATAAGCCAATATGATACGCAACCATATGAAAAGTAAATTTGCAATGCTCCTAAGAAATTAAAGGGTACTAATGCAAAAAAATTTGCAATGCTCCTAAGAAATAAAAGGGGCCTGATGTAATTAGCTTATGATTAATAGTTAATTAAGCTTAAGGATCTCACTAAATTACTTTTATGATTTTCTCACATATGTGAGCCAATCATAATTTCATTATCTCTCACCTTGGGTTATTGAATATCCAAGCTACCCAAGATCAATTAAGGGTTGCTTAGGTGTGGATGAATTGATTTTTAATTTGAATTTTATTAAGCCTTTAATTAATTGATTAGATACTTTGGCTATGTTTTAATTTGAATGATGAAACTAACTTAAGGGAAAGGATCAAGGGCAAGGCCCCAATCCTAATCCATAAATAATTTTTAACATTCAATTGATTACTTTCCTTATCTTGAAGATTAATCAATTAATCATCTCATTAATTAATTTGATTTTTAAAGGTAAGGAAAACTTAGGAAATGAATTAGTAAAAGTATCCCCAATCACATCCTCTAAGCTACTTTACTGTTCATTAATGAGGTAATTATGTTTGATTTATTTTGATTTGATTTGAATGGTTTGAATTTGGATTTCATTTATATCTATGAATATAAATGAAGGAATGATTGATTTATAAAGAAACCAACCAAGTTTGAGTTAGTTTGAAGGAGTTTTAGCTAAGCATATGAAGGTGGTTCATATGGTTTAGGGAAATATTTTGGAATTTGGACATAATCATGGGTTTCAATCATTTGGAGTTTAGGATTGATTTATGATTTAGAATCTGATTTGAGATTGAATTTGATAATTAAGGAAATCAATTGGATTGGGGTTAATTTGGATTTGGTTAAGGCTAAGTCCATAAGATAAAATCAAAAGGCTTAAAAAAGAATTCAAAGTTTGAATTTGGTGATGGATTTCAATCATTGGATAGTTGGATTTGATTTTGAGATTTTAAATTTGAATTTGAAGTTTGAGTTTGAAAGAGGGAAGCAGGGATTGGCTTTGGTCTATAGGGTAGGCAAGTCTTCCTAAATCCCTGGCAATTATGGCTAACTCTTTTAAGTCTCTAGGGTTGTTAAGTGTTTACCTAATCACTAGAAGTGTCTTAAGACTAAGGAACTCTTAGTGTCTATGAGAGTCCTAGATCTATAATGAGGAAGTTGAGAGCTCACTCTAAAAGAAAGGTCAACAGTCAAATTTGCATGTGCTGACTTAATTAGCAATATGTGTGGCTATTATCACTACTAAATCTCAAATATACTTTCCAAAGCTTATTAATGAGTAATAATATATGTTGTGACTTTAGTTATACATACATAAGAGGTGCATGTGGACATAAGCTTAGTGTATGAAGTGAAGTTTCTTTCTTACTTTCATATGTTGACTTGCATAAATATGAATGTTAATGTGTATATTAGTCTAGACATTCCAGGGATACACGGCTTTAAGTAGCCCTAAGAAGATTCCTACCCCATTCCCCTAGTGCAGAACAATGGCGATGTACCTGTTTGATTTCATTCTTATGCATGTATTTTGACATTAGAATTTAGATAGAGCTTTAATTCATTCACATAAATAAATTAATTATATCAAACTCTACTTTTTCATGGTTTTCTATTCTTATGTTTGCTTATACATCTATATGTATTTAAGAATAGTGGGTATATTAGTCTGGAAATTTCGGGGACACACGGCTTTAAATAGCCCTAAGGAGGTTCCTACCTCACTCCCCTAATGCATAACAATGGTGACATACTTGCTTAAAACTTTCATACATTTGAATATGTATTTAGTTAATGAATGAAAACCCCTTTTTTCTATTAAAGAGGCATGCATTCATATTTTGTTCAAGTGGTTGGATTGATTAGTCATATGATTTAGAGTTCTTTTCTTATGCTTTTGTATAAGAATTTAGATAGAGCTTTAATTTAATATGAAAAAATAATTCAACCAAATGAAACATCAATTCCAAATATATTTGCTTACATTCATCATTTAAGTGAGCTAAGACATAAATTGCATGTGTAGTTATGTTTAGGACTTAATCATATGCATATATATATGATGGAAAGAAATAAACAAACATGTGTTATGTGATAGTAATTAATTCCAAATAATCTTAAGATGCCTTTCTCATTGAATGAGATTATTTAAAGTGAACCTAAACTAGGATTAATTAAAACATGTGATAAGCCATTCATTAAAGAGAATTGATTAATTAATTTGCTTTAGATATGGCTTAAGGTAGGAATGAAAGAGAGTGATCCTCTCATTTCTTTTCTTTATAACACTTAGTTTTTTGTAAATCAAGTGAAATAAAAAAAAATTAAGTGAAATTTATAAATCAATTAAACCACTTAAAGTGAAACCACTCTTCATAATTGAATCTCCTCATACTTAGAAAATTACAACAAAGCCTAGTTAAGGCATACCACACAAGCCTTAAGACACAAACTTTAGATTAAATCACCACTCTTAACCTTATGTTAGGGCAATGCATGTTTGATGTGTGTTTGGTTTTATGATGTATTGTTATAGACTGAATGTTAGAGTGTATGCATCATAGACTGGATGTTAGGTCGTAATTAGCCTAATCATATTTTATGTAGGAGATTGTGCTTGAGGGGTGCTTAAAATAAATATAAATGCTCTCCTTTGTAGGTTGCTTAACCCTAAGCACAATCTAAATTAAGATAGGTGGACTTGGTTACCCATGTGCAGGGTACTAAGTCCATACATATAACTACTTGGGTTGTATAGTGTGTTTAGCTAACACTTGTCTTACAAGTATAGTTAGATTTACTTTTCCCATTTTTGATGTAATTATGCATTAGGAATTAGGATTAGTGTTATGGGGGATTAACATGAGCTGAGGCTAGAAGGCTTTGTCCTGAGAGTCCCCTACAATGCCTTTGAAGCAAGCAACCCAAAAAGGGGAGTGAATGAGACATGAAGAAAGAAAGATATAAAGACCCCCCATAGCATTTAGTCATTTATAATTGTAATTATTCTTTTATATACCATGTTGTATAAGGGTAGAGCTCAGCTACCCATTTTCTCTTTTCGGGTTGTACGATAGTACCCGACCATCGACCTATTATTCTTTCAAATTGAGTCTATAAATTATTTGATGTTTAATTTACAATTGTGTAATATAAATGGCACGTACTTTCCTAGTTTCTTCATGTATGATGATTTAATGTGTGTCTTAAATCCGATTAGGCTCTTAGGAAAAATAAATTTTCTACTCAACTATAACTCATAACTAATTTTCTAAATAACTCATAATCTCACTTAAAGCCTGGGTACTAAATCAAGATAATTAAAAGATTTAGCAACCCCTTAGCTAAATGTTGTATGCTTAATATCATACATATCATCTTGTTTCATTCTTGCTAAGAAAGGGTTTCCATCCTTACACAATAGGGGAAGACTTGACCTTTGAGGGTCTCCCTTGTGGTGGAAAATATCTCTTTCTCTCTGATTTAGCCAATAACTCAATTTCATCATGCATTTAGACATATAAAATCCTATAGCCTTGGTCAAATTGAAGTGTCAAAAATGAATTAAAATTTGAAAAGATTTGCATTTGACTAAGTCATTGCTCGTACCACTCATGCTCTAGTCTCTTAGGGAGTGGGTTTAAGGACTTTAGTTCCTTTCTAAATAATAACAACCTAACCATCTTTCAAAACATATGACTTGGCCACATGATTTTAAAACATAGAGAAGTTAGTTGGCTACCACTCTAGGTGGTTATAAGTCTAACAGTCAAGTGATTTACCCTCTCTTGTGGAGATAAACCATATATCCATTTTTGCCTTAGATTTAGGACGTACTTTAGCTCTCACTAAAGCACCCTAGATGATCTGAGGTTGTTGTTTCCCTTCGGGCTACAAGCATAAATCCTCACCTCTTAGGCATTTATAATCTTTTATTATTGGATTATAAGTCTTAATTTTCTAATAAAATTTTAATTCAAATATATAACTCCCCTCAATTTTAAATATATAAATCCCAACCATGATAGTTGGAATGCTCACTAGGTTTCTTATTTTCATGAGCACTCCCTACTCATCTTCCTTTGGCTTCAATAATAAGTCTCTCCTTTTTGATATATCTCATTTGATTTTCCAAAACATAGCCAGTTTATTGATAGTCCTATCTTTGAAATCTTTGGAGACAATAATTGCCTACTTTAATCGAGAGTATTCTAAGGAACTCACCTTTCTTAGGATGTAATTAACTATTTGCCCCATAAGGAACAGGCACTTATAGAACGGCTTGCCCCCATATGAGTCCAAGACTATCTTTTCTTCCATTAGCATTTAGCTTATTTCATTCTTAAGCATAGCTAATGAGCATCATCTAGGTTTTAGGACCTCACTCCTTATAGGTCTTGAAATGCCTATTGGGTCCTCTAATAAGTGAAAGATAAAATTAATTAATGAAAGGAGATGACAAAAACTTAGAACCTCCTCACCACTAGCTTGGTGAGGCAAGGTTCATCTTATATTTAAGACAATAAATCTTTTGCAAAAATACCACTTTCCAAAAAGCACTTTTTCAAAATTCACATAATAAAATCTTACATAAAACTCATAAGAAACTTTCATAAAGCGCAAAACTCATATAATCATATATCATCTGACAATCCCCATGATTGTTACATGGAGGTTCCTTTCAAAATCAAAATCAAAATCATTTTTCCAAAGCATCTTTTTGAAAAAAGCCACCTTCATTCAACATGCCCAAATTTGTTGAATTAAGATTCTATTTTCAAATAAAATCATAGCATAAAATTTAAACTCCAGTTAACATATGTCACATATGCTAGAGTTGGAGTTTTCCCCTCCTTTTTTAAAAGCACACTTTCAAAATACATTCATTCAACACACTTAAATTTGTTGAATGAAGATTCTATTTTTAAATAAAATCATAACATAAAATTGAAACTTCACTTAACATATTTCACATATGCTATAGTTGAAGTTTTCCTCTTTTCAGAAGCAAATCATATCATATTTGATTCCACTTAACATACCAAATTTGTTAAGTGAGAATCTCATTTTCAAATCATATCACATTTGATTCCACTTAACATACCAAATTTGTTAAGTGAGAATCCTATTTTCAAATCATATCACATTTGATTCTACTTAACATACCAAATTTGTTAAGTGAGAATCTCATTTTAAAATCATATCACATTTGAATCCACTTAACATACAAAATTTTTTAAGTGAGAATCCCATTTTCAAATCATATCACATTTGATCCCACTTAACATACCAAATTTGTTAAGTGAGAATCCCATTTTCAAATCATATCACATTTGATTCCCACTTAACATACCAAATTTGTTATGTGAGAATCCCATTTTCAAATCATGTCACATCTAATTCCACTTAACATACCAAATTTGTTAAGTGAGAATCCCATTTTCAAATCATTTCACATTTGATTCCACTTAACATACCAAATTTGTTAAGTGAGAATTCATTTTCAAATCATATCACATTTGGGCTCTCACTTAATATACCAAATTTGTTAAGTGAGAATCCCATTTTCAAATCATTTTATATTTTATTCCACTTAACATACCAAATTTTGTTAAGTGAGAATCTCATTTTCAAATCATATCATATTTGATTCCCACTTAACATACAAATTTGGTAAGTGAGAATCCCATTTTCAAATCATATCACATTTGATTCCCACTTAACATACAAAATTTGTAAATTGAGATCTCATTTTCAAATTATAGCACATTTGATTCCCACTTAACATACCAAATTTGTTAAGTGAAAATCCCATTTTAAAATCATACATTTGATTCACTTAACATACCAAATTTGTTAAGTGAGAATCCCATTTTTAAAATCATATCACATTTGACTTGCACTTAACATACCAAATTTGTTAAGTGAGAATCCCATTTTTAAAATCATATCACATTTGACTCCCACTTAACATAACAAATTTGTTAAGTGAGAGTCTCATTTTCAAAACACAAATCATAATCACACTTGATTTCTACTTAACATACCAAATTTATTAAGTAAGAATCTTATTTTAAATCATATCACACTTGACTCCTACTTAACATACCAAATTTATTAAGTAAGAGTCTCATTTTCAAATCATAAATACACATGACTCCCACCTAACATACCAAATTTGTTAAGTGAGAGTCTCATTTTCAAACACACTTGGCCTCTACTTAACATATCAAATTTGTTAAGTAAGCAGCCCTATTTTCAAATTAACATATATCACACAATAACCAATCATCACAAGCAAAGATATTTTCACAAAATTTCAAACATATAATCAAAACCTCTTCTTAGCATACTTAAATTTGCTAAGTAAGGGTTTTTTCAAATCAAAAATTTTCAAAGAAGACATAATACAAATATCTTCAAAGGTTTCTCCAAATATTTGGACCCAACCACTTAAATTGGTTGAGTATGGGTTCTAAATCAAAATCATATGGCATCAAAAACTCCAATTATCAAAATGAGTTTCTCCAAACAAGTATATAAATCAATGATTGAAGGCAAACATTGTTTGTCAATTATATTTCAAATATAGTGATTTCGGGTATTGGCCAATAGTTTATCTTCTCTTTCTCTTCTAGTGTAGATATGGCCTTAGATCAGAACAATCTCTCCATAATTGATGCCTCGTACTTGATCTACTTCAACCATGGTTTTGAGGGGTAACTTATGAGGCGGTAGCAGTGAGAGGAGGTGGTAGGATAGATGCCACTCATTTGATTGGACATCCCATTAGACTCTGAGTTTTTCTCATTGAAGAGGAAGGCTACAGCGGTTCCCATTCCTGTACCAAAGGTGCCGGTGCCGGTGCATGCATGTTGGTTGCCCTACCATAGCTCCAGTGAGAGCTGCTACCCCCTCTTTGGTTACCTCAAAGGGGAAGGCTATCTCAACCTCTGAGATAGTCTCCTCCACCTTGTGGTAGGTACCAATTCCCACTCTACCTTACTCACCCACTGCAACGCCACAATAAAATTATAAGATTAGCGGAGCATGAGCTGGAGAGAGCTTGGCTGCTTCTCACATAGAGGGGTTCTCCCTGTGAGACCTCTCCACTTTTGAGTGGAAGTAGGTTCCACCCCCTCTCGGCCTCAAATGGAGAGGAGGATTATCGGAGGATCACTACATCTCCTCCACCACCAGCATACCATGAGACACCGGCTAGGGAGCATAGGAGGCCCTACGTCAAACTTAGGACTATTCTACGCTAGGTCGGCAGAGCTTACGGATGCTCGAAGTCTGGTACCTTGTTCTATTTATGATATGTGATTCTTAGGAGTGTTAGGAGTTAGATCCACATAGAGTGTCATTAGCATGCATTGATTTTGTTCACCTTTTGTACACATAGCCCATCGCTCCTACCGATTGAATGTTCCAATGAAGTGTTCGGATTGTTACGACCCACCTGCGACTTGACTAGAAGTCCATTGCACCTTATCATTTAGAGAAATGAGAAGTTATAACAAGGCTTCCATAGGTGAATTTGTGGAAGAATCATTATCAAGGTCGAAGCATATTGAACAATTTAGAGAACTCATGAAATAAGCTGTTGCAGAATAACCATCCTAGTCCTCGCCTTGTCTCCTCTTGGGTTGGAGGGTGGGGGGCACATGATGGAGGGAAGATGAAACACGAATCGGCATAGCTCCATGCAAAGGAAAAATTGAAAGGCATGGGCCCTACATTAGTCTCGATGGTGTGAAGTGTTGTTGTGCTCCATGCGGTTGGGCATGACTCTCGATAATGGATATCTCGATTCTTGCATCGATGAAGAGAACATATAAATATGATATGTGGTGAACTATAAAATCAGTGAACCATTGAGTCTTTGAACGCAAGTTGTTCCGAGCCGCACTTAGGGAACGCCAAGCGTGGTTATTGCATTGCTGCCAACTCCGTCCTATTGATGGGTGTGTGTTAGCAAAGGATTGAATATTCAAGGTGGCTCATCGTGCTCATCGATGTGATGGGCTAAAGAGTTGGTCATCGTCTCACTGGTTACGAACAATAAGAGTGGGTGAAAGCTGTGAGCACAACCTACATTATATCATGCTGATCTTGAGAGAATGATGGTGCCTTCGAGATGATCCCATCCTATGTGCCAATTTACATGTGGCGGGTGCAAATGCGACCCTAAGATAGGCGAGGTCCATCCACTGAGTTTAAGCATATCAATGAGCGGAGGAGAAAAAACTTATGAAGATTCCCCTAGTAACATTGAGCGAACCAAGATATGCCTAGCCCAGGAATCGAGTTTTCGTGCAACAACTTGAATTATAGTCTAGAGAAGCATCCTCAGCAACGGACTGGGTGAAAGTACCTAGAAAGGAGTGAAAAGAGGGTGAGAGCCCCATTCTGCCCAAACCATGCCACAACATAAGGCACTATCGATGAGTCTGGTATTTTGGGAATGCATCTAATTGGATGATAAATTCTATCCAAAGCTAAATATAGTCAAGAGACCGATAGCGAACAAGTACCATGAGGGAAAGATGAAAAGGACTTTGAAAAGAGAGTCAAAGAGTGCTTGAAATTATTGGGAGAGATGCGGATGGGGCTGACAGTGCACCTTGGCCCGAAGTAGAAAGGCTCTAGCTTATCAGCTGCTTGGCTTGAGGCGTAGATCGTTGCAAGCCTTCCTGACAGTAAAATCTTATGTAATCAATGCTCGAGGAGACATCATTGGTGCGGTCGATGAACACACCACATGCCATCCAGGCGAACCTTGTTGGGCTCCTTCGCTTCTCCAATGGCTCATGGGCTCCCCATTCGACCCACCTTGAAACACAGACTAAGGAGCCTGACATGTGCAGTCGATGAGTGTTGAAGCCTGGTGGGTGCAAGGAAGCTTATGCGCAGAATCCTCTATTGTGGGTGCACCGCGGATCAACCCAGATCTTTTGTAAAGGGTTTGAGTGAGAGCATATCTGTTGAGACCCGAAAGATGGTAAATTATGCCTAAGTGAGGCGAAGCCAGAGGAAACTCTAGTGGAGTCCCAGTGATATTGACGTGCAAATCATTAGTCTAACTCAGGTATAGAGGCGAAAGACTAATCATCATAGTAGCTAGTTCTCTCCAAAGTTTTCATCAAGATAGTTGGAGCCCCAAGCTGAGTTCTATTAGGTAAATCCAATGATTATAGGCATCGGAGGCACAACGCCCTCGACCTATTCTCAAACTTTAAATAAGTAGTTGAGCCGTGCCATGGAATCGAGGGCTCCAAGTGTTGTTTTAGTTAAAGTACTAGATGTCCATTATCTATTCGATTAGGCTTTATCAAGCCTAACTATCGTCCCATTAATTAAGTGGTGCTTTATCTCATTTGTTAAACTTAGTATTTCATCTACCTTCATATTTTTTTGCTCTTTGTTTGAATGTATAATAAGCACTTTAAATATATTTACATATGAGCTCCTATACGTCAACAACAAATTAAGAAATTAGTTCTCCTAGTGGTTGAACCTGGATATATCTACAATGGCTTTTTTAGATGCTTCAATAGGATTTGATTCAATACTATGTATGTTTTGAGAAAATATTTAATAATTATATGTGACTTGGTTTGAACTAACACTTCAAAACTCCAATTTCATTTGACATTCTTTGTCTAGAGGCATCTCTTTGTATTGTGCTTAGTTTTTTGCTATGCCAAATTTCATTTTGACGACGCAAGTAATGATGATACCTTATAAGCATGAGTGAACTTTGTTGATTTTGTTGGCATGCTTCTCATAGATTGCATTTATATAAATAACCATGCTCTTTCTTACAATTTAGGGTGTCTATAGTTCTCTTCTTACTCCATAATTGTCTCAATAATAAAAGTATATTAGAACTAAAGCTTTAATAGCTAGTCAATAAATGTAATTGATATCAGATTTATTTTGATCTATTGAGCACTTTGTGAGCTAATAGAATGGTTGTGGTGATTACCACACTAAACATATAGATCATTGAGTCATAAAATTGATCAAATGTGATAGGAAATAAGACTTTAATTTTTAGGCATATATAATCAATAGTAGCACTAACTTGTTCATTAAAGAATATTTTTACTTCATTCATGTTTGTGAGGACATAGCTAACATAATACATTGGCTACTATCACATTCTTTCTTCTTATACTAGAACTAAGCTTATTATCATGATTTGAACTATGAGATACAAAAAAAAAACATCTCTTTTGACTTGGGATTTTCAAGGGTAAGCAATAATGTCAAGCCTTGAGAATTGTTATTGAACTCTATTTTGACACTTCAAAGTTTCATGATTTAAACTTCTATCTTCGAATCCTTGCCCCCACTTTAATGTTCTAAAATTCCAATTATTTTAGGCTGATTTAAATTTAAATTTATGTTTAAAGAGTCAATTTAATATTTTCGTATCATGCAATTTAGGTGGTCGAAGTCCACTCAGCCATCTGGCTCATGCTCAATCGAACTATCTATCCTCTGGTGGTTTCGCTTAGGGAGACTACCTTCGGCTCAATAAAAGCCACTCCACACCCTTCGGGGTTGTTTGGTTGTAGGATTTGAGTAGGATTTAAGCCAGATTTAACTTACATTCAGCCAAACTGTATTTTTGGACAAGTTAAATCCACTGCTTTTGTAATCCCATTAAAACCGCTTTCGCAAGTTAAATCACGATTTACTAAATCTTATTGGTAAGTAGATTTAGGGGATTTAGAGAAGCAGAAGTGCATGGATGAGGGTGGAGGGAAGACGAGGATTACCTTCAACGCCTCCTTCTCTTTTCAAACAGTGAAGCCTAAGAAAGGAGTACAAAGATGAGGGTTTCAAAAACCAAAATCCCATTAATCACTTCCCTTTTATTATTATTTATTTAATTTTAAATTATTTAGATAATAATTAATTAATATATCATCTTATATTCATTATAATTTAATAGAATTAGATGTAATTAATATAGGCTTACTATTTTATGATTGATTAATAGATTTGTTATATTTTAATTAATTTAATTATGATTATTATTTTTATATAAATAAACTAAATAGAAATTATTATTTAATTCACTTATTAAATATTCTCGATCATAATCTCAACACATAATTGAATTATATATTTTTGTTAGTTATTTTAATAATATTTAAGAAGGATATGTTAACCGCTAATATTTACTTATTTTTTCATTGTTCTTTTATAACTATCATTTGAATATCTATTAGATATTATTTATTATAATTTTAATTAATATTATCATCAACATTCCTATTATATTTTTAATTAATTGGCATCTTTTTATTTAATTATTTAATTAATCTTTTTTATTTTATTGTGTGATAAAAATATAATAAAAAATAATCTTTAAATATTTATTATTTAAATATTAAATAAAATAATTAATTTAAATCTTGATATAAATAATCAAATAACAGATTTAATTAGATTTAACAATCATCATATCAAATAGATTTTAGCTTTAAGGATTCATTAAATTTAAAGTTACTGGATTTACTAAATCTTATTTGAGTTAATCCGTGTTCAGCGAAACAGCCCCTTCGTGTAATGCTTCTGCTCAGAGAACCCTGGTTCTAACATAGTAACATTTTTACCGGAACAGCCGCTTCAGTTCAGTCCAAGCAGCAAAATGGAAGACGTTGCACGGGCTTCATCCTCTTTCTCCCGTACGCGTGCGCTCCGCTTGCAGCAGCGACGCTAGCATCCAGGCTTCACAACCGCCCGCGCTAAACACGAGATCTGTCGTAGCGCCGCTCAAATAGTTTGACGCCTTCCTGCCGCTGATATCTCACGTCTTCCTCTGCAAAGTCACACCCATTCTCCCTGAGGGTTTTTTTAAACTTCTGCTTTCAATACACAGCGCTTTTCTTCGATTTAATGCGTTTTACTTGGTATGAATCTACAAAACTCTGAATGTTATTTCCTGATTTTTGATTTCTTGTCATAAGATGTCCTTTTGTGATGGTCTGGTTAGATCATTTAATCTATAGAGCATTTCTTGATTGATCTTATGTAAACGATAATTTGGATTAACTTAATATCAATTCCGGTCAAATTATTGTTTTTTTATGAGATTGAGTGATCTGTTGAATTTTTATATGCTTGATTTTCTGCAAACCTTGTTTTGAAGTATTTTGATTAACTTCATTGGCATGCTAGTTCATAAGAAATCAGCTGTTGTGACTATTTCTGGATATTCAGTATAGGATTTATGATTTTATTCCCTAGAGATTTCAATAAGATCATTGAACTTTTATTAAAAGATTACCTTATTGTGTGATCTATCAAATGTGCATTATCTTGAATAAAACTCTTATGGAATCACCCTTGAATCTACTGATCATGTACTTGCTGATTCACTTATGACCAAATGCAATTCTTGTTCACGCTTACTGATTCAAATTCCTGCCTGTTAATTTATATTAAACTTGATGTTATTATTTGCTTGTTGTTACACTTACTTGCTGGAATCTATTTATGCTGAAATTCATACATGCAAGAACATGGGTGTGGTAGTTAAAAAAGAATATGGGTTTCAATTTTGTAAATAAGTATGTTTTAGGTGTTATGTATATAAGTCCCCTTTTTTAACGTTAATACAACATATGATAAAATCTTTCCATGTTGAGATTGATGTAGGATGGAATTGGACCTTCAAATGTTTATAAGAAATTTGTTATATGTTTAAGTTGTACCTTTGCTTATCTGATTTGATTGGCCTTGCATTTAAGTTTGATGAGCTTTATTCTTTGGTTTCAAGGCTTAAGCATTGTCTTGAGACGTTCTTTTTGAATCTTGATTTTATAAATCTTGCTAATGGTTTTGGTCTATTTTGAATATTAAAGTTGGAGTTCTTCAACATATCTTTTATTAGCTCGTCATATACTTTGATCAATGTAGTGACTTTATGTTCTTAGAGATTTCCTCATCTTATTCATGTAAGCATATATCTTGACACTTATACATATCTGCATAAATATATATTATAAATGCTATTCAAAATTGGTGGTTTTAAATGTTTATGACTGTGCTTGATTGCTATCTTCACATATATCATTTTTTTATTTGGGATACTACAAAGATTTATCAGATAAAAAATACCTTTTTTTTTTTTTGTAAGAAGCATTGCTCCATACATATATAAATAGACATATACAAATGTTATAGAAAATATAGGTTTAAGTACATGTAGTCAAACTTAAATGTATTTTCATTTGGACCTAATCTAAAGCTGGCTTTGTTAGGTATAGGCCAAGTTTAGGTACATGTATTTACACGTAAATGCATTTACATTTGTACCTAATCCTGAGCTAGCTTTGTTAGGTTTATGCCACTTGTTTGATTACAATTTAAGCTCAATACAAGTAAAGAATTTATTTGATTTTTAGAGATCTTAGATATTAGGATTAAATTTATACTTGGTTATTAATGTATATTTGAAAATTATGGCATGCTTAATTTAATTTTTAAGGGTTATAAAATGCAAAATATTTTCTTGAAGATAAATTGTATAACAATTTCAAAGCAACAAAATATTTTATTTTTTAATCACTTTTTCTAAAATAAAAGCATTATTTATACACAACATGGTATCTGATACCAACTTACCAATTATCTAGTGACTAGTAAAATCAATGCAACTAAAATGTTTGGTTTTGTCGTTGATGTAGTTTGACCTATCTTGATCTCAAAGTATTCTTGAGAGCATTACTTGTTAATGACGGATAACACATTATAATGCAAAGCTCCTCGTGGAGCCATGGCACATGATGCATGGTGCGGCGTATGTCATTTTAAATATGATGCTAATATTTAAATATTATAAGTAAAAATATAGATAAATATGAAAGACTATATATAGAATATGTATGTATGTATTTAGGTGTGCATGTGTGCATTTGTGTATATGTGTATGTTTCCATGCATGTATGTATGTGTATGTGTATTTATATGTATATAAGTGTGTATATACATAGACATACATACATAAATTGTATATGTATGTATACATACATATACATATACATATATATGTGAATACATACAAATATATATGTAATTTTCATATCAAACTTCAAAAAGTCAACTTGGCATGTGCCACGAGTGCCATGAGCTATGCGCCATTGTCCATGCATGACGCAAATAGCACGTGTCATTTTATTATGCCACCTCGCGCTATATAGATGGCGCCAATGGTGCGTCATGCCATGCGCCATGCACGATGGTGCCTGCCATTTTACACCATTAACATGAATGCTTGAGAGTTTTTAAATAGGACAATAAAATAGGGTTAAGGGTTCTATCTAGTTGTGGACTCACTTGTATATATAAATTGTTTCAAGGATACACCCTTCTGATGATTCCTCTATCCACTTCTTTATTCTTTTGATTTATAACTATTTCCTTTGACTTTTTGGTTTTCTTTTTCAAGTTCTTCTTGATGCTTTCACCTACACCCGTATCTTAAGATGATTAATTCTCTTTGTTTTTTACATTTGTTTTTAGCATTTTTTTTATAATTTCTTGGGACAATGATGAAGCACATAAATCACGCATCACTCTGAAATATTTTTATTGATGATATTGAACTATTAATTTCTTATTTGAGCTTCAAATCAAATCCTCATTTGCAATATGCATATTTAATTACTCTTGATTCAAAGCATTTATTTCTTTAAAGTTTAATTCTTTTGCAATATGCATATTTAAGTACTCTTGATTTCAAAGCATTTATTTCTTTAAAGTTTAATTCTTTGAAGTTTGTAGTCTCCATCGTTTGAATCAAGTGATTTTTTTTGGTTAGTTTCAATGAGAAGAAGCGAATGATGAGGGCTAATAGCTCAATCATGATGCAAACCAAATGCATTTACATTCTTAGTTGAATTTTTGCTTTATATTTTAAATCATCTTCAAGTGTTTTTTTCTTGTGACATTATGCATAACATTGATCTAAAGTTATGCATTTCAATAAGGGAAATATAGGCGCCTATGTTATTTTAACACATTAGAACAATAAGTCTAAAATTTATTGGATTGATCACATTTTGCAAGTTTTCTAAATGTAAATTGATTTGCCACCTTCACATATAATGTGTTTTTATATATTTGAGATTCTACAAAGATTTATGGGATGAAAAAGCATTCATTTTGTGGTTGTGAGAAGCATTACTTCATGCATATGTAAATAACACACATAAATACAATAGAGAATGTAGGCTTAGGTACATGTTTCAAATTTACATGCATATACATATGGATCTAATCATATAGTAGCTCTATTATATTCTAGGTGCTTATTATTTGATTTCAATTCAAGTTCAATAGGAGCCAAACATCAGTCTACTTTTTAGGATATTTTAGATAACAGGAAGAAATTTTTGCCTAATAATTAATATATATTTGAACATTATGACAAGCTTAGTTTATATTTTTGAGGGATCTAACTTGCAAATTATTTTTTAACATAATTTTTTTTAAAATTTCAAAACAATGAAATCTTACTTATTAATCACAATTTTTTTAAATAAAATTATAATTGATATGTGTTTTTGTAGTAGCAACCAAATTACCGATTTTTGGTTGACTAGTAAAACTATTTGTAACTAATAGGTTTGGGTTTGTTGATGACATCATTTCACCCATTTAAAACTTAGTAGCAATTTTAAGAGTTTGTTAATAGGATTACATATTATGGTTAGGCTTGCTAATTCAGCTATATATTCCCATTTTTATATAAATTCTTTCATGATTATTTCCATTGTGGAGATTTCTCTACCCTATCTACATGTAAGTCTTCTTCTTCGTTTATTGGATTAATAACTATTTCCCTTGACTTCTAGGTTCTTAAGATTTTGAATTTTATTGTTTTGGTCTTTTCTCTTTCATGATTATACACTCGTGTTATTCTTTACTATATATATATATATATATATATATATATATATATATATATATATATATATATATATATATTTGATCTTTTGAAATTTCATGGACATTAGTTAAGTATATAGTCATGCACTACCTTAAGATCTTTGTCAATTATGATGTTGAAAATTTACCCATTTATTTGAGTCTTAGATCAAATCATTATATGTAGTATGCATTAATGTTTTAAAAGGCAGGGGCGTTGGGTGGGGAGTTTTTTCATCAGGCTAAGCGTTAGCTTCGAGGCGTGAAGCGTAGCCCCATGATGCAATTAATATATATGACTTAAAAAATAAATATAATCATAAAATTAATAATAAATATTAACTAAAATTTATAATCATTTAATTTCAATTCTAGGTTTCCATAACTAAAATCTTTAACACAAAACCATTATAAAATCACAAACATATGAAAAATAAATAGACAGTTTGAGATTTAAAAAAGAAACTAATCATGCACTCTCAATCTCAATCCTTAAACATTGATCATTCTTTATGTTCATTTTCAAAATCTTCTTCTTCATCTCCAATAATTGTATCCAAATCACAGCTAGGTCCTTCATGTTATCTTAGATTTATTCTCCATTTTATTGAAGTCTTCATTTTCATCAATCTCTAGTGCATTCACAATTTATTTCTCCTTATTATTGTTGCCAAAAAATTTTAAAACATTACATTAATAATATTTATAATTCTCATTCCAATTTCATTTTAAAATAAATAAAATGCCAATTTAAAAAAAATATAAAACTTAAATTTTGGTTGATTTTGATTTTTCTTGAGAGTAATAAAAATATCATTTCTAGTTTGTAAGATTCTGAGATTTAACCTCACTCAAATTAGTAATAGGCACATTCTTAATTATATCAACATCAAATAAATTTTCTTTCTCATCCCTCTAATAAGGTTCTTGAAGAAGCACTGGACCTTTCTTTTTCAATAATCCACTCATCATCAAAGTCTATATCATTTACTAAAATTAGATCAAAGTTCCATTTTTTTTATGCTTCTCTCCCTCAATCTTGTATTATATTTAACATAAATCAAAGCATTCAACCTCTTGTGCTCTAACCTGTTTTTCTTCTTAGTATGGATATGAAATAAAATATCATTTATAAGAAGAAATAGAGATTAATATAAAAGAAAAATAAAAAATTTTACAAAATTATAATTTCATATCGATTCAAAATTGTTCAAATTTTTTTTATAACATGATGAACTACAAGTGTTGCTAAGAACTCAAATAGCAAATTTTATCAATTCTATTATTTTACCACCAAATCTCATCCACCAATCAATAGGAGATCTTAACTTCTTTGAATCCATAACAACTCTACTCTTAAAATTGCCTCTTAAGTTATTCATAAATATCCAATGAATATTAGCTTTAAGACAATCTCCATAATTTAGCATTCTTTACATACAATTAATTAATCATTGCTTCACCCCATTATCATTAAAAAAATTATCTTCAAAGTGAAATTGAGGGTTTAAATAATAACTAGTAGCATATAACAATTGATAAAGTTGGATTGTTTATTTTTCATCAAATGTTCTTCAAATAGTCCATACTTTTTCTTATTATGTCGACAATTAAAATAATTTTTTCTTTTGTTGAATCCATCAACTCATAAATGTAACCTATAGCTGGCCTTTCTTTTGAGTCAACTTTTCTTTAAATATTCACAAGAGGAACAAAACTTTTAATGCAATAAGCGAGATGACCCCAAAAATGTGGTTCAAATAAAATAGTAGTTTGAGCTTTTATTTCTTCTATTTTCTTAGCCCACTGACTAGAACACCAATCCTCTGATGAGAACATAAATTGAAGTGGTTGTTTCTTTTTATAAATACTTTGAAGAGTCAAAAATGTAGTAGCAAATAGAGTGATAATTGGATGAAGGAGCTCTTGATCTTTTGTAAAAGATCTCATAAAATTAAGAACCAAGGTGTGCTCAAAATGAATTTAACTATTTGCTTAACTTTAACAAATGTGCTTTGGTGGATTTTCAACTTCCCAATATCTTCTAATATGAGATCAATACAATGTGTCTAATAAATATGTTTTATTTTCTCCATCTTTTACTGACATTTATATAATTTGAGTCATTATATATTATAATTTGCATGACATTTTGCACTTCTACTTCTTCAATCACACATCTAAGTAAGTGAACAACAACTCACCATTTTATAGCATCAATAGCATCCACGAATTTTAAAAATAATGTACAAGCTATGTAAATAACAAGAAAATTAATTAAAGTTTTATATTTCCCATCTGCTCAACTATCTAACATTATAGAATATTCATATTTACTTCATGCTTTTTTATGCTCCTTTGACATCTTATTGATGCCACCTAATCTTTGAGTATCTAAGTTCTCAATTCATGCATTGACGGCGACATAACATCATCTCCAAAATTAGCAATTGTTTCAAATATTAGCACATAATATTGGTCATTGGCAGCATTAAAAGGTAATCCATCTTAATAGAAAAATTTACCAATTGTTTTGTATGTCTCTTTTCTTTCTTTTCTTTTTTTTTTTTTAGAGTTCTAGCTTGATGAGTAGTGAAAGAATCCATTGGACCTAACTCTTGGAGTCTTTTGTATAGATTTAATTAATGAAATAGAACTCAAATTTACCATCACAAGCACTTGCATTTGTTGCACTACTTCTAATATGATTTAATACACTTTTACGTTGTGCTTTTATTTTTACAACTTTTTCTAATGCTTTCTTGCATTTTCTTGAATTTTAGGGGGACTATAGGACGGTTTAATACTTTTACAAGTGCCGACAAGATGTTGCTTCATTCTATTAATTATTCCTCTATACACTTGATTACAAAATTTACATCTGAAATATTTTTCATCAAGTTTGCTTATTGCATATTGCCATGCAAAGTTCTTCTTGATACTAGTATTACTAGTGGCACTATAATCCTTCCAGTGCAAGTGTTAAATTAATTACTTAATTGTAGCGTTGTTGCCTTGTAGCACACTAACACTGCATATCAAAGTTCAAAAAATTATGAATTTTACTTTATAATTAAAGATGAGATAATTTATTTTCTTTAATATATGGTCTATTAAGAAATTTGGAACTAGCATCAATAACATCTTAAAAAAGACAATAAAAAAATTTATCCAATAAATAAAGCATTCAAGTAGGGGACAATTGTTAGTTGATAAAAGAAATCCACCCTAACAAATGTTATATGGCACCAATACAAGTAGACAACTTACTTACCTAAGGAAATATGACAAACAATTTTAGCTTTAGAATTGTGCAATTAAAGGCAAGCATCTTAAATCTTACTTTATAACCCTAATCTAATGGATCAACGTACATAACTTTAAAAATACAAATGCATTAAGGTTAAGAAGGTTCTTGGAGATCTTAGAAGTTAGAAACTGCACATTGATGGAAAAGAAATAGATCACATACCTCTTTGTAATGAATCTAGGGAAAAAACGAAAGAAATTATTTGGTTAGGCTTGATAGGCTTTGGATTAGTGGCATCAATGATGTTGGAACCGGTGTTTAGCAGGCTACTAGTGGCGGCAACATTTCTTAGCAGCGACCAGAGTGAGGGAGCTAGGAAGTGAAGCTAAGATGGAAGATAGAGGACTTGCGTGAGAGTTGCATGGGTCGGTCAATGAGCTGGGTAGATATTAGGGTTATTTAGATTTTAGGTAGTGAAATTGCTACTCTAATGAAATACCCTGGCTACCCTGAGGTGTTGCTCCCGAGTAAATGCCCAAGGCTTGGGGCGTAAGCCCAATGTGAGAAACGCCTCCCTCAAAACTAGTGGGAATTTTGCCCCACCTTGCCCCGAGGCATGCCCAAAAACTCCTCTTAAAACAATATAATTTCTTCTTGGTTCAAGCATTTATTTCCTTGAAGTATGTTGTTTTTTTAAAGATCATGTGAATTTCTATTTCTATTAGTTTCAATTAGAAGAACCAAATGATGAGGGCCAATAGCTGAAGCATGATGTGGACCAAATATGTTATTTTTAGGCAATGCGGATACATCAATTGTTTCTTAGTGGTGCTCTTTCTATTTGAATTTTTTTTATACCAAGTATTCTGTTTTATATTTTTTTATCATCTACAAGTGTTTTCTTCTTGTGAAGGTGTATATAACATTGATCTAAAGCTATGCATTTCAAGAAGTTTAGGAGCTTATGCTATTCTAATAGTAAATGATTAGGATAATAAATCTAAAATTTATTGGATTTTTACATTTAAGTTCTCTTATTGTAAATTGATTAGGCATCTTCACATAGATAATTTTTTTATTTAAGATTCTACCAACATTTATAGGTAAAAATGCATTAGTTTTGTGGTTGTGAGTAGTATTGCTTTATGCATATGTAAATAACATGCATAAATACATCTAAGAATATTAGGCTTAGGTCTATGATGCACAGACACTTAAGAAAAATAAGTATGTAGTGTTAGACACGCCTGGACATTATATTGCTACATCTGACTGGGTCGACACCGTGATGTATCTGATTTAAAGAATATTAAAAATTAAAAGGGACATGCGTGTCCTAAATAATTGAATTAATGTTATATGAAAAATAGTTTTGAATATAATTTGTCATATTTTAAGTTATCATAATGGGTTTTAGGAATTTGGAGATTATGATTTAGGTGAGAAAGATGAGGTATAAGATATATTTATTATAAATGATTAAAATTCTAAAAAAATTATAATTAAATTTAGAAGTTAGAATTGATTTAGACATATATGTGTTACTTAACTAATTAATTAAATTTTTATGATTAAATGACTTATCTTTTTATTGTTTTAAATATTTTACTTATTTAATTTATATATATTATTTTTAATTATTATTATAATATCGTGTCCGACGCGTGTCCGTATTTTTAATAATAGAAGTGTCTCTGCCTGCCAGTGCATTTCAGATATGTGTCTATATCTATGTCCGTATCCGTGTCTGTATAACATAGGCTTAGGTACATGTACTCGAATTAATATGTATATACATTCAAATCTAATCTTGAGCTAGTTCAATTAGATTTAAGTCACTTGTTAATTGATTTTAATTTGAACTCAATAAGAGCCAAAAAATTTTAGGAGATTTTAGATTTTAGAAATAAATTTATGCTTAATTATTAATGTGTATCTAAAACATTATGGTTTAATTTAATTTTTGAGGGTTCTAAAATGCAAAAATTTTTATATGCAAAAATTTTAAAAGCTTTAAAACAATGAATTTTTTTACTTATTAATTGTATTTTTTTTTAATGATGATCTATACCATGTTTTGATAGTCGGTGCCAAATTGTCAATTATCTTGTGACTAGTTTAACTATTTGTAACAATCAAGTTTGGTTTTCCTAATGATCTTTATATTTTAGGATTTTTTGTTTAATAGGATAAGATATTAGGGTTTAGATTATCAACAACAATAACAAGCCTTTATCCCATTACAAGGGTCAGATTACATGAATCCTTTTTTGTCTATTGTGTTATATTAAAGGTCATATTAGGGCTTAGATTATTTATTCAAATTTAGATTCTTATTTTTATATAAATTCTTGTAAGGCTATGCCTTTTTGACTAAGTCTTTACCTTATTCTCATGTGACTTTTTTTTTTTTTTTTTGATTGTGTTAATCATTGACTTCTAGGTTTTTAACCTTTTGAGGTTCTTCATTGTACTTCTTTCTCTTGCTATCATATGGTGATTGATTCTCTTTATTTCTTATGTTTATGCTTTTTTATGATTTTTTGAATTTTCTTAAGGTAGTGATTTAGTATATAGTCATGCATCATTTTGAGATCATAGTGATAATATCAAACTATTACCAATCTATTTGAGTCTCAAATCAAATCATCTTATGTACTATGCATATATAATTTATTCATGATTTATGACCTTTATTTTTTCAAAAGTATATAATTTTTTCATCTTTTGAATCATGTGAATTTTTAGTTTTATTATTTTCAATTTGAAGAACCTAATGGTGTGGGCTAAGGGCTTAACCATGATGCAGACCTAATTTGTTATTTTTAGGTAAGATACATCAATTGCTTCTTGATAATTGTCTTTTAATCCTAGAAATTTGAACACCAATTTAGAAATTAGTATGTTAGTTTACTTGATTGAGCCAATGGTGAGGAGCAAAAGCTCCCAACCATTCGTCACACCCCTATTCACGGTAGGTGTTGCTTTTGTGCTTCAGTTATTGTGTACAACCTTTTGATGAATTTATTGCTTCTTAGGGGTTTTGCTTTTAGAGAGGAAAAATGGTTTTGCTTTATCTAGACTGTGCTAGGATGAGAAAGTTATAACATGATGATTCTGTGATGTTCCCTGTTTTTGAGAATTAACTAAAAGGTTTTTCTTAATTTATTGATGTTTGAGTATATGAAAGTTATGAGCGGAATATATTCTCTTCTTTGTGTCATCTGAAATTTTGTTAATGTGTTGAGCATGTTGATAAGAATCACCAGTTTTTTTGTAACTTGACAAACTAAGATTTTATGTTTGTCTAACTCAATTACCTTGCATGAAAGGAAGGTAAACCAAAAATGAAATGTCAAATGAGCTCTTTGCCAACTTAGAGCTTAAAAACTTCTAGGCTTAACATTTGTATGATGAAAATTTGGAATCCATAGTGATACAAGAAAAGAACTTCACATGCTCTGGAGGCTACTAATAAAAATAAATCCTTAGCCTAAAATGCATAATTTGCTCTAAGGTTTTTATGAATTCATGTTTCAATGAGCAAATAATCTTGTATTATTATGAGTTAGAAAAGTTTAATGTCGAGGAATGAAATTCTAAAAAAAAAAATCATTTATTAAAGATGATAAAAAATATAATTGCTTAATTTTCTTTCAAATTCAGTGTCAACAAAAAGCTTATGAAACTTCTTGTTAGTGCTAAAGTAAGGTGTCATATAACTTATCAAAGAAATAATAAGTTTGCATAAAATAATAGGTCGTTTACACATCTGGCCTAGATTAGAGATGCTTAGAATCATAAATTCTTTACCTGCCTAATATGATCAATAGTTTGCAAATGCGCCTATAAATCAAAGAATAATTTCGCTAAACTAAATATGATTAACGTGAAATAAATAATATGGATATGAAAATTAGTATGCAATTCATTGCTACTGTTAGTATGAAAATTTTTGTTTTTTTTTATTTATTAGTTATAATCAGTTGAGTCCAAGAAATTGTCTTCCTTATGCTTGAAGATCATTATAGTCTTATCTAAGCGATATTAAAAAATATTTTTCAGCCATTTCATCATTATCTTAATGGTTAAATTTTTCTAAAGGCTTTATGAATTCATGATATGTATTTTTCTATTTGTTTGCTTCATTATTTTGTTGTCATGTTCATGTTCTTTATAAATTCACTCATAATGTCATTCATTTGGTTGACATGGAAAGCATATATGTCAATACTTAACACTAAAGATTATTTATTATTGCCTCTCTAACATTAAAAAATGAGTTATATGCATTGTTGATTGTTTTTCTCTAAACTTGATTATTATTGATAAATTTCATTTTCTATGCATAGTGGCACAAGAATCTGGGCTTAAGTTTGCCGACATGCTGCCCTAAATGCAAAGTCATGTATGGTTACAAAAAATACAACAACAACAAGTTTTGATCCTTCTTCTCCATTGTGTCCTATTAAGTGTCAAATTCTCATTTAATTCTAATAAAATAATATTATTTTTTAATATTATCTAAGCAAGTCTTCTTTGGTCTACCTCTATCCTTCTTAACATAAGTTAAATCTACTATATCTATTCTCTAATCATCATCACATACATTTTATGGCCAAATCATCTAAGGCGACTCTCTCTAATCTTATCTGCCACTAGAGCTACTCCAACCTTTTCACGTATATATTTGGTTCATATTTTGTCTCTAAGTGTAAAGCCACTCATCCACATGAGCATCCTCATCCCTACAACACTTAACTTCATTTTATGCTTCTTTTTTATTGACCAACATTCTCTATCATAAATCATTGCAGGTCTTACCACTTTCTTATAAAATTTTCCCTTAAGTCTAAGCGGTACTTTTCAATCACAAAACATACAGATGCATTCCTCCACTTCAATCATCCAACATGAATTCTAATAATAACATTCTCATCTATTTCACCATCATTTTGAACAATCGACCCGAGATATTTAAAACGTTTACTCTTTTTAATGACTTGATCACCGAATGTCACATTCTACCACTAGATCTTTTACTAAAATTACACTCCATATATTAGTTTTAGATCTACTTAAACAAAGGCTTTTGACTCTAAGATTGACCTCCAAAAGTCAAGTATCACTTGAATTCCTTCTCTAGTCTTATCAACAAGAAGAATATCATCAACAAAAACAATGCACCAAGTTATATCCTCCTATAAATGCCTAGTAAGAGCATCCATAACTAAAGCAAAAAGATATGGGCTTAAAGTTGATCCTTGATGTTTTTCAATGAAATAGGAAAATACTTGGCCAATCCTCCTTGTGTTTGAACACAATTAATAGACCAATATACATATCCTTAATGGCTTGATTATAAGCAATATTAACTTCTTTCTTTCTAGAATTCTTTAAAGCATTTCTCGTGGAACTTTATTATATGCTTTCTCTAAATCAACAATTATCATATGTAGATCCTCCTTCCGCTCTATAGTTCTCCATCAAACCTCTCAACAAATGCATAACATCCATAGTAGACTTACTTGGCATGAAACAAACTAGCTTTGAGAAATTTTTGTATTGTGTTGTAATTTATTGATACAATTATTCTCACCTATAATTTTAATGTATGCCACATTAACTTAATGCCTCTATAATTTACACACTCTTGTGCATCACCTTTATTTTTAAAAATTGAAATCAACAAACTCTTTATGCACTCATCAAACATCTTTTTAGTCGCTAAAATAATATTAAAAGGATTAGTAAGTTAAAAAAATTCTTTGATCTCCTAAGCATTTTCACACTTTTATTAGAATATTATCAAGTCCTGCGTTTCACACTTCATTTTTTTTAAAGACTCTTCAACTTCGATTTTACTATACGATGATAAAAATAAAATTTTATATTTTCATTTGGAGTACTAAAGATGCTAAACTCAATTGTATTCTCACAACCTTCATTTATGATTTTCATCTTTAATGCACTTCACTTGAACTAAATCTTTATTTCTCCTATCTTTTTGCTTGGCTAACTTATACATGCATCTTTCACTCTCTTTAGTAGCCAACCTATTATATAAATTACTGAAAGCTAAATTCTTTGCATCACATATTATTTTTTTAAAATTCTTATGGGCCTCTTTATATCTTTCCCAATTCTTTGAGCTTTTACAGCTAAACCAATTTTTATTAAAAAATTTTATTTTTGATCTTTTTACATATTTTAACTCCACCACTAATTCTTTTTTATTAGAAGGGGCTTTTCAAGAATATTTTTTGTAAATTGTTTAATCTCACTTACTACATTTTCTCATATAACATTAGTTTATGAACATCTCAAATCTAAAGTCTTGCTTATGCTTCAAAAATTTTTATTAGTATTATTTATTGTTCCCATCTAATCATATGTTTCGATTTATTTTTTATCTTTCAACTCTTCATCCTAAAATTTAAAACTAGTAGTCGATATTTGGTGTTTAAACTTTTACCAGAATGACCTTGCAATATTTACAATATAAATGATTTATTTTTTTATTAAAAATAATCAATTTGTATTTTATTAGGTCTATTCTTATAAGTGATAATATACTCATCTCTTTTTTTTAAAATAAAGTACTACCAATTATAAAATCATAAGTTGAAGCAAAATCCAATACGATTATACTTTCTTTATTAGACACTCCAAATCCATTGTCACTATGAATACTTTTAAAATATTCTACCACTCTGCTAACATGTTTTAAATCTCTTCCAATAAATACTCTTTTTTCAATAGATATTCTTTATATTAATCCGTGTATGTCATTCTAAAATTTTTCTTTTGAGCATACATCCAAACCTATTTGAAGAGAATGAACACTTATAACATTAATAATTTTCGCATCACCAACAAGTTTTAAAGCTATAATTCTATCTCCAATCCTATTAATACAATATTATTCTTTAAACTCATATCTATAATCACACCTATATTTCTAGTACGACTCTTATCTAAATACCGAAGTTTTGAAATCTAAATTATCAATCTTCTTGGCAACCCACTTAGTTTCTTGAATACATAAGATATTTATATTCCTAACCATAATATCTATTAATTTTATTAATTTACCTGCAACAGTATTTATATTTTACTATTTGTTGTAAAAATAGAAAATTTTGTATGCCTTGTTCCGTAAAATACCATAAGATACCGTCTTATATCCAAGCAATATTGATCTGATTGCACGAGAGTTCCAACTTAATTTAAGATCATATAATTCAATGTTTGCCTATACATCTCTAGGTGCAGAGATATATTATAGTGCATACGATTGTTAAAATCATCATCAAATTAAGGTAAAATAATTGAACCTAGATCAATTAGTCATTGAAAAATAAAAAGAGCCATCGGGTAATGAGATCACTACACAATGATTTGGGATTCTTTGTTAGAAGCATAAGAATGACATGCTATCATATGTAGTAGAGAAAAAAGATCCATAAATATATTGGAGGCGACTCCTGCATAGATGCTACTTCAATGTCTAATATTTCCATATGGATTGATGGATGGCATGGATCCTCATGGCATTAATGATGCTAGTATTAAGAATGGCTTTTAAACAATCTTATCTATGAATGACTTCTGTGCTTTAAGCTTCATGGATGTTCTGAGAAAGGTACGACACTCCATAGCGGTGTAGATTATCCCAACAATTTTGAGTAGGTAATTTTTTTAGATGAAAAGCATAGATTGCAGTTCATTCTATGTAAGCAAACCAAGCTATATTGTGGCCTTTATAAAGGTTTATATGATACTTCTGAGGATGTGGATGATGATGCAATATCTATCGGATAAAATTTTATTTCCATCCTCATTAACTGGAGGTCATAGATACATGGTTAAAGATGATCAAGACACACTGACAATATGTTCAGTTTTTGGATCCTTAGATCACTTTATTATATTTACATGTAACAAGCAAAAGCCCAAAATGGACCCCCAACTATGAATAAGTGTCCAATTTAGTCCCAGAGTTTCAAAGTGAACCAATTTGGTCCTTGACTGTTAAAAAATAGTCCAAATTGGTCCTCCCGTCACATGCATGGTTAAATGTAAGGATTCGCCATTTGTTGGAAAAAAATATGTTTTCATAAATATATTTTCTATTTACAATCAACTAAATAAACATTTGGTGCAAATATTTGAATTTCATTATAAAAATAATTTTAATTGAATATAAATATATCGTTTATAATTTCATTAGCATGCAAATTTTTTTGAATATTAGTAATGGCAACAACAATCATAATTTTAGAAAATTTTTAAATCATTAAACCCTTGTCAACATAATTTAAATTAATATTTATCATACATGATTATTGTAAAATGACCCCACACATCTATCATGTAAAAAGATATTTATAATTACCTAATTTGTCTCTCATTAATTAAATATCAAAATTAATTTATTACATATGAAATAGAGCAATATAAAAAATTTAATTTCAAATTCCTAAAATACCCTCACATTTAATGATTTGAGTTAAATTTAATGGTGAAATGCTGCATTGTGACCAATTTGGATTATTTTCAATAGTCAGGGACTAAATTGACTCACTCTAAAACTTTGAGATTAAATTAGACACTTGCTCATAGTTGGGGGACCATTTTGGGCTTTTGCTCTACATGTAACTTATTATTTCTATTATTTTCTAGATTTGATCGAAGGCCAAAAACCATTAGATAGAACTGACATCTTTACCAGAGGCTCGAGACACAGGAACTACAAAATGACTACTGCACAGAAACACTTTGACAAAGTTACTGCTGATGCAATTCTCCATTAATTTTAAAAATTAGTCACATTTTCTTCATTTTTATGACTAATGGAATATTCCATTCATGCAGAATTGCTAATTGACTAAAAAAAGGGTTGCCGATATCTCATTTACGGGTGATTAATAGAGAAGAATTTATTGATGCCAGTTTATACTCAGAAAAAGAACACTCTGAGGAAAAAAAAATGGTGAAATGAAAGCACAAAAACACTAGTGCTACCCCAACCTCCATGGCCCAGAAACAAAAAATAGCCCAAGCATTATGTTTACACTCAACCAAGCTGGTTAAGATATGCATGAATGACAAGAAGGCTGAACTCAGAAGTGAATCAAGGAAGATGCAAAGATCAAAGACCTGGTAATTTTTTGGCCAGCTTTGGAAAGCTGGGGCCACCATCATCATACATTGGATCTCCCCAGTGTAATAGCATGCTCTTCCAGTCGCAATAATCATCTTTACAGATTCTTAGCCTTGCATCAGTCACATTCCTCTTCCAATGACCATCTGAGTAATTAGCCTTCTCTGCTTGTCTCCTATCCCACTCCAAATTTGCCTTCCTTTGAGTACTTAGAAGACAGAATTTCTGTAGCTTCTTTGGCATTGAATCATGCACTCTCCACCACTTCTGATGAGCAACATCACTAGCAAACTCCTGCATGAAGTCCACATTCCAGTTGCAATCGTAGTCCCGAAAACATAGCCATGGTTTGAATCCTAAGTAGTGAAGCACATAGAGAACTGGAGGGTCAGCGCCAAACAGTTGGGTCTTCTTTGCCTTCTTATCTTCCTCATCGCCAATCCAGAAATGTTTCAAGAAGTTCATGTACCTGGGAATTCTGTGCCACCATGTAAATATCTCATTCAAGTATCCCTGATCACCACCATTGTATGATTTAATATCATTTATGTTTTCCATTAACAAGTTGAAGGTGCAATTTGAAGGTTCGATGACCATTACACCAGAGTTGAAGAGAGTTGCATTGTTGCCTGTTGCACTGATCTCAGGCATAGTGAAGAGGAAGTCAATGTTTCTTAGGACAAGAAGGTCAGCATCGATGAAAATGATTTTATCATATTCAGTGAGCTGCCATAGGCGAAACTTGCTGTAATTCCACTCGTTGTAAGCATCTTTTGTTGCTTTAGGGTTTCTTATCCTCTTGATCTTTTTGATCTTCCACCCTGCAGCTTCAAGGCCATTCTTGTAATGGCTACTGATTGTTTCATCGACAAGGATGACAAGGTCCCTGGTTGAACCAGTTAATCGTATGCTTTGAGCTGCAGCAATTGCTCCGCAGACATATTCATCCTCGGAATGGAGTATTGTAGCATATGCTTCTCTGCGGGCATTATTTGAAGATGGTCTCACTGTTTGAAGCATGAAGAAAATGGTTGTCAACTTCTCTGACATAGTAAAGCCATTTACCATCAAATTCAGAAAAAAAAAATTATGAAAAATAAAGGTAAGATGCTTCTTAAGTGCATCATCTCTAAGAGCGCAGATGAAGGTATATATTACTTGTCATTAACTGCATTTATCAGAAATATTGTTGCATTGTCACGTGTTTAATTAAATTTTATATTTAAATTGAAACATAATACCTCCCCTTTTGCTGGTAGCATGGAATTAATGAAATGAAGGTTAATTCAAATAGCTAATTACATATATTTAAATATGGAACGATTCAGAATATAAATGTTGATTTATGCATGTCTTCTATGTTTATGCAAATTCTATCAATCATAAGCAATGAATATAGTAATGTATGATCAAAATAAATTATATAAAACCATTCTTATTGAGGGGATAATTGTAAAATATATAACATGAGATGACACAAAGGAATACGCAAGGGTGGAACCAAGTACAGTTGATGGGAGGCAATTAACTCCTCTAAATTTTATAATTTTTTTTGTATGAGGTAGTCAAATTTGTCATTTGCCTCTCTAAAAATTATTTTTGCCCTCTACCTTTATCCTAACATGTAAATTTGACCCTCCTGAAAATAAAGTTTGATTTCCTCTTTAGACATATATATATATATATATATTCACACATGTACTTTAACAGTCATTTCTATATATGAAACAAACTTGGATGCTTAATGAAAATCATTGAATTGAATACTTCATGGAAATCCCAAAAATTGAGAAATATCTACTTACGAAAGATCCAGTAATTCTACTTGATTGCATGAGTGGCTTAACTAAGAAGCATACCCTTAGAAACAATCGAAAACTCACCTTTTTGTTCAAATGGAAGTGATAGTTTACATGTCCCTATTGGAAACCCGAGTTTCTGTATCAAGACCTGCAAGTCAGGCTTGTATAACCAAATGTTCCCCTTTCTTGCAACAAGATGCTTGCATGAATAGAGATTTGGTATCGGAAGGCAGTCTGTAACAAGAAGAACGTATGCGGGGTCATGGCGGGCCTTCGAATCCGCAGAAAGTTTGGCCGCCGCATGCTGCAAATGTAATCGAGCTACATCCCTCGTCCAGTTCCCAGTCCTATTGCAAGGAAGCTTGACGGCAATGAGGTCGAATTTTGATCCTCTTGGTACCTTAGGATTTGGAAGATTCTTGCAGGAGGGTTCGTCAGATTCTTCTTCCTCATCAATCCATTCAGGATAGAGATCATCCCAAGTAAGATCTTTGGCAGCATTGTGAAGATGAACCTTTGAGAATTTTGCAGTTGGTAAGACGTTTTGCCAATGTTTGATCTCTGTGCTGTTGAAGTTTAGTAATCCGACCTTCAGATTTTCTTTCCTTACGTCTAGCTTTTTTATGATTCGTAGTACTTGAGTCCATTGGGTATCTAAATTTGATATGTATCTTTGATCGGGGATCTCCTCACTCCACATCCATCCAACATTAGCAAAACTTGACCTGCATTGTTGAATTTTAAGTTAGGAATCGAGTTCATATTTACATAACAAAACGTGATTGCTTGTAGGTTAGATTACAATTAGTGGTAGTTTGCTTTTATCTTTATGTATTTATCTATGATATAAACTGAATTCAAATTTAAGATCTGACAATAACTCTTAAGAATCTTACTGACTTGATTAATCGACACTCACAAATCACCGAAGATCTTAAAAATTTATCATTTTTTAGTAGTGAGAGATCAAACCACTTTGTTTATGATAGAAAAAAAAGGTTTTGCGTTATAATATAAAGTTCATTCTAAGAGACAAATTACTTTGCAATGAGATATCATATCCTTTCATTTAAGAAAAATGCTTTGCTTCCCAACTTAGAGAGGCCTGCAACATAAAATCGTATAAAAGTTGATTGAACGTGACTTTCTTAAATTTTTTTAAGAATACAAGCAGTAAGAAGACAAATGAAGTCATGTTTTGCTTCACTTTCTCAATTTCCTTTTTTTAAACGCAAAGAAATATCATGTGGTACAGAGTTGTTGCGAATAAGGCAAGAAAAACATGTAAAGAATTGGAAGTAGTTGTTATGTACCTAGCAAAGGAGATTGATGATATTGCATAACGACATTTTATTGGAGAGTGAAGAACTTTGAGTAAGATTCCAAGCAGAAGAAATGCGATGAGGTACTTCAACCAGCGAAGCTTGCTGCCTGAGCTCCTTTCTTGACTCGGATTGGCCAACTTAGCAGTTTCTTTGAGACTGCTGCTTTTGTGGGTTCTTCTTTGATTTGCGTCGGAACTGAATAAAGTAAACTCAAAAAAGAGTTTGTTACTAGCTGATCAATAAGAGAAAAAAATTTAAGGAGCAATTAAATGCATAGCTCTTGAAATATTTTTATTTATAAAAATAAGAAGAGCATTGGAGATTAAGCTAATAACATTCTTTTAGAGGGAGGATTATTACAACAATAATAATAACAAAATATATTTTTTACTACGTGAGGTCAACTACATGAATCTTTTTTTACTCTATTGTGTCTTATTAAGTGTCATTTTTTTCATTTAATTCTAATAAATTAAAGTCATTTTTTATACTTTTTAATGAATTTTTTTTAGGTCTATCTCTATCTTTCTTAACATAGGTTGAATTTAATATATCTATTCTCTTAATTAGATCACTAGATAGTTGGTATTTTATGTGACTAAATTACCTAAGATAACTCTCTTTAATCTTATCTGCTATTGAAGCTACTCTTACTTTTTCACAAATATATTTGTTTCACATTATCTCTAAGTATAAAGCTATTTATTCACTTGAGCATCCTCATCTTCGAAACATTTTATTTTATGCTTCTCTTTTATAAGCCAATATTTTGGGCAATAAAGCATTGGAGGTCTCACCACTATTTTATAATTTTTTTTTAGTCGATACTTTTCTATAACAACATGCCTAATGCATTCCTCCACTTCAACCTTCCAACTTGAATTATACTAATAACATCCACATCTATTTCATCATCACTTTGAACAATAGATTAGATATATCTAAAATATTCACTCTTTTTAATGACTTGATCACCCATTGTCACATTCTATCATTAGATTTACTACATCTAAACATTCAATGTATTTAGTTTTAGATTTACTCAAATGAAAGTCTTCACACTTTATGGTTGATCTCCATAATTCAAGTTTTTCTTGAATCCATCTCTATTCTTATTAACAAGAAGAATATCATCAAGAAAGCATACATCAAGGTATATCCTCCTATAAATGTTTAGTAAAAACATTCATAATAAAAGCAAAAGGATATGGGCTTCAAGCCTATTCTTGATGTAATCCAATTGAAATAGAAGAAATACTAAATCAATCCTGATTTCGATGTGGTCTTTTTTGGTCTTTGCATACTATAGTAGTCACATAATCATGTAACTTTTCAATGACAATGGATATGTAATAGAAAAGATGGTCAGATCTCTAACACTCAACTGCAACTATATAAATCAATTTATTTCATTTTTTAGCTTTCACTAATAGAGGATTATGATCATTAATTTTGTTAGCATCATATAGATAAGCACATAGATAAATAGAAACCTTAATTGAAGCATTAAGTTTATAAGCTATTTATCCTAAATGCTCTTTGTAAATTCTTGGTTACTTTTAATTTATGGTTGTGTTAGCAATTCCTTCCCACTAAGCACCTATTATGATTAATAGTCTTAGGGTCAAAGGTATTGTTGAAGAATCTGCTATTAAGAAAATTGTGGGGGGCTAACAATTTTTTTTTATTTTCAAAAAAGTCAAACCGCAGCTTTCTAGTCATCATCTTAGGGAGCCAGACAAAGTTGAAAAATACAATTTTTGGCAGATTATTCAAAACAGTGACTGTAGTGTCTCAAACGGCACTGCAGTGGGGCATTGCGTCGTATCGTCATTGCCTTGCCAAATGCACCCTTATTCAACAACTTGGTTTTAGGTTTATATTCTCATAATGTTATATATGGTGTTAAAATTATTCACCATAAAATATTGTAAATGTGTTTTATTCATTTAAGTTAGATTTATCCTCTTCTGATATTTAATCTTTAATACTAATTTTATCTACTCATCTAATATCTGCATGTTTTATCTTTTTTAATATATGTTCAAATCGTTTTAAGTTTATTTTTCATTCATGTTAAATTTAATAGAAACAGTGCAATCAGTAAAACAATTTAAAAAGGATTGATAACCTAAACAACTCATTTTGAAGATAAACCTGATGGTTGATTGAGTAAAACTGTTCATAACATGAAAAGGTGTGGTTCCTGAGGACATTATTAACCTCACTTTTAATGCACTCACAGAATCACCTTGTATTAGGGTTTATGGTTCCACTTAGACTTAGGCCATTATATCTAACTAGCTCATCCTAGTCTAGGCATCAAGACGCCTAATGCAACAAGCTAGCTTATCTTTTTTTTTTGAAGGGTATCTACCAAACACTCCACCCATCTTGTGGGTGGGGATGTCGTTAATTAATCCATAGCATAAGATTCATCAACGCGTAATGGGTTCGATATCCCTCCGCGAGAGGAATCGAGCGAGTTCCCAGCCTTCGCCCACCAACCGCTAAGGCGGTATTTATCTTCGTGTCTTCCTAAATAAAATCTATATCAAACCACTTAGGATGTTTACTTGTTCTAAAACTTGATATGTCATGGTCTAGAACTAGCTAAACTTGACTCATTAATCATCATATTGAGCAAAAACTAATATATCCCAACATACCTTAAAACTCTACTTGGTTTAATGTGGCTTCATGAATTAACCTAGCTTGGTAATCTTAATGACTTCCATATTGATTGATCTAAGCAATTGTTTAGATGCAAGTCTTTTAAATTTAGGGTAAATTAAATACAATGCCAATGAAATGTAATGAATTTAAAATTTACAAGTTCCTTTTGTAAGATTTTGTTCGTAAAGATGCAAGTAAAACAAATTGAGCTGAGTTGAAGGCTTGAACTCATTTATCAAAAGCCTGTTTGATCATAGTGCACTTGACTGGCTATTCTGATGTTGTTCAAGTTGGATTCATTTAAATTCATTTTGTTTGAGCTTAAATTATTTTATGATTATCGAGCTTGGGCAAGTTAGCGAGCCTTATCAACCTGATCTTATCAAAGTTAAAGAATAACATTTAATTGAACAAACTTTTAAAATGAGTCTTCAGATCAACCTTTGAAAGATTCTGTAAATTCAAAGCTTAGGAGCATTCATTTGAATCATTGTATACTACAACATGGGGTATAAGCTTATGAAAGACAGCAGTATAATTTTAAAACACTAAGTTCAAAGTCCAAATAATGTGGGACTATAAAACAAATTAGAATTGAACAAAAAAGCTTATTCATAAGCTTGAAATGATATTATTTATGATCATAAATAGATTAAGCTTCTTAAACTTGTTTATGAGCTTTTTTTAGTGTTTTATAAGCTTCTTAATTAACTTACCCTTGAGTTTTAAATGAAATATTTATGATCATAATTGAATTGAGCAACATGTATAAGCTTATTTATGTAAAATTGAGTATTTAAATAGTATTAAATTTTATTTTCTTAGTTAATCAAACAATCAAGAATGAGCTCTAATTGAGTTGTGCCATGAATTATTTGTCTAAACATTTGGTTTATTTGTAGCCCTATTCATTAGATAAATAAAATAAAAGAACTAATTTTGGTCACATGATAAATGTACAATCATGCTCGACAATGAGCTTCATGGAAATGATATCTTCATGTGAAAGGTGGATAGATAATGAAGAATGATAATTAACTCAGTGAGCTTTGCATAGAGAATTCACAAGTATGATTTGTAAGTAGAAGCATGTTGGGGTAGGCAACAATGGGGGCTTATTATGGTTGACAATGATAATGCATTACCAATGAGAGCTTGATGAGGCAAATAGTGATGAGATCTCTCGACCAAGAGCTTGCTAGGGCAAGCATTGATGGATTCTCATGAGCTCTAAATCATATATTAAGCATATAAGAAAACCATGTGTCTTAGAATAACCTTAACTTAAAGGATCCTAAGGGGCCACATTAATTAATCATTGTCTAGCCCATAAAACTCTATGTTCAAACATATTCTAATTGACTCATATGAGATATATCTTTTCCAACCTAAAAGATAGCCTACTTGGCTAAAAGCCCTAGATCTTAAATTCTCCTTAATCTATAAGACCTACTTGGTGAACTTAAGCGATCAACATTCTTATCATGAGTAAGTCAAACCTTAGCTCATTACGATTGAGTAAACTAAGTTGACCCAAAATTCACTTAATTATAGACTTAACTAACATCGATCTTAGATATTCATATTCTTTTAGAGCTAATTAACTAAGCCTTATCTCACTTAAACTCAAGAATTGACCAAGATAACTCAAATGGTCCAACTTAATAAAATCAACGTAACTATGGACTTCGAACCTAGTCTATTTTCTATGATTTATTAGACCTTAGATTAGTCACTTAGCCATATAGTTTAGTCTATTTCATTCTTAAGATGTTGGGTAATTTATTTATCACTAGATGATTAATCCTAGCTACACTTGATCCCAAGTTATGTTGTTAATCAACATTTCTCACCACATTATGACCTATTCAAATTCTTAATAACTTGCTAGTGTAGTTTTATGGAGAGAGGTGAAACAATGGGAGGTTATCATTTAAAATTTAACCAAATAACAAAATGAATTAAACTACATTCTATCTTAACTAAAGCACCTGCAAAGATTTAGAGGTAGATGATATTAAGTTGTAGTCATGAGATTTAATCAACCCCAAGATTTAATATCTACTTCAACAACCTAAAGGTATACCTCTCTTCTATTTTGAAAAAATTAAGACTTTTAAGTTAGTAAACTTAAGCAACTAGGTAAACTAATATCTCCTACAATCCCTATACATTAATTCCAAGCCCTAAAATTCAATTATATAAGCCTTAAATTTACTTTTAAATTAGAATCTCTTACACTTTTCAAAAATAATTGGCCTGGATGTCACTTAAATTCAAGGATTGACCAAGATGATGAAGGATGGTCCAACTTAATAAAATCAACCTAATCCATAACCTTAGTCTTATTTCTATGATTTCTTAGACCTTAGATTAGTCACTTAGCGATAGAGTTTAATCTATTTCACTCATAAAACACTTGATAATTTAATTATCGCTAGATGGCTAAACCCGCCTAAACTTGAACCCAAGTTATGTTGCTAGTCAACATATCTCACCACATAATGACCTATTCAAATCCTTAATAACTTGTTATAGTGTAGTCCAGAGAGGTAGATGAGATTTAGTTGTAGTCATGAAATTTAATCAACCCTCAAGGATTTTTTTTCTCTTCAACAACATAAAGGTATACCTCTTCAATTTAGAAAACTAGGGCTTTCAAATTAGTGGCCCCTAAGAAATTAAGTAAATTAATATCTTCTACAACCCCAATGCATTAATCCCAAGACATAAAATTCAATATTATAAGCCTTAAAATCACTTTTAAATTAGAATCCCTTAAACTTTTCAATTTTTGGATTGTTAAACCATTGATGGCTCTAATGAATTGACTATCTAATATTCCAAATCTTTGTGCACCTAACCTAGCCATTAATAGAGATTAAGGATATTTATTGTAATCCTACAAAAACTCATTCACAATTTTGATGCAATCATATTTATACATGCCATCTTTCCATATAATGATCTCATATGACCCTTTAAGAGTCTAATTCTCAATAATCTTTTAAATCAAGTCAAATATCTTAAGTGTGACTTGAGAACCTTTGCCTAAGCTTATAATTCCCCTCCTATAGTTGACAATGCATTGAAGGACAACAAGCCTTCTCCAAAAAGGATAGCTCCACTAAAGACATTTGTGAATATATTTATCTTACAGAAACAATTAATGAAGATCTTATCCATTTTGACAACTTTATCATTAATGAATACACATATTTTTTATAGTACAGTGAAATTGTGATTTTTGTGGTTAATGTTATAAGTCCCATTATAGATATCTACCATTGCTAGTAGGAGAATAGTCCAGCACTACCAATTTGATCCTACAGGGCTAGGGACTCACTAGTTGAAGGCAAGCAGCTACTTTAAGTATTATGAGTCCAATTCACTTAACTATTTGCTGTGAAATGTACCTCTTGCAATGTTTAACAAGGGCTTTGAAAATTATGAGCCCATTCTAAGCATCTCTCTTTTGTTTGGTTCGCATTTGAAATCTGATGTAAAGGAATCAGATAAAAGAAATTGAGAATAAAGGATTACTTTATAGTTGTTTGGTTGAGCTTTCTAAATTCACGACTTTGCATTTTTTTTTGTTTGGTTGACAAAATGTAATGTAAATTGAAGGTTTGGGCGTGGCGGTGGGGGAGGCGGTGCCGACCAACGGTGTGGTGATTGATTGGCGGCGGCGGCGGCGTGCGACGGCGGTGGCGGGCAATAAAAATAAAAATGATGGATTATCACTCTCCTTACAAGAAAAAACATATACAATTTTTCATCAATCCAATAATAAAAAAAAATCGCTTAGTATTTTCTTTGACAACTAATTTCAACATTCAATTACCGTTTTTATTTTCATTTTATTGCTTTCAATTCCTTCCATCTAACATAGTTCTCATCAAAGAAATAGTTTAAAAAAAAATATATATATATATATATATCGAAGAGTGGATGTGCAATATTAACACCGTTGTACCAAAGTGCAAAGATAGCTGCCGTAATTGTGCTTTTTTTTTTTTTGTTTGAGAGTTAACTCTTAAAAAATAATTTGAATAATAAAAACATTATAACTTTCATTGTGAATAAAAAAAAATTGGTGCAAGACATCTTAGTTTAATTGTTGAAAATTTTTGTTTATGAATTTGTCAATAAATTAGCTCAGAGTCTTGAACGACTCTTGAAAAAAAATAAAAATAAAAATAAAATAACATAAACAGAAAAGTTGAGAGAAGTACTCTCAGGTAGATCCAAAGACAACAAAAGCAGACCTAAGATAAGGACGCTCAGGCAGATCTAGAAATAAAAGGCAGACCTAAGCTCGAAGAAACATCGTTTTCTGCTATGGAGCACACAATGCAGAGTTGGTGAATACTGGAAGCGACAGCAAAGACATCAACTGCAAGTTAATTGATAGATTTGGTAGGTAGAATTATGCTTTTAGAGAAGGGCTAAAAGCCTAAAATGATGGCAGTAATGACTCTATAACTGGAAAAAGAATTAAATTCCAGAGAAGATATATGTCATTCCTCAATTGGCTCGTAAAGTTGATATTTTCAGAGTTCCTTTTCAGACATTGAGTGGATGGACATAAATCTACCAGATCTTCAAAATGTTCAGAAAAAATAAAAAATGAAAGAACATAAAGGCCTGTTCATGTTTCTCAAACAATCTTCATATTCTGAACATGGCGTTTGCTAGTATATAGCCTCTAAAAACATGTTTTTAAAATTATCATTCTAAATAATTCCAAAAATTTTGGACTGTTTTAAGACAAGACAGAATCAGCAACTTGATCTGAAAAAAAAAAAGATTTATAAAACATGGTATATATGTGATAATCAAATAAAAAAGGGTTAGTAAAATTATAAAATAATGAGTGGAAAACACAAGAAAAAAAAAAAGCAATTTAATTCAGTATTCACAACAATAGCGGAATTAAGATTTCAAATGAGAGGAGATAAAAGAGTTCAGAGAGAGCGAAACTCAAGAAAACAATAATAAATTAAGCATAATTGTATAAGATTTTTTTTTCAAATCTAAGGGAATTAAAGCCACCCAATTCCGCGTTATTCCAGTACCACTTATTAACATATATCAGATGCCAAACAGAAGCAGAAATATTATAAGAAACTCAAGTACGTGATCATGCCATGGAAGAGCAGAAGATCTGAGACACTTACAGACTTCCAGCCAATCGATGCCTAGCCTCCATAACACCTTCAAACCTTCCCATTGCTTCCTTCATATGGATCAGTTTACAAAAGAAAAAGGCATCATCTTTTCTCTCTCCGAAGAGCAAAATAGTAACTTATACGATTATCTGTAAGAAATTGGCTGGCATATAAGACTTCAGCATGTGAAGAAGAAAGATGGTTCAAATTTCATAATCAGGGATTTGTTCAGAAAGTAGGTAAACATTAATATACAACAAGAAGCTGAACTCCCAACCAGAAAAAAGATGAGTCTTTAGAAAAGAAAAGCAAAAGAAAAAAGTAAAACTGAGAGCAGATGATAAAAATGAGCTGACGAACTGTAAAGAAACGAAGAATGGAAGCACAGCCAAATGGCAAGAGAGGGATCGAGTCGTAGGAGACAAATAAGAGGAATTAAAAATGTGGACGTGGTCCTCCGTTCTTCTTTCTTGGCCTTTTAGAGATTCAGTGCCTTGGAACTCCCTTCTAATCATGGCAAGGTTTGGAGGGATAGAGCTGTGATGGGTTGTTGAGAATTTTGGAAGCGTAGTTAGCGGCAGGTGGCGGTATAAATATTTTATCATACTTAAACCCACCCAGGTAGTTTAATATAAAGACATTAATACTATTAGTTTATTTATTTATTTTTCCTTTTTCTATAATTTCTCTTGGTTCTGAAGCTAAAAGTATAACTATCTCTATATATATTTTTTATATTTAAACCAATATCATCAATATATTGATTTTCTTAAAGAATATTGTGTTATAAGGAAAGCATTCTCTATTGAGCAGTCAACATTTTATTAAAATATATTATTAATTATTTAAAATTCAACTTCTACAATTAAAATGAAATATAAAAGAACAATTTTTAACCAAATTGTAATCAAAATTAAATTTTATTAAGATTGATATAAATTTATATATGATATATTATTATTATTCAAACACTCTCTTGCTTTTAATACTGTTTTCCGAATATCTCCACGCCAAATATCTGGAAGACTTGTTTTTGTCACATGGTAGTTGGATGCCTTTGCTAAAATAATGTTAAATAAGAAAACAAAATAATGTCAAGTAATGGTTTCTAAGATTATTAAATGAAATTACAATCTGACTGTTTAAACTTAAGACGAAGGGGAAAGCTTTCTTTGGTATGCTTCAGCTTTAATCTGACGCTTATGTTAAGGTAAGTAAGTATTGTCATATTACTCTTTGTGGCTCCTTTCAGATTATTTCAAAACAAATTTGAAAAAATAATTATAAGTGACAAAGTAAGTTTTATAAAGTTTTAAGTTACAATCATAATTAAAATGCTAATTAGAAGTTACAAAATTAAAATTGTTGGATGGAAAACAATTAACAAGTGTACATCAATCTAATAATTTACACTTTTTTTGAAAGGAGATATGTCACAACTCACATAAATAAATGTATATTTCAGAATTTAAAAGTTCCAGAATTCTTAACATAAATTTTTAGACTGTATAGACATTAAAAAAAAATTTAATAACATATTATAGTGATAAATAAAAAATTCATAAAGTCTTAATTATAAGTTGACATGATTGTAAAGATAGGACAATGACATTTTTAAGAAATCACTTTTGTAACTAATATAATTAAACATACAAAATAAGTGATAAAGAAGATAAAATTATCATGTCCTTACTTTTGTTTAATTGCATCATGTTGAGAAATTTGAAAAAAAAAATTCATAAGATATTTTGGGTGAGTTATAAAACTAAGTAAGATTTACATGTTGTTAAACTAATAAATACATGTATTTGCTAATAATTAAAATTTATGATTTTGCTCATACGTATATACCCTAATTTCTACTTTTTTATTTGTACATGTATAATTAATTTTATAAGGCAAGTCATATCAAAACTTAAGTTAAAGTATAAAAACTGAATTTGATCAAAACAAATAGCAAGTTATAGGTCATTGGACTGCATATCAAACAGATAGAGCCAGAAGCTTTCACACATATATTTATATAGCACGTTTTATCATAATGACCCATATAAAAGTAGCTATTCATTTAAATAATAAAATTTGCCCATAAAAAAAAAAAAAATATATATATATATATAATATATATGCAAGGATTCAGATAATTTCTATATATAAATAATATTTTTACTTGAATTATAAAATTGAGATATAAAGGCATTATATTATTATTATTATTATTATTATTATTATTATTATTATTATTATTATTATTATTATTATTATTATTATTATTATTATTATTATTATTTATATACTCAATGATACTTTAAATAAGTTTTTTAATTTTATAGATTACTTGCACTCATAAAATAAACTTAATAAGTTTTTTCTTTAATTTATAGATTATTTATACACAAAAATATAATACCTTTAAATAAGTTCTTCTTTCTTGAAAATAATAAACTTTTTAAACAAATAAGTGATAAAATCTAGTTCTTATTTTTAGTATAACCTTCATTATTCATATTTTTTTTTAATTTAATGAAATGAGAAAGTTATCTTACCCATTTAAAAATGGTATATGTATATAAAAAATTAAAAATAATAATATTTTTTGATCTAATCTTATCTTTAAAATATCTATTTATAATCTCATATTAGAATAAATCTTAATTAAATTAATTTGAAGAAGAGAATTATGCATTATAAGATAAACACCATAAGCAAAAAAATTGAAAGCATATAAACTAAGCTAACTTATAAAAAATAAATAAACTTAACACCATTTTACCTATCAAAATTTTGATGATTGTAAAAGAAATCCTCAATTAAAGTAAGATTATGAGAACTTTCAAATCTTCCTCTCTTTAGTTATTCTTCTTTTCTTCCTTTTTCCCTCCCAATAATATTATTTTCTCTTCTCTCCTTATGTCAATACAAAACTTATCTCACAAAATATTTTTTACATGAAAGAACTATGTTTCCTCTCATATTTATAGGTGAAGATGAGGTGAAGATGAGTATGTGCATGATAAACACTTGATTTAGATGATGGAGAACTTGCAATGAAAATGAAGAGGTGTATACTCTTTTCATGATTCAAATTTTAAAAGTATTTATATGTATTACTTGCATGAAGATACATAGAGATACATTTTAGAGATATTGGCACGGATTACATGCATGAAGATAATTT
Source organism: Cymbidium sinense (assembly GCA_021442155.1). Lineage (NCBI taxonomy): Eukaryota > Viridiplantae > Streptophyta > Magnoliopsida > Asparagales > Orchidaceae > Cymbidium > Cymbidium sinense. The sequence goes on along the minus strand of CM038220.1, from coordinate 24,696,389 downwards.
TTTTGAAGTATTTGAATGTGTTATAAAGATTCACATGTATGATGTCACATATTTTGAAAAATATTTATATATTTTAGAATATTTGTATGATTTACATGCAAGGAGATGCATATTTTTTTGGAGAAAATTTGTGTATTTAAAAATATTCACATCATTCATGACAACTATATTAAATTTTGTAAATTTTTATATTATAGATTTATGACATTTAAATGTCAAAATAAAGATTATTTTTTTCATTTGCTCACAAATTGTATTAATTTTAAAAAAAATAAAATTCTTTCATATTCAAATAAATTTTAATCATGAAGTTTTGATTTATATTTCTTATTTAATAGTTATAATTTAATCTTAATATTTCATATATAAAATTTTTTTTATCTAATATTATATGTTAAATATACACTCTTTAAGATTTAATAAAATTATAAAGTTTGTATCTTAAATTATAAATATGAAATAAATTCACTTTATATTTTAATTTATATATTCAAGAGAGAGAGAAAAATTAACTATTACAAGATAAATTGGGCACTCCAACAATATTCTTTCTTTAAAAGGTGTCATAAAAATATTGTTTACAATTTTTTTCTTGATAATTATACTTATTTGAAATTGGTAAGTAAAGTTTGGGGAAGTTGTGATGAATATGCTATTGATTAAGTGGTCGTTTGGGGTGGTGATGATACTATGGTGCGGTGTCGCACCGTACCACATTATCTATTTGGGTTCTACGTTCAGGCTGCATTTTAGCTACTTTTTGAGGAATCTGCAATAGAAAAGTTGTATTTTACAATCTGACCTGACTCTGTGGCGGCCGAAAGGTGTGATTTAAAATTTTAAAAATAAAAAATTGTATATTAATCGTAGCTTTTTTCTGTAATATCTTCATCGCTATTTTTTTAGACAGATGCAGTTGTCTCAAACATATCTTAAATTCAATTTTAATTAAATTTTTTTGAAAACATGGGAGAGCACTTACAACTCACTTCATATTAGGCATAGCGCTTCGCATGCCTCAGTAATCATAATAATTTGTCACATTAATCATTACTATAGTACATATTAAGTTAGTGTCTTATGCACCTATGCAATGACCCAACCTATACTTGAATTACTTGTTTATTGCATGCAGTATACTTCTTATAAAATGGACTTTATATATGTGCGCATTTGAATAATGTGATACTCATATATGCATGTCATGATGTGATTCCATCAATTTTGCTTTCTAAAAGATCATATATATGTTTATGGATGACACTAGCAATTAAGTCGACAACTATTATATGATGTAACATATTGTGATACGTCATGATTGTCGTAGCTCTATACAATTGAGCTATTAAGAGTTGTTTGGCATATAATTGGCAAACGTTTGACCACTATACTCCATACTTAGTGTAGACTTTAATACATTTTTTTAGATTTTTTTTAAACCATTTCAAAACAACATCAGTTTGTTATATATACGACTTAAGCTCTTATTTGAAGCTTCATGAATATTACCAAAAATATCACTTCCTACTTATATTATATAATTGCCATTCTTGTTTCTCTAAGCATCCCAAATGAAAGAGAGATGAAGAGAGAGTTTGTGTCAGTGAGAATAAGAAGGATTTGAGATCTTGGATGCTAATTTTGGCATTGGGGCAGTTGATAGAAACATCCCTATCAAGATAGAACAACTTTTTCTTTTTTTAAATTCAATAAATATTAACCACCCTCTCTAACTTTATTATATGTTTTACATTGTTAGATATATGATCTAATGTTTTAGTAGATTTATATTTGATGTGTGCTAGAAAATCAGTTGCAGTAGAATAAAACTTTACGATTTAGCCTTGTTGAGAAATCCTGCAAAAACTCAGATATTTGAAGAAAGAACAGAAACTGTGATTTTATAAAAAAAATCAAAAAAGAGGAAAAAATCACTTAGCAGAAATATGTTCTACTATATGCTTTGGAGTGCAAAATTTAAGTTTCTTGATAACGGATTGAGAAGAGGTGAGAAAGTCAACAACCGAATTAAGGTGTCATAACAACAATGCGCATCAGAATGTTGTCAGTAGTCACAAGTGAACCAGCCGCGATGATCGGTGACCTCGGGTAGTTATAATGGTGACCAAATGGCGATGATGAATAATAGTGACTAGTGGTTGGCAATATTGCATGGTCATGGCGTGACCGGTGATGGTTTGCTGGCGATGATATGGTGGCCTATGACCGGCAACGACGACCTTGGTCGACCAGTACCACGGTGGTGGTCGACATATAATAACGGTGGTGAGCGGTGGTCAATGGCGGCGAGATCGATTGGTGGCGGTGACGTGGTACATACTTACGATTATGCTTTGAGTTCTTCAATTTAGAGCTATATCATCTCTTTTTTTTCCTCATACAAAGAATGAGGTATTTATAGATGATTTATGATATTTCTGTAAATATGTGCAAAATCCAAACCACTCTATTGGACGGCTCAAAATGATTCATTTGATCATCTAATGTATTTTAAGTATTTGAATGCTCAAATGAAGTCAGAATCAAAAGATCTTGGGCTTGTTAGATCTGGCTCGTCAAGACGATCGATTTGGCTATAAACACGTCATATTTATGAGCTATTTAGGGATTTGATTGATATCTCAAAGTTTTCAATTATATTTTATGTACTTGATCTAGGCTAGTCTCAACTCATAATCAGATTGCTTTTGATATCAAGATTCATGCTTCAACTAGTGAAATTTTTAGTGTCATATCAACATTGAATTTCATTGTTAAAAGCATAATATATTATTTTCAATACATTCTTACACATTTTTACATTCTTATATCCTAATTTTAAAATGGGAGATTTACATACATAACACACAATTCTTATGTACTTACATATCTAACACCTAAAGTTAGATATTTACTTATCTAATACTTTTCTATGCTTAAAAAGGTGCATTTTAGTTTTAAAAAGTGAATGATGATGGTATTTTTGACGTGACATTGAAGATTAGGATCTTATATATGTAAAAATTAAAGTTTATGTGTTAGATATGTAAATACATAAGAATTGTATGGTATATATATATATATATATGTAAATCCCCTTTTAAAATTTTCTCTTATATTCTTATACTCATAGAATGTCTTGATCATCTAGTTCAATTGCATATGTATGATCAAGCAAGGTAATTCATTGTGTGTATTCTTCGTGTTACTTAACATGCACAGTGTCAATCATAATGGAATTTGATCTATATAAATGATCATGCTTACATTATAAAACAAACTTTTCTGTTTGTGCACACTATATAGTATTTCATATATTTCTACACACTTCATATAATGAAGATATAATTTCACATAATTTTGTACAATTTTTTTTATGTATTCTCAATAGTATATATATTTCAATGATTTACACAATTATTTATTATTGTTGCTTATGTTTCCTTATTATTATTAGAAATGATTCCATAAAATATTGATTACCAATCATTTTGCATGTTTTTATATAGCAATCATTTTTTTTTTAAAGTTGCTGAACACAACTATCTATCATAATTTATAAAACATACTATCACTATGTCTATTGTGAGCTTCAAATGATGTTTGTGGCATTACAATAGAGGACTGATCATAGCTAACTAATGCATTTTATAAGCTCATGAGAATGAATGAAAGCTATATTAACTATTTTTATCTCGAGAGATTTTTCCTGCAAAGAATATAACTTCAAATAGGCTTATTTTAATTTTAAGGATCATTATTTCTTGAAAGAGTAATTAATCCCCTAAGATTAATTATATTTTAAATATATCTAAGAATAATTTGACTTAAAGAGTTAATACTGATCTTTGTTGATCTTATTTTTAGAATGAAGTAGACACAGCTGACATAAAATCATAATATTTTTAAGAGGTATAATTTAGCCATTGAATCAATATTAAATTTGAAGTCATGGCTCATTAAGAACAATTTGGACATCAACTTAAAACTTAAAATTCAAAATATGAAATTAATCATTTTGACATTGAATCTTAACTCTTTGCAAATTGTGATAGGAGTATTAAAATTTATATATTCTCTCCTTGTTAAGACTCCAATCATAATTAATTTTAATGAACCTAAATTTTGATTCAATATAAATTCACCATATCAAAATAAAACAAAACAAATAATTTAAATTTAATTAAAATTAAAGTTAATTAAAGACTTAATTGAAATGTAAATTAATCATTTAAATCCATTAATTGGACTTAATTTGCATCAAAAAGCCTCATTGTCCTATTACAAATTGTTAAGTTATTAAATTAAGTCTATTATCCATTGAGCTTAGTCAAAACCTTGTACTAAAGATTTGAGTTCACCATTGAAATCAAATAACTTAACGATTAATTGGAGTTAATTAAGCTATTGTCTATGTTTTTTTTTTAAATTTGTTCTCAGCTTATAAACTTTAATTAGCTTAATAAGTTGATTCAAAAGCGCTAAAGGAGGTTGGGCCGTGAATTCCAAATCATAACTGATTAGTTGTTTGAACTAGCCATTAAAATCAAGATCTCTTTTATTTCTTGAACTAGAACTTGTATTTGATAATTTAAACAATCCAATGCTCAATTAAAGGACAATAACATCAAATGGTTAATTGTTTATTGCTAAAGCTACAAAATGATGATTTATTACTAAATACAAATGAGTTCACTCACTAAGAGATTGTTTGGTTTGAAGTATTAGGAGTATAAAGTAAATCAAATATAGAGATTTTAATTTTTTTATGTTTGGCATGATATAAAGTAAAAGTATTTGTGGTATTTGAAATGGATGATTATTTGGAATTCCCAATTTGGTGAATTCCACATCAATGTAAAGTGAGAATGACTCCATGCCGCTTGTCGACCACGACCGCTACACCGCCACGCTATCGTCCACCACCACCTCCGTTGTCCTCAGCCACTAACAATACCTACTACCGACGCACCTTAGTCCCAAAAAATAGTTTACATAACATTCCTTCTACCAAATAAGAAATTCATATATTTCACCAAACAACCAAAAGTAATCAAATACATTATATCATTTTACATCAGATTTTTTTACACTCTTTTCCGGCGACCAAATAGGCCCTAATACATCTAAACTAATAATGGGCGACTTTCTAAACAGCTTGCTTGATTGTTCTTTTAGCTCATATATTACCATTCGAGATAGAAAAAAAAATTACAGTATTGCTATTAAAAAAAGTATAAAAAACCTGCTTCAATATGATCTATAAAACCACATGAAATCAGAAGATAGCTACTCACCCAAAAACGTTTCCTAGAGCCCTAGCTAGATTAGTTTAAATTATGATAAATTTAAGTAATTTGAGTCCAACTAACAGCTAACTTTTAAGTGAGTTGGACTTATAATATTTAAAAATTTATACTCCACAATTATTATTCTCCTCAGAGGCTTTATTGATAAAGCATTAGGCTTCCACGAACAACTCTGAGTAGTTATAGAGCTTCTTCCTCATGAATTAACCTAATAAAAAATGTCATAATTTAAGCTTTAATGGCCAACTTGGGAATATAATGGATATTATATTTGCATATTTCTATCAACCACTTTGTGAGATGCCTAGATAGTCTTGATCAACAACATCTAACTAATATGTTGATTGGTTTGTCATGAGTCTATACAAATATAAATGAAGTAGGCTCTTATTTTAAGACTTAGGGTCCATTTTTAGTAGGCAGCCTTTTTTGGAAAGTCGAAAGAATCAGAGAAGTGTTGTTGCAAGTGACTCTTTAGAAAATCTGTTAAGTGTCGGTATGTTTGTGCAGAAATGACTAAAATGTCCCTATGGCTATATAAGCTAAATAAATTTAAACAAAATGAACAAAAATATGATAACTAATACTCATATATAATCATAAATCAACTAAATTATATTGACAAATTGTCACTTAATAAATAACACTACCTAATAAATAACACTAATAATAAAAGTACAAGTACAACAACTAGTGCGATCAAAATATTAAGTTACTATCATGTTGATCAAATCTTCTTAAATTTTTTTTCTATTGTTACTCTACTATCATGATCACTATTTGATGTTGTGTCACCCTCGAATTCGTTAACCCATATGAAATTGCAATCATCTTCTGTTCTATTTCTTGGATACTTGAAAAATATTCTTCCATAATTTTCTTCCTTACGTGAAGTGAATACATAACATGACAAACCATAGTTGCAATACACAACTCTGGACTCAGTAAAGTTCTTTGAACTCATATTTCATGATAAAAAAATTGTATAAGCAATAAAATTTTTAATATGAGGACTGGTGACATTGCAAAATATTTTTAAAATGATAATTAAATAGTAAAATATTTATATCCCAACAAAATGATAGAAATTTTATTTATAGAAATACAAGATACACAATCCTTGTAGGGGAAAAATCTTAAAGCTAATGCTCTTAAGAGCTACATCAGAGTTAATAAAGAAATTCACCTAACTAATATAAGAATAACATAAGAAAAACTTAAAGTGAAAATCAACACAAGGTAACAACCCTTAAGGAGAAAAGTACATAACGCAAAGTTTCACCCTGTACAAATATGTGCAAGAAGCTCAAAAAAATACATAAGAAATTGTAGAAAGATACATTAAAGAAAAATAAGAAGGACGGCTCAGGCTCATACAATGTTTTCTTAAGGGGCAACAATCTATGTGAGCATCCAAACTTCAAATGAAGAGTTACAATCACATAAGAGACCACAAGCCAATAAGAAAATAGTAGAATCATCACAACCATCATTACCCACTTACCTCGATTATTACTATCAGTCTAAGAACATAAGCTAAGTATCACCAAAATAGGCACCAAAATAGACTGAAATTGCAAACACAACAAGACCAACTAGCCAAACAAAAACATAGCCAACCAACTCTCACTAACAAGCCAAATAACTAGGACAGATTCTTAAAAATGGCACCAATCAAACAACTAGCTCAGATTCCACAACCAAGAAAAAAAAAAAAACCACAATTAACAATATAGTTGACACCACCCAAAACTATGATATCGACAACCCAAGAAAAGCCGAACAAGGATACAACCAACACCACCCATCGAAATAACACCACAATGGAAGAATCACAAACCAAAGATTTCTGGTTCAAAAAAAAAAAGAAAAGACACCTAATAAGTCCATACAGCTGACACCACCCATCACAAATGACCAACATCCACAAATGGCAGAATCAACACAAACTAAAGACCAAGCTACGGTGGCAACCGGAAAACATAAAACCACCCAACCAAACGAAATAAACCACCCATCAAAAATAGCCAAGAGCCAAGACATATTTAAAGGCATCAAACAATACTGAAAGGCACCAAACCAACTATGGTAAAATTTATACATGAGAATTTCTTAAAAGAAAGAAAATATACTTCCATCTTCACTCTATGTCGAATAAAATGAAGATCGAAATATACTTCTTCTTCTATGCATTTTAACACAACATAAATCCACATATATTCTTATTGTGGGTGATCGAGTACGACATTGAGGAGAGGTGTATTATCTCGAGAGATAAAAGTCACCATCCTATAATGAACCTAATCACCTCAACAAGGACTCCTAAAGACAATGAGTCTGCAAATATACCAAAGATTCTTCCCCTACTTTACATGAAAAAGTAAAGTATGATTTATTTTAAACCAGGTTCATTAAGTTCCCTATAAGGGCAAGCCCCCATAGTTAATTACATCCTAAGAAAGAGGATTCCATAGGAATACTCTCGATTAAGGGAAATGATCATTGTCTCCAAATATTTCAATAGGTAGTACTATCAATCAATTAATTTATTTTGGAAGATCAAATGGGAGTAATTAAAGAGAGAGTTATTATTGGAAGTCAAAGAGGAGATGCTCATGCTAGGAAACTGAGCATCTCAAACTATCCTATGGTTGGGATTTATAATTTTGAAATTGAATGTTTTATTTGAGTTGAATTTTATTAAAACTTTAAGGCTTATAATTCCACAATACAAGGTTATGGAAATGCCTAAGAGGTGAGGATTTATGCTTATGGCCCATAGAAGGGAGAAGCAACCTCAACCTAAATCTAGGGAGCTTTTGGAGGGACACCCACCTAAAATGGGTATTTGGTTTGCCTCCACAGAGAGACAAACCACTGACTTGGACTACTTACAACCACTGAGTGACTACAACTAACTCCTCCTATGATTTTAAATTTATGTAGGCAAGTCATATGCTTTATGCAAGATAGCTAGGTTGTTATTTATTTTAGAAAGAGACTAAGTCCTTAAATCCACTCCCTAAGAGACTAGATCATGTAAGAGCATGAAAAAAGACCCAGATATAATGAAAAACATATTACTAAGATTATAAGATTCATATGTCTAATGCATGAGAAATAAGATTATGGGCCAAAATCAATAAGAAGGGGGAGGTGTGTTTCCACCATAGCTCTCAAAGGTCAAGCCAAGTTCTCTGACAAAGGTGGAAGCCCTCCAATTAAGAGTGTAATAATATGCTTTTATGCATGTTATAAAAGAAATACTCAATGGGTTGCTAATTCTTTTATCTTGATTTTAACTTAGGCTTTAAATGAGATTATTTATTTATTTTAATTTTGAGTGATTAATTTGATAGAAGATTTATTTTTCTAAGAGCCTAATTGTCATCCGCCATACATTAAAGCAAGAAGAAACTATGAAAATATGCCATCTTAATGCACAAGCTAAACAAAATATCAAATATTTTATAAAGCTAAAATAAAAAGGCCATTTATGGTCACATGCAAAACCCAAAATTGGGTAGCCAAGCTCTACCCTTATACAACTCAGATTATAAATGAATTAATTTACAATCAAGTAAGGAAATTCATGTTATGGGTGTCTTCATTTCTTCTTTTCTTCTTTCTTCTTCTTCTTTTGGTTCCTTCTTTTGGTCTCTTTTTTTGGATGGTCAGAAGTTGGTTGCTCCATAGGCTTCACATGGTACGTAAGATGTAATCTTAAGACCAATGCTCATCCTAATGCCCCATAATATTCATTCCAAAATCTTAATTGCAAAAATTATATGGAAAGGAAAAGTAAATCTAATTAACACCTGTAAAATAGAGATTAGTTAAACAAACCATATAATTCTCAAGCATGTATATTGGACTTAGCACTCCACATATGTGTGACCAAGTCCACCTGGCCTATTAGATTATGCTTAGGAGTATAAGCCCTACTCATCAAAAATATTTATATTTTTATTACAACGCCCCTTAAGCACAATCCCCTGTAGAAAATAATGATTAGACTAGATCGTTCTATCATTCATTTTATGCACATTCACCATAACATCTAGACTAGAAATAATACATCACAAAATAAAAGCAAATATCAAGCCATGCACCGTCTAACCTAAAGCTAAGTGGTGACTTAACCTAATGTGTGTGCTTTAGGTTTGTGTGGTATGTTTAGCTATGGCTTTAAGGTTTAGATTTCTAAATGATGAACAACTTAGGGTGGTTTTTTTTTAAGTTTTTTTAGTTGATTTGGATTGATTTTATTTTGTATTTTATTTTTGTTTAAGTGAATCCTAATTAATTACTAAGTTTTAAAGAGAGAAAAGAGAAGAGAACTTCTTTCCTTCCCCACCTTAAGTAATTTCTAAAGTGATTCATATTTGATTTTATAGTGATATTTTATTATGTGTTTTAATTAATCACTTCATTTTCTTTCCCAACATAAACATGATGAATGAATTTTAATATAAATATATATATATATATATATATATATATATATATACATATATATATATATATATATATATATATATATATATATATATATATATATATATATACAAATGGAAATGTTTAACATAATTTATGATGAATTCTAAGTGAGTTATTTAAGAAAATTTGAATGCTTTATGATGCATGATTTTCATTAAGAAAAAAGATTTTCTTATCCATTTTCACATGCACACATGTATGTAGAAAAGCATAAGTACAACGCCATTGTTAGCATCAGGGTGTAAGGTACAAGACCTACTTAGGGCTACTTAAAGCCTCACAACCTCGGGATTTTCACTAATATACCACTTTCCTTAAATACAAGCATATGTATAAAAGAAATGAAGGGAAAAGAAAGATGCAAAAAGTTTGTGTTGGTTGATTTATTTTATTTATGCAATTTATATGTACAAGTGTAGCTATCCTTCTTAGGTAATAGCATAGGAATGGATAGGAATGAGGTTAGGCAAGTGTTATGTTCTTTTCAAATGAACTATACACTTTGCCAAATCCTATTCAAAACTATGCTAAAAGAAAGGAGAAAGAAACCTACACCATGCACATCTTCATATTTATATCCATATGCAAGCTCATAAATGATTATAAGTATAACACTTTCAATTTTAAGTATTTGATTTATATACTTTAAAATAGTTTTGGATTTAGTAGTGATAATAGCCATTCATATTTTTTACTTTAGCCAAAACATGCAATTTGACATAAAGAAAATATTTCATTTTGAATTTGATTTTTGAAAAGCATGAATGCATGAAATTCATATGACATACACATTTAGTATGTAAGGAAAGAACTAAAGTGATGAAAGCATGTAAACACATTCACCCTAATTAATTCCTAAAGATAATCTTATAAAATAGGAAAGTTTAAAATAAATCAAGTTATTTTTTAAGAAGGTTTGATTTTGTTTTGAGTTTGATTTAATTTGAGAAATGTGAGGTGAGTTTATTGTTCCTAACCCATTCCCACATATGTTTATTATTTTAGTTTAATTTTTAGGTGATTAGATTCATTTTATGCTTTGGTTAGGTTAATGTATGAATTAAGTGTGTTAATTACCCTTTACCTACACCACCTTAGCATACTTAATCAAATAATTATGAGCCAATGAGATGACATAAAATCACAAGGAATTTAAATCGCAATGCACCTAAAAGAAAAGGGGCCTAATGCAATTAATGATTAATTAAACTAAGGGGTTTAACTTAAGTACTTTCATAACCGCTCTCACACATGTGAGTTAGGTTTTGATTTCCTTAATGTACTTAGGTTATTGAACACCCAAGCATCTACCCAAGATAGATTAATTGAGTTCTGGAAAGTTTTAAAATTTTATGAAATTAATTAAGAGGGTAATTAGTGAATTAACCCTTAATTAAGGTTAGATTAAGAAAGAAAAAGGGGTTAAATGAATATCTTAATTAAATCATCCCAAAATTATTTTCTAAACCTCATATTCACTTAATCAAAACTTAATTGACTCAATCAGAGGGTTAAACCACTAATTATGCCCTTAATTAAATTTAACTATATTAAGAGAGTGATTAAAGAAATTAACTAGCAATTCCCCTAATTAAGCCATCAATAAATCCCAAGAAAATTAGGGAGGCAGAGTCATCCCACCATAAGAAGTTTGAGATTAATCGGAGCAATTAGGGTAATTAGCAAAATAACATTCTAATAAAACCAAATTCAGAAAAGCACTATTCAAAATCCATTCAAATCATTTTTAGAATATTCTATGTTCAATTATCTATCAAATGCAATTTATTTCATATTTTTTCTGAATTTTCTAGGCTTAGATATGAATTTAGAAAGTTTTCATGGTTAATTAATAATTAAATAAGCCTAATTAAATATTTAATTTCGTCGGCGCCACGCGGGCAGTTGACGCAGCATGCGCTTTCCACGTGGCATGATAGGATTCGATAATAAAGTTGTCACATCATAGCGTCGTGTCTGCAGCAGCGCTACGTGCTTTCTCCTCACCCATCCGATCAAGGATCGGATGGCCGAGGTTAAAGTTATGGATCAAATGGGTTAAAACGTGGATCCTACGTACCTTAATCATAGCCTTCCATCCAAAACACATGGATGGATGGCCCATGATATATCCTTATAATTCTCTGTGAAGGATGGACATCGTCCATCTTCAATGGGATGATCTGAGCTCGACTGAGCTCGGATTGATCCCAAATTTTACCCACACCATCTAAGCACAAAGGCAAACACATCTAATAGCTAGATTTGCATGAGATTAAACTTTACTTCACAAAGCTCCAAATAATATTGAACTTAAGCTCAGTTTAATGGCTAACCTCGCCGGAGGTGATCTCCAACGTTCAATTCCCTTGGAGAAGCTTCGTCTAGTGGAGACAAAGCTTTGTTGAGAGTTTGAGGCTCTGAGATTGGGTAGATCCTCCTATGGGCCAACTCCTCCTTGACTTGAGCTCGATCTTGATCAAGATGACTCCTCCCTTGCCTTAAGAACTTGTGTGAATGATTGTGTGAGTTTGATCAGGTTCCCTGAGTTTGGTTAATTTGGAGTATGGAGTAAGTTTGATTTTGAGTGGAGCACCCTTATTTTCAAGCTATGAAAATCGAGAAAGGAGAAGTCAATTTCACTCTAGGAAGCTTGAGATCACTTGGCAAAGGCTCCTCTAGCTTCCCTTAGCTCAATCGAGCATGAGAGTGTGAAGATTGAATTGAATTAGGGGGAGTATATCCCCCCCTTAAGCAATCGGACGATCGAGCAAGGAGATTCCATTTTGATCCAACTGAGCTTATGCAATGGGTTTGTTAGGCTATTAGAGATGTCCTTGAATTCAGTTTTGGCTAGAGAAGGAGTGGGTGAGGTGGCCATGTGCTTTAATTGAGTGGAGGAGGGATTCCATGTGCTCAATTTCAAAGGATTTTTATCAGTTTTGGGTTTGGCTGACCAAACCCATTGGGTCATGTGCACTAAGTCTATTAGTGACCATTTGGACCACTAAGAGGATGCCAAGTGTCCATGAAAAGGAATTGATCAAATTTCAAGTGGTTTTGATTTTGGGTTACCCTATGGCCTAGGGGTAAAATGGTCATTTGACCTTAATTTTAGTTTGGGCATGTTTGGTATGTTTGAAAAATGGGTTAGGCCAAGTTTCATTGAATTTGGGGTTGGTTTGATGTGATTTGGCTCATGTTGACCCATTTAGGTCAAAATAGGTCAACTTGGGTCAAGTTGACCAATTGGTCAAATTGCATCAAACCAAGGGTTGGGTCAAGTTCATATGACCATTTGAAATTTTCATTGGTTTGATTGGTTTATATTTGATTTTGGTTCAATTGAGTTCATTTAGGTCAAATGGGTCAAGTTGACTAATTTGACCCATTTGACCTATTTGGGAGTCATGGGTTGTGTTTTTTTGGTCATATGAAATGGATTGGTATCTTTTTTTTCCAATCAATTTTGGTTAAGTTTGAATTTGGCTCAATTTGACCCTTTAGTCAAGTTGGTTCAAGGTCAATTGGGCTATTAGTCTAGTTGGCCAATTGAGGCTTTGGTCAAGTTCAACAATCATTTTGGAATGAACTTGACCCATTGGTTTCAATCAATTTGGCTTAGATCAAGTTTTGACACATTTTGACTTTTTTAGGTCAAATTGGGTCAACTTCAAGTGGCCAATTGGGCTATTAGGCTCAAATGTTGACTTGGTCAAGTTCAAACATTGATCATGAATGAACTTATATCATTGGTTTTAATCAATTTGGCCTATGATAGATTTTGGTTATGTGTTGGATTTCATTTTGGCTAAGTGTTGACTTGGTCAACCCATATTGACTTGGTTTAATTTGATTGTGATTGATCATCTCATGATGATTGATCATGAAGAGGCTTAGGTGCTTAGTTCAATCCAATTTGGTTAGGATTAGAATTTGGCTCAAGGGTACTTTAGGTCACTTTGGGTCAAGTGAGCCTAAGTGGGTCAAATGGCTTGGTCAAAGCTTGATTTGAGTTTGATTGAACTCACATATGGACTTATGATTGAAATATAAATCCATTTGCAAGTGGTTTGAAGTCAAATGAGTTTTGATTTATTTGTCAATTTCAAGTTCAACGGGGTGAACATGGGTTTGACTTAGGTTTGATTTTTGAATTGAGTTTTGATTTGGTGATTGAAGTTTGTGTTTATATTTGGATTCATGATTGAAGGATTGAATCATGAAGAAAAAATCAAGGGTTTTTGATTTGAAATTGATTTGGCTAAGTTCAAGATTTTGACTTGAAAGGCTTATTTTTGATTTTGAGTTAGTTTTGGTTAATTTTTATATTTCATTTATATATTTGAATATAAATGAGAATACAAATGAGTTATGAGAAAATTTCAAATATTTGAAGTGATTTGAACATGATCTAGGCTAAGTCCTTAAGAGAAAATCAAAGTGACTTAGGAAAGATTTTGATTTTGGATTTGAATTTTGGGTTTTGTTTGATTGATTTGAATTTATATTTCATTTATATATGAGAATATAAATGAGAATATAAATGGGTTGAGAAAATTTCATGAATTTAAGGTGGTTTGAATTTGATTTAGGCTAGGTCCTTAAGAGGGAATTAAGGACTTAGGAAATATTTTGAACTTGGAATTGAATTTTGGATTTAGTTTGATTGATTTGAATTTATACTTCATTTATATATATGTGAATATAAATGAGAATATAAATGAGATATTAGAAAATTTCATGAGTTTGAATTGATTTGAACATGATTTAGGCTAAGTTCTTAAGAGGGGATTAAATGACTTAGGCAAGATTTGAAATTTCAATTATGGGCTTCAATCATAAGTTTCAATCATGGGCTTCAATCATATGGCATTGATTTGAGTTTGGGAGAAATCAATGAAGCTGGAATTGATTTAGGTTTGATGTTAATTTGATTTGGAATTTGACTTGAAGGAAGGAAGTAAGGGATGTGGTTCAAGTTATAGAGTAGGCAAATTTTCCTAACACCTTTAAGGCATGACCTCCTTCTATGGCTAAATCTTCTAAGTCTTTAGGATTAGGTTAAGTGTTCACCTAATCACTAGAAGTGTCTTAAGACCAAGGGACTCTTAAATTCTAAGAGGAGTCATATGTTTAAGATGGAAGGAGTTGAGAGCTCATTCTAAAAATGAGGTCAATAAAGGGCCCAATAGGGTGTGACTAACAAGGAATAATGCTTCGTTTCAGTTGCGACATTGCTATATCATATTCACTAGCAGAGACAATCTACTCTCTGTGGAGAGAGAAAGGAATCAGAGCTTAGTGCAATGTGACTCTACTTATGTCAAGGACATAAGAGACAGAGAAATCCACTAGAGATAGAGTATGTGAACTTTCCACTAGGGAAGCAAGTTCAAGTCATCCACAAAGGGGATGAGATGTTTGATTTGATTTGAGTCTCATTGGGGAGAAATTTGCTTTATTTAATTATGTTTCACTGGGGAAAAGGGTTGAATTTGTTTCAATTTGTTGTTTGTTTAATTGTGTTTATTTTGACTCTACCGGGGATAAACAAGTGAACTCTCCACTAGGGAGGCAAGTTCAAGTCATCCACAAGGGGGGAAAGATTGGGAAATCCGTTGAAAGATTAGAATTCTAGATTTGGGGCTAGAGATTTTCCATCTGAGAACAAAAGATTTGATTTGGATTGATTGATTTTTATTTTATTTGTGGTTTTAATTTTAGATTTTGAAATGGACCTGTTGGTTTTGCGATGGATTATGCGGTAGGAGCCACGGAGGCTCGACTTCGATTTACCAATCCAAAGGGGTAGTCTACTAAACACATAGTAAGACTAACCGACCAAAGGGATGCCTTTCGGTATGCAATAGTTATACTAAGAAGAAAGCATAGTAGACTTACATCCTCCAAAGTGGGTACCAGTTGTTGGGGTGATCTATTGGCAAGGCAACAGATTGAACCCAGCCTATGGCTGACTATTAAGTAATTGCCATTGGGGACTTAGATCAATTCAAAGATAGTCAAGGTTAATTTCATTTTTTTAATTTATTTTGATGGATCCTGTTGGTTTACGATGGGTTGCACTAAGTAGGGGCCATAGAGGCCTAGTTCTAATTCAGATCTACCAATCCAAAGGGAGTAGTCTGCCAACCACAAGGTAGGACTATCCAACTGAGGAATGCCTTTTGTTGATGGTCAAGTCTTAAGAAGAAAGCACGGGGACTCACATCTTCCAAAAGAAACCACTAGGGTGATGGTTGCTTTGGGAAACAAATCCGACCTAGAGGCGACTATTGAGTGAATGCCACTAGGGAGTTAAATCAGCCCAAAGATAGTCAAAGATTAATTTCATTTCTTAGTTTATTTTGATGGATTCCGTTGGTTTGCAATGGATCACACTGAGACAGAGCTTATATCAGCCTAGACCTATCTTAGATTTACTAAACCAAAGGGAGTAGCTTCACGATGGGAGAACTATCCAACCAAAGTGCCTTTCGTTTGCAATGATCAATCATAAGGAAGAAAGCTCAGGGACTCACATCTTCCACTATAAAAGACCACTGGGTGATGTTTACTTTGGACAACAAATCGAACACCTAGGAGCATCGGTTGTATAGTCATGCTAGAAAGAATGCGTCATAGTCTTACATCTTCCAAAGTGGAATGATTGTTGGGGTAACTTGCTTGTGGAAAAATAGATTGAACCTGACCTAAAGGCGACTACAGAGTGAGTACTGACCCGGGGATTTATCTCAACTCAAGTAGTCAGGCAATTCCTATAGGGAGTTCTGCTAACATTACCCTAAAAATAGGATGTCTGCTTGGGAAAAGGGGCCCTTTGGGGGCTTGAATTTCTAATCCACAAGCAAACATATTTATTTGTCTATTTAGTTTGTTTATCGTGGACCCTGTTAGTTTGCGAGGGATCAAACTGAGAAGGAGCTTATATCAACCTTGATTTATCTCAGATTTACTGAACCAAGGGAGAATCTGCGCATCAACTGAACAAATTTTCCAACCATAGGGGTGGCTACTAGGAAAGAGGAACTATCCAATCCAAGAGTAACCCGGGTAGTGTCTAAATGGGTGCAAAGGATGTGATCCAAATAGAATGTCCATAGGGAGAGGGGCCACTAAGGGCTTAATCCAAAACTCTGGAGAAGATGACATGGCTAGTCATATATCAAATAGGTATTCGGTGGCCAACTCAAGGAGAAAGCATGGGGACTCACATCTAACAAGAGTGGTGTATCCGTCGGGTGAGTCGTTGTCAGTATAGCGAACATCAACAAATCTAGGGTGCCCATCAGCCTATAACAATCAGCCTAGGAAGAAAGCTCGAGGACTCACATTCTTCTATAGCGGAACTGATTACTGGGATAGTTTGTCTTCGACTCGACAGGTGCCATCACCTAGGGACTCTTGAGTGAATGCCTGGGGACTTATTTCGACTCAAAAGTAGTCAAGAGGAAAGGAGCCTCTATGGGACTTATCCTAAACCTCAAATATATTCGACCTAGTTAGATCATGATGATTAGTCCAAGAAGAAAGCACGAAGACTCATATCTTTTTAAACAAAATCAACATGAGGTAGCTAACTGGCTGGGCAGTGAAGTCCACTAAACTAATAAGGAGCTCATTGGTTTGCAATGGTCAAGTTTGGAAGAAAGCACAGGGATTAACCTCCTCAAAATAAGTGATCACTAGGGTGACATACTTGCGAAGTAGCATGTAAACCTGGCCTAGAGCAGCTAATGAGTGAGTGCCATAAGGGGCTTGATCTCACATCAAAATAGCTCGAGACAAAAGAATTATGTTTATTTTTGTGCTTGTGTTAAAAAAATAGGACACTGCTGGGGGTCACTTACACCAACTTTAAACACGCTGAGGTAATTGGATGAAACGGTGCCACGGATGGCAAATGGGAATTCCCGCTAAGAAAGGATGTCGCTTGAGTTCTCTCACACCTAACTTAGTTGTACTAATTAAAATTGGATACCTCTTGGGTTCTCTCACACCTAATCTAATAGCATCGGGAAATGGTGTTTGTGTTGCAAAAGAGGGATAAGATGCCACTCGAGGACTCTTACACCTACCCTAAACACGTCATAGCAGATTTGCAAGATAAGCAAACAATGCTCTAAAAGACGAGAATATTTTGATGAAATGGAATCAAATTTTTATTGATTGATAGAATTATTTTCAAACATGATTTTTATGAGTAATATTTCTTCAAATAGAGCCCATTAATTGGAAGCATCGGGTGTTCCCCTTTACAATCAATAAGCTGATAAGATCCTTCTTGGTAGGCCTTCTCTATGACATAGGGGCCTTCCTAAGTGGGTTCAAACTTACCTCCCATCTTTCGATGAGCAACAATTATCTCCTTAGGACTAACACAAGTTCTCCTACTCAGAAAGACCTAGGGCGGACTAACTTGTTGTGAGCTTGAATCATTTTGGCCTTGTACAACGAGGTTACGGCAGTGGAGACTCTCCTCGAGCTCTTCTAACAACTTTGCATTCGCTCTAGTGATCTTGCTACCCAATGCTATCCTTAGTGATGGGAGTTGAACTTCTAAAGGTAGAACGGCTTCAGACCCATACACTAAGGAAAATAGGATAGATTGAGTTAGAGTTCGGTATGTGGTTCGGTAGGCCCACAAGGCTTCAACTAACTACTCATTCCACTATCGTTTGTTATCATCAAGAGTCTTCTTTAGTATCTAGATGAGAGTTTTGTTGAATGCTTCTGCTAAACCATTTTCTCTGGGGTAGTAGATGGTGGAGTATCTCTATCGTGTCTTACGGCGAAGTTGTTGATCTTGGCTTTTGAATGGTACCATTATCATATATAATTCATAGGCACCGAACTATATGATATGGTTCTGAAAAATTAAAACATCTTTGAGCTTTGACCTCTTTGAGTGGGATTGCCTCCTCCCACTTTGAAAAGCAGTCGGTGGCAGCTAAGATGAACAGATGACCCTTGGAAGAAGAATGATCGATCAGATCCACAATGTCGATACCCCAACACTCGAATGGCCATGAGGCCAATGTAGGGTGTAGAATGTTGGGTGGTTGGTGGAGGACCACACCATGTACGACGATGGCATCTCTACATCCATCCATTCTGTAATCATCGAATAGTATTTGTCTCTTAATCTTCATCTTCATCTCTTGGCGGATTGATGTGCTCGCATATACACGAATGTACCGGTTATAATGCCACGGGCTTCATGTTTATCTAAACAACGTAATCACATCTGGTCAAAGGACCATCGGTACAGGGTGCCATCGACGAGAGCATATGAGAGAGCTCTCTATTTCACGTGATGGGCTTGTGACTTTTCTTGAGGTAGTTTTCCGGTGTTCAAATAGTCTATGAATGGTTTCCTCCAATCCAACTTCTTGTCCTTATCGACAGCGACAACCTCCCCTTTAAGAGAAAGTCTCTCAATGAGTTTTGCATCAATAAGGGATATGACTTGTCTATTTCGGACCCTTATTGAAATGGACTTATCTTCTGGACATGTCAATTCTTTGACAAGTTTGGCTAAAACATCTACTACTACGTTCTTTGCTCGGGGAACCTTGTAGATGGTGACTTCAGAGATTTGGGCCAACAATTTCATGGTATACTCATGGTAATGATGAAGCTTAGATTTGAGAACCTTGTAGGACTATGGTGAAATTTATAAGGATTTCTAAAGAGAATGTATACTTCCATCTTCACTCATGTGGGATAAAATGAAGATGAAATATACTTCTCATTTATTCATTTTTTTACACCACATAGTCGAAAATATTCTTATTGAGGGTCTGTGACATTAGAAATATACTATCTTAAAAGATAGATTTACCACCATACAATAGACCTAATCACCTCAACAAGGACTCCTAAGGACAATGGGTTTGCATATGTACTAGAGATTCTTCCCCTACTTTACATAAAAAAGGGAAGTAAGATTTATTTTAAACTGGGTTCGTTAAGTTCCCTACAATGGCAAGCCCCCGTAGTTAATTACATATAAAGAAAAGAGATTCCTTAGGAATACTCTCAATTAAGTTAAATGATCATTATCTCCAAAGATTTCAAAAGGTAGGAATATCAATCGATTAGTTTATTTTGGAAGATCAAATGGGAGTGATCAAAGAGAGAGCTATTATTGAAGCCAAAGGAAGGTATTGACCTCATTTTTAGGATGAGCTCTCAACCTTCCCATCTTAGGCATAGGACTCCTCTTAGACTTTAAGAGTTTCTTAGTCTTAAGACACATCTACTGATTAGGTGGACACTCAAACCTAGCTTAGAAGACTTAGAAGAGTTAGCCATGGAATAGGTCATGCCTTGGGGTGAGGAAAATTTTTCTACCCTTAGCATAAACCATTTCTCACTTTCCTTCTCTCAAGTCAAACCCCAAATCAATCTTAATTGATTTTCTCCAAACTCAAATCAACTCCATATGATTGAAATCTATGATTGAAACCCATGATCAAAATCAATTAAAATTCCTAAGTCCAAATTTTTGCTTAATCTTCCTTAAGGACTTAAACCAAAATAATGATTCAAGCCAATCCAAATCTTTGAGATTTTCTCATAATCCATTTATATTCTCATCTATATTCACATATATGAATGAAATATCAATTCAAATCAATCAAATCAAATTCAAAATTCAAAATCAATACATGAAATTCTCCTTAAATCCCTGGGATAAATCTTGATTAAACCTATTCAAACCCTTGGGATTTTCTCAAAACTTATTTATATTCTCATTTATATTCACATATATAAATGAAATATAAATATGAATCAATCCAATCCAATTCAAAAATTAAATTTTAATTTAAAAATTTCCTTAAATCTTTTAAATTCCCTTTAATGGATTTAACTTAAATCATGATTAAACCATTTCAAATCCTTGAAATTTTCTCATGATCAATTTATATTCTCATTCATATTCACATATATAAATAAAATATAAATTCAAACAATCAAAATCAATTCCAAAAATCAAACTCAAATCAACTCAAGATCCAATCTAAGCCTTTCAAGTCAAAATCTTGAACTTAGCCAAATCAATTCCAAATCAAGTCAAACTCTTGATTTTTCTCTCATGGTTCAATCAACCCTACAATCATAGCTCATATCTAAATTCAAACTTCAATCACTCAATCAAAGCCTAATTCAAAAATCAAACCCAAAATCCTTTCATATTCTTCCTTTGAATATGAAATTTTCCAATGGATCAAAACCAATTTGACTTCAAAGCCACTTGGTTTTATATTTCAATCATGAGTCCATATACAAGATCAATCAACTTTAAATCAAGCTTTGACCAAACCATTTGACCCATAGGCTCACTTGACCCAAAGTGACCTAAAGTACCATTATGAGACTTTTGATCTAACCAAATTGGATTGAACCAAACTCATATATCCCTCTCATCATGATCACAATCATCATGGGATGATCAATCAATCAAATTGGGTCAAACCAAGTCAAACTGGGGGTTGACCAAGTCAACTTACCAACAAAATGAACCTAATAAATTCCACCGGCCAAATTGATTGAAACCATAGATCTAAGTTCACTCATGACTTATGTTTGAACTTGACCAACATTTTAGCCAAACCTAGCCCAATTGGACTTGACCCAAGTTATTTTGACCTAAAGGGTCAAAATGTGTCAAACATCTAAGCCAAATTGATTGAAACCAATGGGTCAGTCCATTCCAAATCACTTATGGAACTTTTACCAAAGCCTCAATTGGACAAACAATAGCACAATTGACCTTGACCCAACATGACTAAAGGGGTCATGTTGAGCCAAATAAACTTAACCCAAATTGATTGGAAACAAAGATACCAATCCCCTTCATATGACTAACCAAACCTAAACCTATCCTTGACCTAAGTCAAATAGGTCAAATGGGTCAAATAGGTCAACTTGACCCATTTGACCTAAATGAAATCAAATATATACCAAATTGAATCAAACCAAATCCACCAAAACATTTCAAATTATCATATGAACTTGACTCAACCGAGTTTGACCCAATTTGACCTTGGTCAACTTGACCCAAGTTGACCCATTTTGACCTAAATGGGTCAACATGAGCCAAACCTATCAAATGGATTCCAAATCCAATGAAACATGGCCAAACCTAATTTCTCCATATACCCAACATATCCAAAGTGGAAAAATAGAAAATGACCATCCTACCCCTAAGCCATAGAACAAAATTTGGCTTGATCTATGGGTAATTTGTTCATATCCTCTTCACAATCACTTGAGGCTTTCCTAAGCAAGGGGACTTAGTGATGAGTGGTCCACAAATGGGTTTGGACCATTTGGTCCCTAGACCAAAGATAGCTCAAATTGAAATTTCAAACTCCCTCTCAAGCTCAAATTCAAGCACATGGGAGGTTGGCAATCCACTCCTTAGATCAAACCGACCATGTGCACACTCAAAATAATCAAAACAAACTCTCCAATATGATCAATTGGATCAAAATGGCATGTCCATTGTCGGCTATCCGATCCTTCAAGGGAGAGATATGCTCCCCCTAATTCACTTCTATTTGATTCTCAGTGATTGAAGGGATGAAAGAGAGCCATTAGAGATTTATCTTAAGCCTCTAAAATCTTCCCATTTTCCTTTTTCTCGACTTTTGAGCAAAATAGGGGATGAAGCTAACTTCTTCCACTTCATTTCCTTAATTGTCTTGTACACTTCTATAGGAACTAATTCAGTGCACCTAAGCTTCATTAGAGTTCCCAGAAGGAAATCCAATTCAATCAAGCTAAAGCTCAAACAAGGAGGTGTTGGTCCATACATTGACACTTCATCTCAGTGCTCATATTCTTAGCAAGGCTTCATCTCACTAGGAAGCTTCTCAAGGGAATCGAGCATGGTGATCACCGGTGGTATGATGATCACTAAACTCAATGTGGTGTGGAGCTTTGTGAAAGAAATCTTCCCCATCAATTTTGACCTGGATTTGTCTTCTATCTTTAGATGGTGGGTTGAATTTGGTTTGATTTCATGCCTTGAACTTGGATCTTCCCTTGATCATGGGCATCTCTTTATTGATCAAGGGGAAGAACATGATCTGGTCGTCCATCCGCATTTTAGATGGATATTTGATTATTGATGTGTTTAGATATCCATTTACCCTTTTTAAAATGCGGGGGATCCTTAGCCGTCCAATCTTTGATGGATGGCGGAGATTAAAGTAGCTTGTGTCATTGTTTGGGGTGACAAGTTAAGTGACTCACGCGATGCATGTAAAGCGTGTACATTGCCATGCATCACCATGATAGGGATTAGTTGCTTAATAAAATATTAATTTCTAATTCATGAGAACTTCAAAAATTCATAACTCTTGAAAATTCAAAAAAAATGTGATAAAATCTGGATGATAATTAAATCTAGAACATTTTAAAATTAATTTTGATGAGTTTTGATTTATGCTTTCTCTGAACTTGGGTTGTATTGAAAAGTGTATTTTGCTAGTACTTTTTTTAATTGCCTCGATTAATCCCAAATTTCTTGGGTAAGTTTTGGGATGACTTACCTCCCTAATTTTCTTGGGATTTATTGAAGATTTGATTAGAATAATTGCATATGGTTTCCTTAATTATCTTTCTTATGTACTTAAGCATAATTAGGGTATGATTAGTGGTTTTACTCTATGATTAGGGTTGATTAAGGTCAGATCTAGTAAGTAGAAGGTTAATGGAATAATATTGGGGCATTTCTCCCAAGCTATTCTCTAAACCCCCTCTTCTCTCCTTAATCTCCTCTTAATTAAATGTTAATTCATTAATTATCATTTTTCTAAAAATTCTAAAAGCTCAGAACTTAATTAATCTACTTTGGGTAGATAGGTGTTTAATAGCTAAGTTTTATTAAAATCAAAACCTCATTCATAAGTATGAGGGTGTTTTGAAATTACTTAAGCTAAACCTCTTAGCTTAATTAACTTTTAATTGTGAGCCAAATTATAGGCCTTTTCATTATTAGGTGCATTGCAAATTTAAATTCCTTATGGGTTTTATATCATCTCATTGGCTCATAATTATTTAGTTAATTCTTCTAATGTGGTGTAGGTAAGGGTTAATTAAGTTACTTAATTCATAGCTTAACCTAATCAACACATAAAAATGAATTTAATTATTTAAAAATAAAGCAAAAAATATCAAACACATGTGGGAATGGGTTAAGAATAGTAAACTCATCTCACCTTTTCAAAATTAAATCAAACTTCAAACTAACAAAAATCATTTTGAAATTCACTTTGATTTATTCTAAATTTTCTTATTCTATAAGAATGCCTTTAGGATTTAAGTGAAGTGAGTTTGTTTACATGTGAGTTTGTTTACATGCTTTCATTACTTTGAAGCTTTCCCCAACATGTTAAGTTGTATGTCATATGATATCATGCATTCATAATTTTGAAATTGAAATTTTAAAATGAAATTGTTTACTTTATGTCAAATTTGCATGTGTTAGCTAAAGTAGAAATATGAATGACTATTATCACTACTAAATCAAATTATTTTTCAAAAATACATAAATTAAATATCAAATCTAAAAGTGTGCTACTTATAGTTTAATTATAAGCTTGCATGTGATAGATTATAAACTCATGCTTAGCATAGGTTCCCTTTCTTTCTTATGTTAGCATAATTTTGAATAGAGTTGGTAAGATGTAGGGTTCATTTGAGAAGAACCCAACACTTACTTAATTCCATACCCTATTCATCCCTATGTTATCACTTAAGAAGGGTTACCTATACTTGCATGTGTAAATTGCATAAGCAAAAAATTAATCTATTAAACAACTTTTGTAGTTTCCTTTCTATTTCATTTCTTTTATACATATGTTTGTATTTAAGGAAAGTAGTATATTAGTGACAACCAGAGGTTGTGAGGCTTTCCTAAGTAGGTCTTGTACCTTACACCTTTGTTAGCAATGGTATACTTACTTATGCTCTTACTTTTATATATGTATGTATTTTGGATAAACCTTTCTATTTAAGAAAATCATGCATACTCAACTTCTAAATTTTCTTAAATGGATTACTTAGCATGCATCATACAGTATTTTAAATACTCTCATTTGCATGTATAGATATGCTTAGGGTCCATCCATATGCATGTTTATATATGTTGAGAAAGAAATGAAGTAATGTGTGTGATGTGAATTTTGATTCATTTTATTTAATCTTAAAATGCATTTTTTTAATAGTTTTGTTTAGAGTTTATCTAAACTTAGGATTAATTAAAAGATGTAATCAAAACATTCAACTAAATAAAGCTAAAATGTGAATCCACTTTAGAAATTACTTAGGATAGGGAAGGAAAGAGAAGTTCTCTTCTCTTTTCCTCTCTTCACAACTTAATAATTAATTGTAGGATCAACTTAAAACAAATCAAAACATGAAAGAAAATCAACCCAAAATAATTAAACAACTTAAATGAAACCCTCCTCTAAGTTGAACATGTTCTTCACACTTAGAAAATTTGAACTAAAGCCATATCTAAGCATATCACACAAACCTCCAAAGCACATTAGCTTGTCACCACTTCTAGCCTTAGGTTGGGTGATGCATGGTTTGATGTTTGTTTTGTTTTTGTGATATATATTTTACTAGATGATAGGGTGTATGCTTGTAGAATGAATGGTAAGTCATTCTTAGTCTAACTATTCTTTCTGAGGGGATTGTTCTTAAGAGGGATCATAAATAAAATATAAATACTTTGCTTGCAGGTGCTTTATACCCCAAGTAATCCATAGGCAGAACTTAGTCACCCATGTGTGGGGTGATAAGTCATACATGCTTGGGATTTGTGTGGTGTGTTTTAACTAACCTTTATTTTTGCAGGTGTTAGTTAGATTTACTTTTCCTTTTCATGTAAAATTTGTGTAATTAATTGGAATGATTATTATAGCGATTAGGATGGCATTGGTCATAAGATCCATCTTATGCACCATGTGAAAATGGAGCATCCACCTTCCAACCATCAAATGAAGGAACCAAGAAGAAGAAAGAAGAAAGAAAGAAGAAAAGAAAGAATGAAGACTCCCATAATAAATTCCTTGTGTATAATTTAAATTATTTATAATCAGTTGTATAAGGGTAGAAATTCATTTACCCACATTTGATATTTTTGGATTTGTGCGGTGGTGCCCGACCACAACGACCATTTATTATTTTTGCGATTAGCTTTATAAATTGATTGATGATTTTTTTAGCTTTTACATTAAGTGGCATAATTTTCCTAGTTTCTTCCTTGATTTATGTATGGCTGGATGTGGATTAGGCTCATGAGAAAAATAAATCTTTTACTTAACAACTCAAAATAAAATTAAACAACTCATAATCTCACCTAAAGCAGGTTTAAAATCAAGATAAAGAATTAGCAATTATTTGGATGAGCAATTCTTTGTAATATCATCACAAATGCATTTTATTTCACTCTTGATTGGAGGGCTTCCACCTTTTTGAAACTTAAGCTTGACCTTTGGGAGTAGTGGTGGAAACTTACCTCCTCCCTTTTCGCTAATTTTGGCCAATAACCTTCTTTCTCATGCATTAGTCATATAAATCCTATTAGTCTTAGTCCAAATAATTGTCTAAAATAAAAATAAAATGAAATTTGAAATTACATTAGATTTAGGTCATTTGAAACTAGCCTTTTATACGATCTAATTTCTTTAGGGAGTGAGTTTAAGGACTTAGTCTCTTTCTAAATTAACAACAGCCTAGCAATCTTGCATAAGCATAAGGACTTGCTTACATGTATTTAAAATCATAGGAGTTAGTTGGACCACCCTCATGGTTGTAAGACTAATTGATTGTCCTTTCTTGTGGAGGCAAACCAATTATCCATGTTTACCTTAGATTTAGGTTATGCTTTTGACCCTCATCGAAGCTCCCTAGATATATATTATGAGGTTGCTTCTCCCCTTTGTGGGTCATAAGCTTAATTCCTCACCTATTAGGAATTTCCTTAATCTTGTGTTAAGGAATCTTAACTCCTAAATTTCTAATGAAAAATATAACTCAAATAAACTAAATAAATTTCTAAAATATAAAGCCTAATTATAGGATAGTTTAAGATGCTTGCTAGGTTTCCTAGCATCATGGGCATCTCCTACTTATCTTCTATTTTATCTTCGATAATAACTCTCTCTTTTCATCAATCCCATTTAATCTTTAAACATAAACTAATCGATTGATAGCCCTTTCTATTGAAATCTTCAAAGATGATCATTTACCTTGTCGAGTTTCTGATCCCTCCTTTGGGATGTAATTAACTATGGGGCTTGCCTTGAAGGAACCCATTTAAAATAAACCATGCTTTACTTTTTCCATATAAAGTAAAGAATCATGGTACATATAAATCATCTTTAGGTGTCCTTATTGAGGTGATTAGTCCATTAAAGGTAGTGACTTGCTTGAGATAGTATACTATTTCCTTGATGATACTCGATCATTTGAATAAGTACAAGATTGTATCTATCAAGATGAATTTTTATAGTGTTGCCTTTTTTTCTCCCTGCAGATTGGAAGGTGACTCCCTATGAAAATTTTTCTCCACAAAAGGTAAGTAAAAGATGCTCACAATGTTAAGAATCTTAAACTATCCTATGGTTGGGCTTTAAATTTTTAAAATTAAATGATTTATTTGATTTGAATTTTATTAGAAGTTTATGACATATGATTCCATAATACAAGGTTATGAAAATGTCCAAGAGGTGAGAATTTATGCTTATGACCCATAGAAGGGAGAAGCAACCTCAGAACCTAAATCTAGGGAGCTTTGGCGAGGGCCAAAAGCATAACCTAAATCTAAGGCAAAAATGGGTATTTGGTTTGCCTCCACAAGAGAGGACAAACCACCTGATTGCTTGGACTTACAACCGCCTGAGGGTGGCTTTCAACTAACTCCTATGATGTTAAACTCATGTAGGCAAGTCATATGCTTTATGCAAGATAGCTAGGCTCTTATTTATTTTAGAAAGAGACTAAGTCCTTAAACTAACTCCCTAAGAGACTAGATCATGTAAGGGCATGAAAATGACCTAGATCTAATGCAAAATATATTACATGTTGTTTTTATAATTGGATAATCATTTGACTTAAGGTTATAGGATTCATATGCCTAATGCATGAGAAATAAGATTATGGGCCAAAATCAGTGAGAAGGGGGAGGTGTGTTTCCACCATGGCTCTCAAAGGTCAAGCCAAGTTCTCGGTAAGGTGGAAGCCCTCTCAATCAATAGTGAACAATATGCTTTTATGCATGATGTTATAAAAGAAATACTCATCCTAAGAGGTTGCTAATTCTTTTATCTTGATTTTAACTTATTTAAATGAGGTTATGAGTTATTTATTTTAATTTTGAGTTGATTAATTTGGTAGAATATTTATTTTTCCTAAGAGCCTAATCATCATCCAGGCCATACATTAAGGAAGAAACCAATAAAACATGTCATCTTAATGCACAAGCTAAACAAAACACCAATCATTTTATAAAGCTAACACAAGAGAATAGAAGGCCATTTGTGGTCGGGCACCACCGCACAAACCTGAAAACAAATTGGGTAGCTGAGCTCTACCCTTATACAACCCAGATTACAAATGAATTAATTTATAATCAAGTAAGGAAATTCATGTTATGGGGTGGGGGGTTGTCTTCATTTCTTCATTTCTTCTTTCTTCTTTCTTCTTTTGGTCCTTCTTTTGGTTCCTTGGAAGGTGGTTGTCCCAAAGGCTTCACATGATACATAAGATGAATCTTATGACCAATGCTCATCCTAATCCCCCTATAACTTTCATTCCAAAATTCTAATCACAAAAATGACATGAAAAAAGGAAAAGTAAATCTAACTAACACCTATAAAATAGAGATTAGCTAAACAAACCTACAAATCCCAAGCATGTATATTGAACTTACACCCACATGGGGTAACCAAGTCCACTAGCTATTGGATTATGCTTGGGGATAAGCACATGCACAACAAAATTAGTTATATTTTTTTATTCTGCCCCTTAAGCAATCTCACAGAAAATAATGATTAGAAATCATCTACCATCCATTATGCACATTCACCCATATCGGACTAAAATAATACATCAAAAATAAAAGCAATCATCAAGCCATGCATTGCCCTATCCTAAAGCAAGAAGTGGTGACTTAACCTAATGTGTGAACTTTAAAAGGTTTATGTGGTATACTTAACTAGGCTTTAAGGTTTGGATTTTCTAAGTGTGAAGATGTTCAACTTAGATGGGTGGTTTTGTTTAAGTTGTTTAGTTGATTTGGGTTGATTTTATTTTGTATTTTATTTTGGTTTAGTGAATCCTACAATTAATTACTAAGTTTTAAAGAGAGGAAAGAGAAGATAACTTCTCTTTCTTCCCTAAGTAATTTCTAAAGTAGATTCATATTTGATTTTATTTAGTGAATGTTTTACTATGTGTTTTAATTAATCCTAAGTTTAGATTTTTTCCATAAATAAACCCATTCAAAATAAAGGCATTTTAAGTTAAATAAAGTGAATTAAGATCATAAAACACACATCACTTCATTTTCTTTCCCAACATGTATAACATGCATATGAATGAATCCTAAGCATATCTATACACAAATGATATTTAGCATGCTTTATGATGAATGCTAAGTGAGTTACTTAAGAAAATTTGAATGCTTTATGATGCATGATTTTCATTAAGTAGAAAAGAGATTTTCTTATCCATTTTCACATACACATATGTATGAAAGGCATAAGTGAGTCTGATGCCATTTTGTTACAGGTGTAAGGTACAAGACCTACTTAGGCTACTTCAAGCCTCAAAACTCAGGAGTTGTCCAGGCTAATATACCACTTTCCTTAAATACAAAGACATGTACAAAAGAAATGAATGGAAAAGAGAGAAGCAAAAAATTTGTATTTGTTTATTGGTTTTATTTATGCAATTTTTATGTGAAAATATAGATGTCCTTCTTAAGTAATAGTATAGGAATGAATAGGAAGATAATTAGGCAAGTGTTATGTTCTTTTCAAATGAACTATACACTTTTCCAAATCCTATTCAAAAACCATACTAAAAGAAAGAGGAAGGCTAAACTATACATAACTTCATATTTATATCCACATGCAAGCTCATAAATAATTATAAGTAGCACACTTTCAATTTTGGATATTTGATTTATATATTTTGAAAATAGTTTGAATTTAATAGTAATAGCCATTCATATTTTACTTTAGCCAAAACATGCAATTTGACATAAAGAAACATTTCATTTTTTGATTTTTTGAAAAGCATGAATGTATGAAACTCATATGACATACACATTTAGCATGTTTGGAAAAGAACTAAAGTGATGAAAGCATGTAAACACATTCTAATTAATTCTTAAATAATCTTATGAAATAAAGTTAAAATAAATCAAATTATTTTTTTAAGGAAAGTTTAATTTTGTTTTGAGTTTGATTTAATTTGAAAGATGTGAGGTGAGTTTTTCTGTTAACCCATTCCACATATGTTTGTATTTAGTTTAATTTTAGGTGATTAGATCAATTTTATGCTTTGGTTAGGTTAAGGTATGAATTAAGTGTGTTAATTATCCTACCACACCTTTAATACAAATAATTATGAGCCAATGAGATGACATAAAACCACAAGGAATTTAAAATGCACCTAGGAAGAAAGGGGCCTAATGCAATTGGCTCATGATTAATGATTAATTAAACTAAGGGGTTTAACTTAAGTACTTTCATAACCCCTCTCACACATGTGAGTTGGGTTTTTTATTTCTTATACTTGGGTTATTGAACACCTAAGCATCTCAAGATAGATTAATTGAGTTTCAAAAAGTTTTATAATTTTTTATGAAATTAATTAAGGTAATTAATTGAATTAACCCTTAATTAAGGTTGGATTAAGAAGAAAAGGGGTTTAAGGAATATCTTAAGGAAAGTATCCCAAAATTATTCTAAACCTCATATTACATAAAACTTAATTGACTCAATCAGAGGGTTAAACTATTAGTTATGCACCTAATTAAGCTTAATTACATTAAAAGATTGATTAAGGAATGAACTAGCAATTCTCCTAATTAAACCACCAATAAATCCCAAGAAAATTAGGGGAGGCAAGAGTCATCCCATTAATTAAGCACAAAAATGTTTGGGATTAATCAATGGAGTAATTAGAGGATAATTAATAAAATAATATTCCAAATAAAACCCAAATTTAGAGAAAAGTATTACTGAAAATCCATTCAAATTATTTTTAAAATATTTTATGATCAATTATCTATCTAATGTAATTTATTTCATATTTTTCTAATTTTTCTTGGCTTGGATATAAATTTAGGAAGTTTCCATGGTTAATTAATAATTAAATAGGCCTAATTAAACATTTAATTCCATCCACGTGGGCTAATGCACTTTCCATGTGGCATGGGATTTATATTTAACTTGTCACATCAATAGCATCGTGTGCCTTTTGCTCACCCCATCAATTAGGATCTGGCGGTTGAGATTAGCATCAAATGGGTTAAGATGTGGAAGCTACATATTTTAATCATGATCGACCATCCAAAATACACGGATGGACGACCTATGATCCTTCTTTGTTCTTCTCTATGAGCAATGGAGATCCATCTTCAGAGAAGATGATTGAGCTGAATTAACTCAACACCATCTACAAGAGATCACATCCAATGGCTAACTTATCATGGGTTGAAGATTCTCTTCTCAAAGCTCCAAGAAAATTTAAAACTATGCTTGGTTTAATGGCATACCTCACCGGTGCTCGATTACCATGGAGAAGCTTCGTCTAGTGGAGATGAAGCTTTGCTGAGAGTTTGAGGTGTTGAAATTGGGTAGATGCTTCTATGGGCCAACTCCTCTTGCACTTGAGCTTGGTCTTGATCGAATTAGATCTTCCCTTGCTTTTAGAGTTTGGGAAAGAGCTTGGGTGAACTTCGAGATCCTCGATGGAGCTTGAAGGAATTGGGTTGATATGGAGTGTAGGCTAAGTTGGATTTTTGGAGCTCCCCCATTTTCAAGAAAATGAGAGAATGGGAAATTTTATTTCACTCTAGGAAGCTTATCACTTGGAGCTCCTTTGTCTTCCCTTAGCTCAATCGAGTATGAGAGAATGAAGATTGAATTGAATTAGGGGGAGTATATCTCCCCCTTGAAGGATCAGATGACCGTGAAGGTGCTTGCCATTTTGATCCAATTGAGCTCATGTAATGAGTTTGTTAGGCTATTTGAGGTGTCCTTGAATTGGTTTGGATGAATAGAGTGGATGAGGTGGTCATGTGCTTAAATCAAGTGGAGGAGGATTCCATGTGGCCAATTTCAAAGGTGGTCAATTTTGGGTTTGGGTTGGGTCTGACCCAAACCCATTCATTCCAGGTCCATTAGTGACCATTTGGTCCACTAAGAGGATGCCAAGTGTCCATGAAAGGAATTGACCAAATTCAAGTGATTTTGATTTGGTTACCCTATGGCCTAGGGGTAAAATGGTCATTTGACCTTGATTTCAGTTTGGGCATATTTGGTATGTTTGAAAAATGGGTTAGGCCAAGTTTCATTGAATTTGGAGTTGGTTTGATATGATTTGGCTCATGTTGACCCATTTAGGTCAAAATGGGTCAACTTGGGTCAACTTGACCAATTGGTTCAATTAGGTCAAACCAAGGGTTGGGTCAAGTTCATATGACCATTTGAGATGTTTTGGTGGTTTTGTTCTGATTCAATTTAGTTTAGGTTTGAATTTGGTTCAATTTAGTTCATTTAGGTCAAATGGGTCAAGTTGACTAATTTGACCCACTTGGCTTATTTGGGTAAGGTCATGGATTGGTTCATGTTTGGTTGGTCATATTAAATGGATTTGTATCTTTGTTTCCAATCAAATTTGGTTAAGTTTAAATTTGGCTTAATATGACCTTTTAGGTCAAGTTGGGTTCAAGGTCAATTGGGCTAGGTTGGGTCTAGTTGGCTAATGGAGACTTTGGTCAAGTTCAATAATCATTTTGGGATGAACTTAACCCATTGATTTCAATCAATTTAGCTTAGATCAAGTTTTGACACATTTTGACTTTTTAGGTCAAGTTGGGTCAACTTGGGTCAAGTGGCCAATTTAATTTAGTTAGCTCAAATGTTGGCTTACTCAAGTTCAAACATTGATCATGAATGAACTTAGATCATTGGTTTCAATCAATTTGGCCTATGGTGGATTTTTGCTATGTTGGGTTTCATTTTGGCTAAGTGTTGACTTGGTCAACCCTTATGTTTGACTTGGATTTGATTTTTGAATTGAGTTTTGATTTGTTGATTGATGTTTGTGTTTATTTTTGGATTCATGATTGAAAGATTGATTGAATCATGAAGAAAATCAATGGTTTGGCTTGATTTGAAATTAAGTTGGCTAAGTTCAAGATTTTGACTTGAAAGGTTTAGGTTGGATTTTGATTGAATTTGAGTTTGATTTTTGGAGTTAGTTTTGGTTGTTTGAATTTATATTTCATTTATATATGTGAATATAAATGAGAATATAAATGAGTTATGAGAAAATTTTAAAGATTTGAAGCGATTGATGATTGGCTAAGTCATTGAAAATCAAAGTCATTTAGGAAAAGATTTTGAATTTGAATTTTGGTTTAGTTTGATTATTTGAATTTATATTTCATTTATATATGTGAATATAAAAATGAGAATATAAATGGGTTATGAAAAATTTCATGAATTTGAAGTGGGTTTGAATTTGATTTAGAGCTAGGTCCTTAAAGAATTAAATTTGGTTTGATTGATTTGAATTTATATTTCATTTATATGTATGTGAATATAAATGAGAATATAAATGAGCTATAAGAAAATTTCATGAGTTTGAATTGATTTGAACATGATTTAGGCTAAGTCCTTAAGAGTGGATTAAAGGACTTAGGAAAGATTTGAAATTTCAATTATAGGCTTCAATCATAAGTTTCAATCATGGGGTTTCAATCATGTGGCATTGAATTGAGTTTGGGAGAAAGCAATTAAGCTGAAATTGATTTAGGTTTGATGTTGATTTGATTTGGAATTTGACTTGAAGGAAGGAAGTAAGGAATGTGGTTCAAGTTATAAGGTAGGAAAATTTTCTAATACCCAAAAGATATTCTATGGCTAACTTTCTAAGTCTGGGGCTAGTTGAGTGTCCACTAATCACTAGATGTGTCTTAAGAATAAGGATCTCTTAAAGTCTAAGAGAGTCCTATGTTTAAGATGGAGGGAGTTGAGAGTTCATTCTAAAATGAGGTCAACAAAGGTGCAATAGGTGTGGTGTGACAAGGAACAGCATGTATTGGTGTTGACGAAATGATCAACAACAGAGCGATCACAAGCACTAACGAGACAATCTACTCCAAACCCAAGGTGTAGAAGAATCCGAGCTTACTTGATGTGGCTCTTATGTCAAGGACATAAGAGGGAGGAATCCACTTGGGATAGAGTATGTGAACCTTCCCCTAGGGAAGCAGGTTCAAGTCATCCACAAAGGGATGAGAGGTTTGATTTGATTTGAGTCTCGCTGGTGAAAATTTTGGTTTGTTTAATTAAGTTTCATTGGGGGAAGATAGTTGAATTTGTTTCAATTTGTTGTTTATTTAATTGTGTTTGTTTGACTCTACCAGGGATAGACAAGTGAACTCTCCACATGGGAGGCAAGTTCAAGTCATCCACAAGGGGGAAAGATTGGGAAATCTACTAATGGATTAGAATTCTAGATCCGCTGGGGAGCTAGAAAGATTTGCATCTCAGGGAGAAGGATTTGATTGATTGATTATTTGTTTTATTTTATTTGATTTTAATTTTGGATTTTGAAATGGACCTTGTTGATTTGATGGATCTCGTAGGAGCCATGGAGGCTAGACCTAACTCATTTACAATCCAAAGGGGTAGTCTACTAAACACATAGTGGAACTAGTCAACCAAAGGGATGTCTTTCAGTTTGCAGCAGTTGTACTAGGAAAAAAGTATAGTAGACTTACATCCTCCAAAGTAGGGACTAACTGCTGGGGTGATCTATTGGCAAGGCAACAAATTGAACTCAACCTAGGGCTGACTATTGAGTGAATGTCGCAGGAGGACTTAGATCAACTCAAAGATAGTCAAGGTTAGTTTCATTTTTAGATTTATTTTGATGGATTCCATTTGGTTTTGATGGATTGCGGTAGAATGAGGCCTAGACCAACTTCAGTTTACTAATCCAAAGGGAGTAGTCTACCAACCACAAGGTAGGACTATCCAACCAAGGGGATGTCTGGCAGTTTGCAATGGTCAAGTCTTAAGAAGAAAGCAGGGACTCATCTTAGATAAGAAACCACTAGGTGATTGGTTGGCAAAAATCAACCCAACCTAGACTATTGAGTGAATCTTGGGGACTTAAATCAACTCAAGATAGTCAAGATTAATTTTATTTTTAATTTATTTTGATGGATTTTATTGGTTTGATGGATCACCCGAAGAAGCTTATATCATCTAGACCTATCTTAGATTCTTGAACCAAAGGAGTAGCCTCATGGAGTATCCACCAAAGGGTGCCTTTCGGTTAACAATGATCAATTTAAGGGAAGAAAGCTCAGGACTCACATCTTCCACTAAAGACCTTTGGGGTGATCTTGCTTTGGGACAAATCGACCTAGGGCTGTCGATTTGATAATCATGCTAGAGAATGCATCATTGTCTTACATCTTCTAAATGAAGTAACTTTTGGAAAAATTGATTGAATTTGACCTAAGAGGACTCAGTGAGTCACCGGGATTTATCTCAACTTAGGTAGTCAAATAATTCATATAGGGAGTACTATCCTAAAATAGGATGCACTTGGGAAGGGGCCCTTTGGGGGTTTGAATTCCTAATCCACAAATGAATTAATTTGTTTATTTATTTAGTTTATTTATCATGGACCTCGTTAGTTTGAGGATCATCGAAGGATCCATGGAGCTAGACCTATCTCTTTATTGAACCAAGGGAGAATCTGCATCTGAACAAATTCTCCAACCAGGGGTGGCTAGGAAAGGGACTCAATCCAAAGTGGAGTGTCTAAATGGGGTCACAAGGATGATCCAAATAGAATGCCCATAGGAGAGGGAAGGGCTTAATCCAAAACCTGAGAAGATGACATGGCTAGTCATATATCAAATAAATGTGGCAACTTAAGGAGAAAGTGTGGGACTCACATCGCCAAGAGTGGTGTATCGAGTGAGTCATTATCGCATAACATCAACCAACCTAAGGTGCTTTGTTGCAATAATCTAGAAGAAAGCTGGGGACTCATCCTCTATAGCGAACTAATTCGGGATAGTCTCTTGACTCATAGGTGCCATCAACTGGGGTGACTATTGAGTGAATGCCAGGACTTATATTGACTCAAATATAGTCAAGGGGAAAGGAGCCTCTGGGGGACTTACCCTAAACCTCAAATATACTCGACCTTAGATAGATCATGATGATTAGGTCAAGAAGAAAGCACGGGGACTCACATCTTCTTAAACAAATTCAACATGAGGTAGCTTACTGTCTGGGTAGTCAAGTCTACCATACTAATATGACGCTCGTTGGTTTGCAATGGTCAAGTCAGGAAGAAAGCGTGGGGACTTACATCCTCAAAATAAGTAACCATTGGGGTGACAAACTAGTGAGGTAGCATGTAGACCCAACATAGAGCAGCTAATGAGTGGGTGTCACAGGGGCTTGCTCCCACATCAAAATAGCCCGAGACAAAAGATATGTGTTTGTTTTTATGCTTGTATTAAAGGGAATAGGACACCTCTTGGGTTCTCTCACACCTAATCTAATAGCGTCAGGAAATGGTGTTTGTGTTGTGAAAGAGGGATATGATGCCACTGGGGGACTCTTACACCTACCCTAAATACGTCATGGTGGATTCGCAAGACAAGCAAACAACGCTTCAAAAGAAGAAAGGATTTTGATTAAATAGAATCAATCTTTGTTGATAGATAGGCTTATTTTCAAACATGATTTTTTATGGGTGATATTTCTTCAAATAGAGCCCAGTAATAGGAAGCATCAGGTGTTCCCATTTATAATCAATAAGTTGATAAGATCCTCCTTGGTAGGCCTTCTTTATGACATAGGGGCCTTCCCAAGTGGGTTCAGACTTGCCTCCCATCTTTCGATGAAAACAATTGGTATCCTTAGGACTAACACAAGTTCTCCTACTTCAAAGACTAGAGGCAACTTGTTGTGAGCTTGAATCATTTTGGCCTTGTATAACTTGAGGTTTTTAGCGTGGCACTCTCCTCCAAACCTTTGAGCTCTTCTGTAACTTTGCATTATGATAGTGATCTTGCTACCCAATGCTATCCTTAGTGATGGGAGTTGAACTTCTAAAGGTAGAATGGCTTTAAACCCATACACTAAGGAAAATGGGTAGATTGAGTTAGTTGGTATGTGGTGCGGTAGGCCCAAGGCTTCAACCAAGCTCATTCCACTATCATTTATTATCCAAGAGTCTTCTTTAGTATTTGGATGAGAGTTTTTGTTGAATGCTTTTACTAAGCCATTTGCTGGGGTAGTAGATGGTGGAGTATCTCAATCTATGTGTCTTAAGCTGTTGATCTTGGTGCTTTTGAATGCAGTACCATTATCGAATATAATTCATCGAGGCACCCCAAACCTATATACGATATGGTTCTAAAAAAACTGAAGCACATGTTGAGTTGTGACCTCTTTAAGTGGGATTGTTTCCACCCACTTGGAAAAGTAGTCGTAAGATGAACGATGCCCTTGGAAGAAGGAGGATCGATCGGACCCATAATCGGTACCCAACACTCAAATGTGAGGCCAATGTAGGTGTAGAATGTTGGGTGGTTGGTGGAGGACCACCGTGTACGCGATATCTCTAGCTATCATGCATCTGTAATCATCGAAGGCCAATAGTATCCTAGTCTCTTGATCTTTGTCTTCATCTTTAGACCGGATTGATGTGCTCCTCATAGACCTGAATGTACCTCAATTATAATGCCACTAACTTCATGTTTATCTAATCAATGTAACCACATCTGGTCAAAGGACGCGTATAGGTGCCATCAACGAGCATAGAGAGAGCTCTCTTTTTTGATGGGCTTGTGACTTTTCTTGAGGTAGTTTGGAGGTGTTCAAATAGTCTATGAATGGTTGCCTCTAATTCAACTCCTTATCCTTATAGGAAATGCAACCTCCCCTTTAAGATAAAGTCTCTCGATGAGTTCAACATCAATAAGGGATAGGAGTTGTCTATTTTGGACCCTCATTGGAATAGACTCATCTTCCGGACATGCCAATTCTTTGGCAAGTTTGGCCAAAGCATCTGCTAATGTGTTCTTTGCTCAGGGAACCTTGTAGATGGTGATTTCAAGAATTTGGGCCAACAGCTTCATGGTATACTCATGGTAATGATGAAGCTTGGGTTTGAGAACCTTGTAGGACCCAAAATCGATTGATGACCAGAATCCAAAGATGTTGATGCTCTTGACACACATTGTAATAACTAACTCCACGCAATCAAAGCCTCATAGTCAATTGTTGGTGCAGGGGTTGGAAAGATAGTATCTCATCACATCAGGTTTTAGAGAACTATTCTACCCTACCTTTCCTAGAAGAGTAGATCGTGGTGCTTCCCCTTTGAAAAGAAGTTGCACCATCAAAATACATCTCTCCCGGTGGTTGTCAACCTCCCTAAGTTCATGATTTGTTCATCGGAGATCATCACCTAAGAATCGGAAGTGGGTGTCGCTAAGAAATCGCTAGTTGTCTTTTTTACCCGCAGAGGAATATGTGATATCATATGAGAGGATCATGGACCATCATGCCAAACGTCTGTATAGCATTGGTCATGTCATGAGGTATTGCAATGGATTAGTTCTAGAAATCAAGTTCACTTTATAAGAAATCATATAGTGTCGTAGCTTACGATATGCAAAGATCAAAGCTAGGCAATATTTCTCAATAGGTGGATAGTTTTCTTCAGCAAGAATCAGATGATGGCTAAGGTAGTATAGAGCATTCTCCTTCCCTTTGTCATTAGCTTGGGCCAACAAAGTGCTGAGAGAGTTATCCAATGCAGCAGTGTAAAGGATGAGTGGCCTGCCCGAGATAGGCTGCTAGAACTGGCGGCTTCACCAAATATTGCTTGATATCTTCAAAGGCATGCTGACACTTGTCATCCCACTTAAACTTGGCATCCTCTTTCACAAGTGCTAAGAATGGCTTGCATCTCCCCAAAAGGTTGGAAATAAAGTCTTAGATATCCCCTTGGAAAGATCTGAGTTGAGTTAAACTCTTAAAGGTGGCATTTCTAAGATAGCTTTGATCTTTTGGATCTATTTCTATTCCCGTGTCGACAAGGAATTTTCTAAGCTACTCAAATGCACACTTCATGGGATTCATTTTGAGGTTGTATTATCTTAACCATTCAAAAACTACTCTCAAGTCAAAGAAATGGTCTTCCTTTTCTTTGCTCTTGACTACTAGATCATAGCACTCAACCTGATGATGGATGAGTTCATTGAAGATCTGAGTCATGGCCCATTGGTATGTGGCACCAGCATTTTAAGGTGAAAGGCATGACCTATAATAAAGATTTTGATGGTTCAAAAAGTGTTTCTTTCATCTTGAAGTCATCTTGATTTGGTTATAGCGATGACCCATCCATGAAAAAAAATTGCATGAGATGAGGCGATGTCACCATTAATTCTAGTATATATAGAGAAAACTCATCCTTAGGACATGCCATATTTAAGTCCATGAAATTGATGCAAATGTGAATTTGGTCATTCTTCTTCTTAACCAGGATGAAACTAGCTAACCAGATAGGGTATTTTTCTTCCCTGATGAAACCAACATCGATCAGTTTCTTAACTTCAGAAATGACCTATTATTCAATTTCTAATCGCATGTGTCTAGGAGCTTCCTTGATAGGTTAGCGCTAGGATCTATTACTACTTTATGGACTGCTACATCAAGATAATCAGCATCTCTTCATAACTTCATGCGTCTTAAACTTCGGTCAATAGCCTAACTAAGTCATTGGTTTCTTCATTCAATTTGTGTTAGGCTGGATTTTCTTCGTCGAGGTTGATTTCTTTAAGCTTGTCAATTATTGAATGGATCTCCTCTTCAAATTTTCTGTGATTTTCTTTCGAGATTGATTTCTTTAAATTCTATTGAATGGATCTCCTCTTTCTTGCATCTTTGATTTGGAGATCATATGAATCATCGTTTCTAAACACACATTCTCATAAGAGTTGGTGTTTTGTGAAAAGAACCCATCGAGACTCAAATGATTTGTAACTTCGTATCATTCATTTTGGACCCTTGTGAATCTAGTCATCTTGATTGTGCTTCCCACTTGTATGTTCCATAACTTTTCAAAATACTCGACCTATGCACGGACCATGTATGAGAACCAAACCTTTTGTATAAGATTATAAACACAAGGCGTAAAGTCAAAGGTAATTCCATTAATTCTTTAAATGAATCCTCCTCAAGTTCTACATCAACTTTGACTTGAGGATGATGATCCCAAAAGAATCTCTTAACTTCATATCTTGGAAGACTTAGGGCTTCCTTAACTACCAAACCTTCAACTTTGGGGTGAAAGTGAGGTTAGAGCTAAGGTTTCCCTTCACGATAGTTTTACATGCATGATTGAATACTTTGCTTTTGGAGGCAGTCTTCATCATGTTGAAAGTGTCACCTCAATGGAACCCAGGAGGGGGTGATATGCTAATCACATTAGACTCATCCTTCGAACTGGATTCCAAGTCTATGTGAATAGTAGGGGTACTCCTATGAACTGAAACATAACCCCTGTTGGTTGATGGCCAACCAAGGGGTCTTCCACCTCTGGAACTTCCTCTATTTCTACCTCTGCCTCTTGCTAATGGAGGTTGAGTCATCCTACCCACATGTCTATATGAAGGAATGAACTGTGGGTGGAATGTGATATGCGACTCTATTTCTTCTTCAATTTTCCTTTCTTGTTCACTTGGATTTTCACTTTTCTTTTCTTTTTCTTTTACTTTTTCTTTTTCTTCATTTTCTTTTTCTTTTGAATTTTAGTTTTGTCCAAGTTCACGAGAAAGGGGGTTTTGAGAAAGATAGTAGATGACATTTTCATATATCTCAACCTCTCTAACTAAATATGGCTTTTCATCTCCTTTGACATAATACTTAATTCCATCCTTCCTGAACTTGATGTAATGATGGAGAGAGGATAAAATTATCTTATTCTGATGTATCCAGGGCCTACTAAACAAAGCGGTGAATGAAGTATTTGAATCAATGATATAAAACTTGGCTTTAGTCTTCTAGTCACCTATCTCTAAAGGTAACACTATGGAACCTAAAGCCCTCGCCTTGTTCATTGAATCCTCTCAACATCATCCGATCTCCTCAGAGTGTGGAGATGTTGATCCTCAAATATACAAGGGTCTTTAGACTCATAATGCTCACCGATGCATCTAGATCGATGAGAACTCTGGCAAGTTTGAATCTGCCCATGTCAACCATAATGTAGAGGGGAAGGTTGTGCTCCATGTCCCCTAGAAGAAGGTCTTCATCTATGAAGGTGGTCCCCTGAGCTTCTCTGGAATAATGTGCCTCCTCACCAATAGAGGTTAGCTGAGCTATGCATATCTCAGGATCAAGGAGAGCCTTGATTAATGATTCCCATCTCTTTGGATAAGACAAAGGCATCGTATATGCTTAGCTTAGATGGTAACTTTCTTAAATGAGAGAGGACATTATAGTCCACCTTGGACTGATCCTTCGTAAGCATATCCAAGGGTGAAGCATCCTGAGGAGTGGCTTCTCGATCCTCTAAACTAATCACTTGTTTCCATCCATCTTGAGGTGCTGCCCTAGGAGGTTGTGGTGAAAATATTCTTGCCTTTATCTATCATTTTAAAGAGGATAAATGAAAATAAAAATATATGCCTTTTGGTCGGGACACCATGTAGATCTACAAATGTTCTTATTAGGATGATCAGGTATGACATTGAGGAGAGGTGTATTATCTTGAAAGATAGAAGTCACGACCCTATAATGGACCTAATCACCTCAATAAGGACTCCTAAGGACTATGGGTCTGCATATGTACCAGAGATTCTTCTCCTATCTTACATGAAAAAGTAAAGTAGAGTTTATTTTAAATTGGGTTCATTAAGTTCCCTACAGGGGCAAGCCCCCATAGTTAATTACATCATAAGAAAAGAGGATTCCTTAGGAATACTCTCAATTAAGGTAAATGATCATTGTTCCCAAAGATTTCAATAGGTAGGACTATCAATTGATTAGTTTATTTTTGGCAAATCAAGTGGGATCGATCAAGAGGAGGGAATTCTTATTAAAGTCAAATAGAGGTGAGTAGGGGTGCTCACGATGCTAGGAAACCTAGCGAGCATCCCAAACTATCCTATGGTTGGGCTTTACATTTTTAAAATTGAGGGGAATTATTTGTTTGAGTGGAATTTTTGTTAGAAGTTTAGGGCTTATAATACCACAATACAAGGTTATGAAAATGCCTAAGAGGTGAGAGTTTATGCTTATGGCCCATAGAAGGGAGAAGCAACCTCAGAACCTAAATCTAGGGAGCTTTGGTGAGGACCGAAAGCACAGCCTAAATCTAAGGTGATAATG
The DNA here is from genome assembly GCA_021442155.1 of Cymbidium sinense. Classification (NCBI taxonomy): domain Eukaryota; kingdom Viridiplantae; phylum Streptophyta; class Magnoliopsida; order Asparagales; family Orchidaceae; genus Cymbidium; species Cymbidium sinense. The sequence continues at coordinate 24,653,854 of CM038220.1, read as the reverse complement.
GGTATTTAGTTTGCCTCCACAAGGGAGGACAAATTGCCAGACTATTGGACTTACAACGGCCTAGGGCTTGCTGCCAACTAACTCCTCTTATGATTTTAAATTCATGTAGGCAAGTCTTATATTTATGCAAGATAGCAAGATTGTTATTTATTTTGGAAAGAGACTAAGTCCTTAAACTCACTCCCTAAGAGACTAGATCATGTAAGTGCATGAAAAATGACCTAGATCTAATGCAAATCATATTACATGTTATCTTCATTTTTTGATAATCATTTGACTCAGCTTATAGGATTCATATGCTAATGCATGAAAGTAAAGTTATTGGCCAAAATCGGCGAGAAGGGAGGTGTGTTTCCACCATGGCTCTCAAAGGCCAAGCCAAGTTTCTCTAGTAAAGGTGGAAGCCTTCCAATCAAGAGTGAAACAAGTTGTTCTTGTGCATGATGTTGTAAAAGAAATACTCATCCAGCTAAGGAGATGCTAATTCTTTTATCTTTCTTTTTTAGTTTAGGCTTTAAGTGAGGTTATGAGTTGTTTATTTTTAATTTTGAGTTGATTAATTTGATAGAAGATTTTTTTTCTATAAGAGCCTAACTGTCATCTAGGCCATACATCAAACCAAGGAAGAAACTAGGAAAACATGCCATTTCTAATACATAAGCTAAACAATACATCAAATATTTTATAAAGCTAATGTAAAAGAATAAAAGGCCAAGTGTGGTTGGGCACCACCGCACAAACCCCAAAAAAAAATTGGGTAGCCGACCCCTATATACCGATTACAAATTTATTAAACAATTATGCATGAATTCATTATTATGGGGTCTTCAAGCTTCATTTCTTCATTCTTTCTTCTTCTTTTCTTCTCTCTTCTTTTGGTTCCTTCTTTTGGGTGGTTGGAAGGTGGATGCTCAAAGGCTTCACATGGTACATAAGGCATGGCCTTATAACCAATATTCATCCTAATCCCATAGCAATCATTCCAAAATTCTAATTGTAAAAATACATGAAAAGGAAAAGTAAATCTAACTAACACCTGTAAAATAGAGATTAGCTAAACAAACCATGCAAATCCCAAGCATGTATATAAATAAATTGGACTTAGCACCACACACATGGGTAACCAAGTCCACCTGGCCTATTTTGGATTATGCTTAGGGTATAAGCAACGCATAGAAAAGTTATATTTTTATTAAAGCACCCCTAAGCACAATCCCCCAAAGATAATGATTAGACTAAATCATCCTACCATTCATTCTACATACACTAACATCCAGACTAAAATATCACATCACAAAACAAAAGTAAACATCAAACCATGCACCGCCCAAACATAGGACCATAAGTGGTGACTTAGCCTAATGTGTGCGCAATGTAACGTTTGTGTGGTATGCTTAGCTAGGCTTTAAGGTTAGGATTTTTTTAAGTGTGAAAAGGTTCAACTTAGAAGGGTGGTCTCATTTAAGTTGTTTAGTTGATTTAGGTTGATTTTATTTGATGATTTGATTTGGTTTGAATGAACCTACTTAATTACTAAAGGTTGTAAAGAGAGGAAAAGTGAATAGAACTTCTCTTCCTCCCTACCTAAAGTGATTTCTAAGGTAGATTCATTAATGATTTTTGTTTAGTGAATTAATCCTAAGTTTAGACTTTCTCTAAGCAAACCTATTCAAAAATAAAGGCATTTTAAGAATAAGTAAAGTGAATTACTTTAACAAAACACACAATATTTTATTTCTTTCCCACATGTGTATCATGCACATGAATGAATCCTAAGAATATCTATACATACAAATGAGAATGTTTAGCATACTTTATGATGAATGCCAAGTGAGTTACTTAAGAAAATTTGAATGCTTTATGATGCATGATTTTATTAAGTAGAAGAGAGTGATTCTTTTATCCATTTTTCATATGCACATTTACAAGTATAAAAGACATAAGTGAGTACGACGCCATTGTTAACCAGGGGTGTAAGGTACGAGACCTACTTAGGGATACTTAAAGCCTCGAACTGGTTGTCAGACTAATATACACTTTTCTTAAATACATGTGCATGTACAAAAGAAATACATGGAAAGAGAATGCTAAGAGTTTAAGAAAATTTGAATATTTTATGATGCATGATTTTCATTAAGTAGAAAAGAAGTTTTCTTATCCATTTTTCACATACACACATGTATGTATGAAAGGCATAAGTGAGTACGACATCATTATTAACTAGGGGTGTAAGGTACAAGACCTACTTAGGCTACTTAAAGCCTAACCCGAGGTTGTCAGTAATATACCACTTTCTTAAATACAAGCATGTGTACAAAAGAAATGAATGGAAAAGAAAGATGCAAAAAAAGTTTATGTTGGTTGATTTGTTTTGTTTATGCAATTTATATGTAAAATGTAGATGTCCTTCTTAAGTAATAGTATGGAATGAATAGGAAGGAATTAGGCAAGTGTTATGTTCTTTTCAAATGAACTATATACTTTGCCAAATCTATTCAAAACCATACTAAAAAAGAAAAGAGAAGAAGGCTACACTATGCACATCTTCATATTTATATCCACATGCAAGCTTATAAATAATTATAAGTAGCACACTTTCAATTTTAGGTATTTGATTTATAGATTTTAAAAATAGTTTTGAATTTAATATAATAGCCACTCATATTTTTTACTTTAGCCAAAATATGCAATTTGACATAAAGAAAATATTTCATTTTGAATTTGCTTTTTGAAAAGCATGAATGTATGATTTGCATATGACATACACATTTAGCATGCTAGGAAATAAATAAAGTGATGTAAGCATATAATTTCATTCACTCTAATTAATTCTTAAAGACAATCTTATGAAGTAAGATCATTTAAATAGAATCAAAAGTTGCTTAAAGAGACTTTCATTTTGTTTTAAGTTTGATTTGAATTAAGAAAGTGTGAGAAGGTTCGCTGGTCCTTAACCATTATCACATGTGTGTATTATTTTAATTTAATTTTTAGGTGATTAGATTAATTTTATGCTTTAGTTAGATTAAGGTGTACATTAAGTTCATTAATTACCCATTACCTATGCCACTTTAGCATATTTAATCAAATTATTAAAAGCCAATGCATGACATAAAACCACAAGAAATTTAAATCAACAATGCATCCTAGGAAAGAAAGATACCTAATGCAATTAGCTCAGAATTAATGATTAATTAAGCTAAAATTTAAGTACTTTCATAACCTTTCCCACACATATGGGTTAGGTATGACTTCCTTAAGTCTACTTAGGTTTTTGAACACCTAAGTATCTACCAAAGAAGGGTTGATAAAGTTTTTGGATTAATTTATGTTTTCAGAATTTGATTTGATTAATTAAGTAGATCATTAGTGGATTAACCCTTAATTAGATTTGGATTAAGAAAGAAAGGGAGTTTAAGGAATAGATCAAGAAAATTATCCCAAAATCATTATATAAACCTCTTAATCACTAAGCAAAGTTGAATTAACTTAATAAAGGAATTAAACCACTATTCACATACTTAATTAAGCTTAATTACATTAAGAGAGTGATTAGGGGCTCATTAATTAATTTTCCTAATTAACTCATTAATAAATTCTAAGAAAATTAGGGGAGGTAGAAGTCATCCCACTAAATATGTCTGAGAAGTTTGAAATTAATTAATGAAGCCATTAGAGAGTAATTAAGGTTTTTAAGTTTTTAAATAAACTCTAACAAAGGAAACCTACTATTCAAACTCAATTAAAAATAATTTTATTGGATTCTCCTCTACATTATCTTTAAAATGAACAAAAGTTTGTATTTTTTAGATTTTTATACATTTAGTTATAAATTTAGAAAGTTTCAATTGATTTAAGTGATTTTTATAAATTTTGCTAATTTATTTTATTAAAATAAATCATTTAACACTCAAAATTCAATATCTTTAATTAACATCAATTTTAATCTCTAAAAATTTTAACTTAATTTGACATGAATTTTTAGTTTAATTAAAGAAAATTTAATTTTTACTAAAACATAAATTAAGCTCAAAATATTCAGTGAAATTTGGGGATTTTGGGTTTGTTGGATTCCGGAAAAATGAATCCAACGAGCCCTTATTGCAAGTTTTCATTAAGTATTTTATTTTCTATGAATTTTTAAAGTTTTAGTGATTTTAATTAATTTTTAAATCAAAAAATGCAGACTAACGGGTAGCCATGCCGATTGATTGCAGATGCGGTCGCGCTTCACACACGCTATGATTCACGCAGCGTCCGAAACCATGCGGGAAGACAGGTCAACATGACCCATGGTTTGGACCGTCAACATTGAACGATGATCATCGCTCGGATCGGGGCGTGATCGCGACTCGATGATCATCCAACCACATGATCAATGGTCGGATCACATTAAAGCATCCGGGCGATCGTGATCCACCCATGATTGACCATCGATCGCGGAACCGTGGATCGACGGTAGCTCTTCCCGGATGTAAAAAAAAGTTTAAAAAAATAGGATTTTTAAGTGAAAACTTGTCCAAATGGACTCATTTTTGCGTCGATTCACACTAAAAAAAATTTATTTTCTAATTGGGATTATTTAAAGTAAAAATACAGGATTATCTAGGGTGGATTCTTAAAAATGGTGCAAAATCCATCACAAAATAAAAGATCCTAAGGACTTTTTTTGAGGTTACCTCATGAGATGATTTTGTGCGGTGGTGACTCAAGCATACTATTGAGTGAGGGAAGAGGCCTTGAACTAAGCTTAGATCCTCGCCTTCGCATCTGTTGACCTCATTTTTAGAATGAGTTCTCAGCCCTTCCATCTTAGACATAAGACTTCTCTTAGGCTTTAAGAGTTCCTTAGTCTTAAGACATATCTAGTGATTAGGTGGACACTCAACCTAGCCCTAGAGACTTAAAAGAGTTAGCCATAAGAATAGGTCATGCCTTTGGGGTGTTAGGAAAATTTCCTGCCCTTAGCTTAAACCATTCCTCACTTTCCTTCCCTCAAGTCAAACTCAAAATCAATCTTAATTGATTTTATCCAAACTCAAATCAACTCCATATGATTGAATTCCATGATTGAAATCTATGATTGAAACCCAAGATCAAAATCCATAAAAATTCCTTAAGTCTAATTCTTTCTAAGTCCTTAATTTTCCATTAATGGACTTAGCCCAAATCTTGATCAAAACCAATTCAAATCCTTGATATTTTCTCATAATTCATTTATATCCTAATTTATATTCACATATATAAATGAAATATAAATTCAAACCAATCAAACTAAATTCTTAATCCAAAATCAATTCATGAAATTTTTCTAAGTCCTTTAAGTTTTCCCTAAAGGACTTAACCAAATCATGATAAAATCAATTCAAATTCATGGGATTTTGTCAAAACTCATTTATATTCTCATTTATATTGACATATATAAATGAATATATAAATTAATCAAATCATATCCTCAAATTAAATTCCAAATCAAAATCTTTCTTAAGTCCTTAATTCTCCATTAATGGACCTAGCCTAAATCATGATCAAATCAATTCAAATTCATGGGATTTTCTCATAATTCATTTATATCCTCATTTATATTCACATATATAAATTAATCAAACTAAATCCAAAATTCAAGCTTCAAACTTCAAAATTTCTAAGTCCTTAAATTCTTCTTAATGGACTTAGCCTAAATGATGATCAAATCACTTCAAACCCTTGAAATTTTCTCATGATCCATTTATATTCTTATTTATGTTCACATATATAAATGAAATATAAATTCAAACAATCAAAACCTATTCCAAAACTCAAACTCAAATCCACTCAAAATTCCTAAGCCAAGTCAAAACCTTGAACTTAGCCAAATCAATTTCAAATCAAGCCAAACTCTTGATTTTCTCTCATGATTCAATCAACCCTACAATCATGAACTCATATATAATATAAACTTCAACCACTTAACCAAAATCAAGTCAAAATCAAAACATCCTTCATATTCTTCCTTTGAATATGAAATTGTCAAATGGATCAAAACCCATTTGACTTCAAACCACTTAAATGGATTTTTATTTCAATCATAAAGTCCATATACAAGATCAATCAAACTCAAATCGCTTTGACCAAGCATTTGACCCATTTAGCTCACTGACAAAGTGAACTAAAGTACCCAAATCAAATTCTAATCCCAACCAAATTGGATTGAACCAAACTCACCTATGCCTCTCATCATGATCAACAATCATCATGGGATGATCAATCAATCAAATTGGTCAAAAAGTCAAACATGTTCAAGATCAACACTTAGCCCAAAATGCAACCTAACATAGCCAAATTCCAATATAGGAAAAATTGATTAAAACCATTGATATAAGTTCACTCATGACCTATGTTTGAAATTGACCAAGCTAACATTTGAGCCTAACTTGGCCCACTAATACACTTGACCCAAGTTGACCCAATTTGACCTAAAAGTCAAAATGTGTCAAAACTTGATCTAATTGATTGAAACCAATAGGTCAAGTTCATTCCAAATCACTTGTTGAACTTGACCAAAGCCTCACAACTAGACCTAACATAGCCCAATTGACCTTAGACCCAACTTGACCTAAATGGGTCATGTTGAGCCAAATACTTAATCAAAATTGATTGGAAACAAAGATATAAATCCACTCCATATGACTAACAAACCTAAACCTACCTGACCTAGCTCAAATAGGTCAATAAATAGGTCAACTTGACCCATTTGACCTAAATGAAGTCATATGAGCCAAATTCAAACTAACCAAATTGAATCAAATGAAAGCCACCAAAATATCAAATGGTCATATGAACTTGACCCAACCCTTGGTTTGACCCAATTTGACCAATTGGTCAACTTAAAGTTGACCCATTTTGACCTAAATGGGTCAACATGAGCCAAACCTTATCAAATGAATTCCAAATCTCATGAAACTTGGACAAACCTAGTTTCTCCACATACCCAACATATCCAAATTGAAAATCAACAAAATGACCATTCTACCCCTAGGCCATAGAACAAATTTTGGCCTAATCTATGGGTAATTTGGTCATACCTCTTCATATTCACTTGATGCCTTCCTAATAGCTCAAGCAGACCTAATGAATAGTGGTGCACCGAACCCAATGGGTTTGGGTCAGCCCAAACAGACCCAAAGCCAAACCCAACCCCATGGGTCAAAAATTCTCATTCAAATCCTTCACCCACCAATTTGATGCACATGGGAGGTTGGCAATCCACTCAAGGCCTCAAACTAACCATGTGAAAAGAGCTAACAGATCAAACAACCTCTCAAATGTGGTCAATTGGACCAAAATCACAAAGGAGGTGTCGGCCATCCGATTGCCACACGGGAAGATATACTCCCCCTAATTCAATTCAAAATCATCATTCCCTCATTCGATTGAAACCCGGAGAGTGTTAGGAAAGATCAAAGAGACATCCTAAGTTTTCTAAGAGGGATTTGAAAAGTGATCTTCTTAGTTTTCTCCATTAAAAAATAGGGGAGCTCACTTGAATCTTGAATTTCTTCCTCACTCAAAATTATTTCAATTCCTCCTACACACTCCCTCTAAGGATCAATTCGAGTGCACCCAAGCATCCATTTGAGTTCCCACAGCAAGGAGAGCCTCAATTGGATCAAAGTCACAAGGGAGATCAAGTGGTGTTGGTCCATAACAATCCACTCAACCCAAGCAAAAAATTTCAGGGCTTCATCTCCACTAAGCTACCCCATCGAGCGAAGGTATGGAATTTTTTAACTTTATGTGAAAGAATTCATGGGAAATCCACCATTGGATATGCTCCTTATTAGCTTTAGATGGTGTGGGAACAATTTTGTTCCAATCCAAGCTCAATCGAGCTCAGATCTTCCCCAAGATCATGGACGGCCTCTATTGATCCTAAGGGAAGAATTGGGGAGATCCTGGCCATCCATCAGCGTATTTTTGATGGACATCCAAGGTTATTCCCATGTTTTAGAATTAATAATCCTTTTATAAACCATGGGATGATCTCTCCGATCCGATCGAACAAGGATCAAAGTGTCCCGCCACCATTTGGATGGGACATTTAAGTATTCTCACCGATGTGTAAAGCAAATGACCATCGTCGCAGAGTCAGGGATTAGTTAGGAAATTTAATTAATGATTAATTAATCTCCTTGTCTTCTAAAATTCATATCTCTCTCAATAAACTTTAGAAAAATATGAGGTAAAATCTTGTGAAAAGATAATTCAACCTAGAATATTTTTAAAATAATTTCAATGGATTTTGATTATCCTTTTCTCTGATTTTGGGTTTTATTAGAAATCATATTTTACTAATTACCTCTTAATTAATTCTCTGATTAATCCCAAACTTCTTGGGTATATTTTATGGGATGACCTCTCCCTCCTCTAATTTTCTTGGGATTTATTGAAGGCTAAATTAGGGGAATTGCAAATGTGATTTATAATTATCCTCCTTAAGCAATTAAGGATAATTAAGGTGTGATTAGTAGTTTTAATTCATTATTAGATTTGATTAAGGTCAAATCCAGTAGATAAGAGGTTTAGGGAATAATTTTGGGGCATTTCCCTTAAGCTATTCCCTAAACCCCCTTTTATTTCCTTAATCCTCTCTTAATTAAGGGTTAATTCATTAATTATCACCTTAATTAATTTCTTAAAATTCTAAAAACTTTCAAAACTTAATTAATCTACTTTGGATAGATGCTTAGGCATTTAAGAGCCTAAGTTTAATTAAGGAAATCAAAACCCATTTCATATGTGTGAAGGGGTGTTTTGAAATTACTTAAGTTAAACCCCTAGCTTAATTAACCATTAATCATGAGCCAAATTAATTTAGGCCCTTTTCTTCTAGGTGCATTGCAAATTTAAATTCTTGTGAGTTTTATGTCATCTCATTGGCTCATAATTACTTGGTTAACTATGCTATGGTGGTAAGGGTTAATTAACTTGCTTAATTCATACCTTAACCTAATTAATATAATCTAAAAAAATTAAACAAAAATATCAAACACATGTGGAATGGGAAATAAAAACTCAACTCACCTTTCAAAATTAAATCAAACTTAAAACTAAACAAAATCACATTGAATTAACTTTGATTTATTTTAAACCTTCTTATTCCATAAGAATGTCTTTAGGATTTAATTAAAGTGAATGTGTTTACTTTTCATTGCTTTGATTCTTCTCCAACATGTTAAATTTGTATGTCATGTGGTTTCATGCATTCATATTTTTCAAATTCAAATTTTAAAAATGAAATTGTTTACTTTATGTCAAATTTGCATGTGTTGGCTAAAGTAGAAATATGAGTGGCTATTATCACTACTAAATTCAAATTATTTTCAAAACATATAAATCAATTATCAAATCTGAAAGTGTGCTACTTTTATTTTAATTATAAGCTTGCATGTGATAGAATATAAAGGTGTATCTAGTATAGATTTCCCTTCTCTTTTATGTTAGCATAGTTTTGAATAAGAGTTGGTAAGATGTATGGTTCATTTAAAAAGAACCTAACACTTATCTAATTCCATATCCTATTCATCCCTATGCTATCACATTAAGAAGGGTTACCTATGCTTGTACACATAAATGGCATAAATAAAATGAATCAATTAATACAACTTTTGCATTCTTTCTTTGCAATTTATGTCTTTGTACACATGTTTGTATTTAAGGAAAGTGGTATATTAGTCTGGACAACCTCGAGGTTGTGAGGTTTTAAGTAGCCCTAGTCTTGTCTTGTACATCCGGTTAACAATGGCATTGTACTCACTTATGCCTTTCTTACTTTCATTTGTATATGTGAAAAATTGGATAAAGAAACCTTTTTCTACTTAATGAAAATCATGCATCATAATCTTTAAAAATTTTCTTAAATGAATCACTTAGCATGCATCATAAAGTATGTTAAATATTCTCATTTGTTTATATAGATATGCTTAGGATTTATTCATATGCATGCTATACATGTTGGGAAAGAAATGAAGTGATGTGTTATGTAAATTTGGTTCATTTTATTTAATCTTAAAATGTCTTTATTTTTGAATAGGTTTGTTTAGAGTTCATCTAAACTTAAGATTAATGAAAATACATAATCAAAACATTAAATAAAACTAAAATGTGAATCTACTTTAGAAATTACTTAGTTAGGGAAAGAGAAGTTTTCTTCTCTTCCCTCTCTTATAACTTAGTAATTAATTGTAAGATTCATTTGAACCAAATCAAAACATGAAATAAAATCAACCCAAAATGAAACCCTCCTCTAAGTTGAACATATTTTCACACTTAGAAAATTTGAACCTAAAGCATAGCTAAACATACCACACAAACCTTCAAACACACATTAAAGTCACCACTTCTTTTAGGGTTGCATGGTTTGATATTTATTTTATTTTATGATATATGTTTTAGAGATGTTATGTATGCTCATAGAATGAATGGTAGGATGCTCTAGTCTAACTATTCTTTCTATAGGGATTGTGCTTAAAGGGAGTTATCATAAATAAAAATAAAAATTCTTTTTCTTGCAGGTGCTTTATAATCCTAAGCATAATCCAATAGACCAAGTGAACTTAGTCACCTATGTGTGGGGTGATAAGTCTAATATACATGCTTGGGATTTGTGTGGTTTATTTTAGATAATCTCTATTTTGTAGATGTTAATTAGATTTTCGTTCTTTACCCTTTCATGTAAATTTATGAAACTAGGATTTTGGGGTGATTGTAATGGGGATTAGGATGAGCATTGGTCATAAGATCCTATCTTATACACCATGTGAAGCCTTGGAGCATCCACCATCTTAACCATCCAAAAGAAGGAACCAAAGAATAAGAAGAAATGAAGAAGAAAGAAGAAAAGAAGAATGAATAAACTAAGACTCTATAATAATGAATTCCTAATTTTAATTGTAATTTTCATTTATAAGTATAAGGGTAAAGCTCGACTACCCACATTTGTCTTTTTTTTTGTGGTGGTGGTGCCCAACCAAATGACCTTTATTCTTTTATGATTAGTTTTTATAAATTGATTGATTTATTTTTTGCATTAAGTGGCATCTTTTCTTAGTTTCTTCCTTATTTTTATGTATGGCCTAGATGTGGATTAGGCTTTTAAAGAAAATAAATCTTTTACCAAACTTAACAACTCAAAGTAAAAATAAAAAAAAACTTGTAACCTCACCTAAAGCTTAGTTAGATGAGTATTTCTAATATCATAACAAATGCATCTTATTTCACTCTTGATTGAGGGCTTCCACCTTGCCAGAAACTTGGCTTGACCTTTGAGAGCCATGGTGGAAACACATCCCCTTTCATTGATTTTGGCCAATAACTTTATTTCTCATGCATTAGGAATATGAATCTTATTATCCTAAGCTAAAATAATTGTCCAAAAAATGAAAATAAAATTAAATTTGAAATTACATTAGATTTAAGTAATTTAAAGCATGTCCCTACATGATCTAGCCTCTTTAGGGAGTGAGTTTAATGACTTAGTCTCTTTCTAAATAAATAATAGCCTAGCTATCTTGCATAAGCATAAAGACCTACATGTATTTAAAATCATAGGAGAAGTTACTTCAGCCCACCCCTGTGGTTGTAAGTCCAAGTCTAATGATTTGTCCTCTTGTGGACAAACCAATACCCATTTTCTTAGATTTAGGTTGTAGCTTTAGCCCTCACCAAAGCTCCCTAGATTTAGGTCAGGTTGCTTCTCCCTTTAGGTCATAAGCTTAAATCCTCCCTTAGGCATTTCCTTAATCTTGTGTTAAGGAATCATAAGTCTTAAATTTCTAATAAAAAATGCAACTCAAACAAACTAAATCAATTTCAAAAATGTAAAGCCCAACTATATGATAGTTTGAGATACTTATTAGGTTTCCTAGCATCATGGGCATCTCCTACTAATCTTTCTTTTGGCTTCGATAATAACTCTCTCTTTGATCAATCCCATTTGATCTTCAAAATGAACCAATTGATTGATAGTCCTTTCTTATTGAAATCTTTGAAGACAATGATCATTTACCTTAATCGAGTTTTCATAAGGAATCCCCATTCTTAGGATGTAATTAACTATGGGGCTTCCCCACGAGAACTTATGAACCCGCTTTAAAATAAACCCTACTTTACTTTTCCATGTAAAGTAAAGAATCGGTACATATGCACCCATCATCCTTAGAGTCCTTATTGAGGTGATTAGGTCCATTAAAGGGTAGTGACTTCTATCATTCGAGATAGTATACTATTCCTTGATGATGTACTCGATCACCTGAATAAGTACATCTGTGGATCTACATGGTATCCTAAAAAGATGAATTTTTATAGTCTTGCCTTTTCTTTTCTCACCAACAGATTTGAAAGGCGACTCCCGTATAGAAATTTTTCACCACAACTTTGAAATGAAGTTTCCTCCAGTGATCGTTGCTTCCTCATCGAAATCCACTTAATTTTAAAGTGTTTCTCTCCAAAATGAAGTGGGGGGTGATTGCTAATGGCTTTGGGAGATCCAGGAGGAGGAGAATGAGAGGAATGGGGGTTTCTTTTAGCCACTAAAGCCTTAGAATGAAAAGTGAACCAAAATGAACTAAAATCCACCTTTTGTTTAAAATTTTGGCTCCAAACTCATGTCATTTGGCTTGGGTGGAATGGAAGAGAATCATCTAGATGGCTCAAGGCATGGAAAGTGCCCATGAAGGATAAGTGGGTGTTCTAGCCAAGGGGAGGTGAGTGTCCTTCATGCCAAGAATTTAGAGATTTCACCCCCCATGAGTCATGGCTACCCCAACCACTGGGTCAGAATCAATATCCTTGGTGCCTATGTGGACCAATGGATGAGTGTTAAGTGGCTCAAGAGAAATGATCACTTGGGAAAGTGTCTTTTCATGGAATGCCCTGACCCAAGGAAAAGTGGTCATTTGATATTGAATTTGATTCATTTGAAATGAGTCAAAAGTAAGTTGGACCAAATTTCATGTCATTTGAAGTTCATTTGGTTTAATTTGGCCCATTTGGGTCAAATCGGTCAAATGGTTAGTGACCAATTGGTCAAATTGAGTCAACCAAGAGTTGTTAAGTTCAAATGACTATTCAGTATATCAATTGGTTTCAAATTTAGTTTAATTTGGATTTAATTTAGATTTTGTCCAATTTGATCCTTTAAGTCAATTTGGGCTAAGTTGACCGATTTGACCCAATTGACCAAATTAGCTTCAATCATGGCTTGGTTGATCTTTTGAAATGGATTGGTATCTTTGATTCCAATCAATTTGATTTATATTTGATTTTGTTTGACTTGACCTTTAAAGTTCTGCTCATGGTCAATTGGGCTTGGTCTATCCAATTGATCAAATTGAGTTTATTTATTTTTGCTAAGTCAACAATTAATTTAGAGTGAACTTGAGCCATTGGTTGTAAATCAATTTTATTATAATTTAGCTAGTTGGGTTCAATTAAAGGGTTGACTTGGTAATAGGCTTGGTTGACTTGGTTTGACCCAATTCATGAAAATTGATTAACCTATGATGATCAACAAACATGACATGGAGTTTGGATTGGTTTAATTCACTTTGATTTGGAATGAATTGAATTTTGGTTCATGTAGGTCAAATTGGCCACTTTGGGTCTAGTGAGCCAATTTAGTTTAGTTGGGTTGATCAAGGATTGATTCAAGTTTGTTTGAACTCACATATAGATTTATGATTAAAATATAAATCCATTTGCAAGAGATTTGGAGTCAAATAGGTTTTGATTTATTTGACAATTTCAAGTCAAAGGATGAACATGAGTTTGACTTGGGTTTGATTTTTTTTTTTTTTAATTTAGTTTTGGTTTTAAAATTGAAGTTTATATTTATAATTAGATTCATGAATGTAGGATTGATTGAATCATGAAGAAAAATCAAGGGGTTGACTTGATTTGAATTTGATTTGGCTAAGTTTAAGATTTTGACTCGAAGAAAGGATTTTGATAATTTGAGTTTGATTTTGGAGTTGGTTTTGTTGTTTAATTTATACTTAATTTATATATGTGAATATAAATGAGAATATAAATGGGTTATGAGAAAATTTCTTGAATTTGAATTGATTTGGATTTGATTTGAGCCAAGTCCATAAGATAGAATCAAGGGCTCAAAAATATTTTGGAATTTGAATTTTGGTTTTCGGTTTCATTATTTGGAATTGATTCATGATTTGAGAAAATCTATTGAAATTGATTCAAGATTTGATTTGGAGTTGAAGTTGATATGATTTGGAGTTTGATTTGAATTTGACTTGAAGGAAGGAAAGTTGGTTCAAGCTATGTGGTAAATTTTCTAATGACCCAAAACTCTTCTAAGTCTCTTGGGTTAGTGTTCACCACTAGATGTGTCTTAAGACCAAGGAACTCTTAAAGTCAAGAGAAGTCCCATCAAGATGGAGGGGTTGAGAGTTCATCCCAAAAAATGAGGTCAACAGAGGTAGAACCTTGCCACTATGAAGGTTGACTTTGGTGATCTCTTGTGGTAGGGTAATGAAAGTTTCTACCTGCATGTCAGGCTCACCTATAGCTTCTCCTATAAGACCCTCAGAATTAGATGATTCCAAGTCTATCTCAAGAGGAAAACCCATAGCATTCAGAGTAGGAAAATCCAACTTTAAATAGGAAAGAAGAAGATTAGAATTATTATAGTTGTTGATTAGACTTGAAGAGTTATTAGGAATACATTTAGATAATCCATCAGAAGTGACACAGATGTAATTCAAGCTAGCTTTATTCTTCAATTTGTTAGATTTTATAGGAAGTACAAAGTGGAAATCAAGTAAAGTAAAAGGGGTGAGGGATTTGATGCCCTCATCCATCGATACAAGATGTCTACTAGTAGAAGAAGAACTAGTAGAAGTAGTGAGCTAATGACATGAGGTTGGCTCGATGGTGGTGCTAAAGCTGCAGACATGTTGCTGTCCTAATGTTCGAGCTCCCTTCCTCTCGAACTTGCAAACCTTCCTTGATGTTGGAGGTTTGAGCTGATTCATGCACCTGCAAGGAAAGTTTTTTGATCTTTTGAACAATCTTTTGAGAGGTTTTGGATAAGGAGATATCGCAACATTCTTTAGTTTAGGAAGGATCACAAGTATCCCCAAGGATTACCCTAATGGAAATAGATGGTTGTCCCTCAAGGTATTCCTTCGGGATAACTATAACACTGATCTTGAAGCTATGTTGTCAAAAACATGACCTCAAGCATATGGTGAGGAAAAGGGATCATGGCTTTTGCCCACTTCCTCTGGTCCCATAGGCTTGGATAGCTAAAAATCAGGCTTCTTTAAGAGATTCTTAAAGATCTTCTGAATTACCTCCCTCTTAGATGAATAAGGCTTGTTGAGTTTATCCAAAAGAGTATGTGGACCATAGGTACATGGCATGTGTCCACCGGATGATGTGGTGAGGAGTGGTGTGGGAGATGGAGGGTGGTAGGGTCGCCTCTATGATGGTGAGGAGGTGGAAGTGAAGGCTCTCAGGTCGGTCTCTGATGATCTCTAAGTGATTGTTTCCACTTATCCACCATATGGTTCTTCTCAGATACCTTTGCTTTGATTTGGGCAACCGGTCTTGAAAAGGCAACTATTTGGCTCTCCTTAGACTAGCCACCTTGATTAACTTCAAAGGTTTTGATGGTGAAGCCCTTAAGCATGAAGGCAATGGATATTCTTAGAAGAATCTCAATGGCATGTTGTTGGACTACACTAGCATTTCATACTCGTTATGCCATCTAAGAATGTAATCAACATGGACTCACTGTTGTATTGCTAACGAGATCGCCAACAACCCTCTTGAGCTCCAATGAAATCTCTTGATAAAGAGTTACTCCAACTTAGCAAATGTCTTTACTGAACTATTGGGAAGTTTAGCATACCAATCAAAAGCTATCCCTACTAGGCTACTGATGAAGAGACGAGAAAGTAAAGTGTCACTGCCACTAGTGTTGTAACAACTAGCTCTGAAATGGGCAATGTGCTGCCTCAGGTTTCCACTACCATCAAAACTATTGAAGGAAGGTGGCACGAAACCCTTGGGATGTTGTATTTCATCAAATTTCTCCAGGTAGGGTCTACCCTTTGGAATTGATGATCCTACTTGGGCTTTAGCCAACACTTCCTTCACCTGTTGCTCTATCATAGACTTGATATCTTTCTCTTGTATGGAGGTACTTTTCACTACCTTCCTACACATGCTAGTGCTACCTTGCTCTAATGGAGGTAAAGTCTTGGGTCCAAGACATGCAACTTTCAGCTATACAGGATGAACTACTGGAGCTTATTTCTAAAGTATTGAGATTACTACTAACAAGTCCTTAAGCTATCTCACCATCCTATCTATTTGTTCATCTTTCTATTTTAATTGATATCGAAAGTGTTGGGTGATTGGTCATGTCTTCCTCGCCTCATCACCTTCCATGGCCTACTACAGGAGGGATCCGTATCTACCAAATCTCGAGTCTCCCAACAAATCATCTTCATTGGGATCAAAGCTGATCTTCTCCTTATCAGACCAGTCGTATCCTAAGATCTCCTTCTTTTCCATGAAATAGTAAGCTACTATGCCATCTAAAGAATGATATGTCATAACTGACACTAATGATTTCGGTTGACTAGTGATTAGATCCACATTGTGTACTGTGAGGCACTGGACCTCCTCTGCTGATGGAGAATCAACCTTGTGAGGGATGTACTCACTAGAAGATATGCACTCTAGCCACCGATCTAGTGGGTGACACTCCTAGGAGGTTCTATGATCATGGGTGCCACCCTCTCCCTCAACGTTGTAACCATCTCCAAATCCTATGGTGGTGATGATGAAGGGACAATTGGGTCGCCATTCCTTCCGCACCATAACGGAAGGTCGAGCAGAGAGCTCGCCTACCATAGTAGTGGATGGAATGGGATCCCTGGCCATAGCCAGATCACCAACTCTCGGATGTGGCCTTCATGGCCTTAGCAAACCGAGATGATGATACATGAACGGAGATGGTGGAGGGTGAGCAGTGGGACACCACACTCTCAAAATGGACCCTCCGTGATGAAAAGTTAATGTGTGATGGGGTAGCCAATCAAGGAAATCAATGAGTGTAGACCGACTATGGACTAAACCTCCACCTCTCGCCTAGTATGAGTGATTGGCCACCTCTCGTAGATGCTTCCCACGTTGTGAGGGATAACATATCTCAAGTAAAATTGAGCATACTCAAACATCCGAAAGCTCCCAACTGGTGTGTAGAACTAATGGAGGCGGCATACAACCGCCTCACCGATCATTGAATCAAACCGCTAAAGGAGGTAAAATGGGATCCTCCTGCATCCTCATCGACCTGTAGAGAGATGAAATGTTGTGTAACCATGGGAATTAGTGGGAAACTCCTCCACAACTGACCATGTAACTACCTCCATCTCCCTGGCAATGTGTGTATGGTACCACTTAATCATCCAATTTTGTTCCTCAGTCTTGTGGAAAAGGAGTAGACTTCAAAAGCGGGAGACAATCTCTGGATCAGGAGCCTTACCCTTTGAGGGTGCTAATGAGTGTGTACTACTTGTGGTAGAGGAAACAACTGGCGCAGACCGGCACCGCCACTGCGGCATAAACACACTATGGTGATACTATCACTACCTTCCTCTTCAGAGGGATATGTCAATGGCAAGTCAATCCGAATGCTTTCGCCACCACCGTCAATAGGGTGAGGGGAATGCCCACAAGTAATCCGCCCCTCAAAACCTCATCCAAATGAATGAGGTGGCATAATCAACTGAAGAAGGCCGATCCAGGCCAAGTCCATCTCGTGAAAGGTAAACACGATATGCCACATTAACTAAATCAAAATCAGAACAAAAACTATCAATGAGAGTCGAATGTTGAAAATAAACTTGAATCGATTTGTTGACTTTGAATTTTAAATTTAGAATTTGAACTCATAAATGTTAAGTCGAGTTCAAATTATTTGGAATAGATTTCAAGATTTTGATTGGAAAGAGGAATTATTTAGATATACAATCTACTTTCAACAAATTTGGATATATATATATATATATATATATATATATATATATATATATATATATATATATATATATATATATATATATATATATATATATATATATATTTTTTGGAGGATGGTTCATATTTGAGTTTTAATTTTGATCTTGAGGTCCCTTTATTAAAAAATTTAAGTATGTTAAAGTAAAAGGGTCAATTTGCTTTTACATTGGATTTGAGATTTTTGGAATTTACTTACTTAGCAAATTTGGGTATGCTAAGTGAGATGTTTGAAAATAAATTCTTCTTTTAGTTTCTTTCTTTATTTTCCTTTGTGAAACATTTTGTGATTTGAAAAATGGAATTCTCATTTAGCAAATTTGGGTATGCTAAATGAGAAAATCCAAGTGTGTTTCGTTTTGAAATTTTTTTTTTTTTAAAAAAAAAAAGATTTTTAGAAAATTTAAGTATGCTAAGAAAAACCTAATGTGTATCTTTTGGTTTTGATTTTGATTTTGAAAAGTAGGATCCTAAGCAAATTTAAGTATGCTAAGGGAATTCTAATGTGTTTCTTTTGATTTTGACTTGATTTTGAAAAGTAGGATCCTTAGCAAATTTAAGTATGCTAAAGAAATCCTAATGTATTTTTATTTTGATTTTGATTTGATTTTTGGTTGAAAGTGGAGACTTCACTTTAGTAGATTTGGTATGCTAAAATGAAGTTCGATTTAATTTTGTGAAATGAAAATTTCACTTAGCAATTTTCAATATGCTAAATGAAATTCCAAGATGTGTTTAAAATTTTTATGTTTTGATTTTATTTTGAAAATGGAGACTTCACTTTAGCAAATATGGTATGCTAAAGAATGAAGTTCCAAAAGTGTTTCTTAAAAATTTTGTGAAATGGAAATTTCACTTAGCAAATTTGAGTATGCTAAATGAATTTCCAAAAAGGGTGTTTCAAATTTTTTTTTTTGAAAAGGAGATTTCATTCTAGCAAATGGGGTATGCTAAATTGAAGTTCCAAATATGTTTTGAAAATTTTATTTTTGTTGATTTTTGAAAAGGGAGATTTCCATTTAACAAATTTGGGTTCATAAGATGGAAATCAGTTATATTTCATTTTCCAAAGGTGTATATTTTGTGTGTGATTATTACTTTTTTTTTTTTGAAAGAGGAAATCCCAACTTAATCATATATGAAACATGTTAAGTGGCATTTCAAAATAATGTTACTTTATTTGGAGATGAAATTTTCATTCAATAAATTTGGGTATATTGAATGGAGATATTCATATGTGCTTTTTGAAAGTTTATTTTTGGTTTTATTTGAAAATAAAACCTCCATTCAATAAATGTGAGTATATGAATGGAGAGGTTCCATATGTGCTTTTCGAAAATGTGAAAGTTCCAACTTAACACATGTGGAATGTGTTAGGTGGAATTTTAAAGTTGTGATTTTGCTTGAAGATGTAATATCCATTCAACACATTTAGATGCATTGAATGGAAAGACCCATCTTCAAATTTTATGCTTTCGAAAACATCATTGTTGAAATTTTATTTTTGAAAATGAGGTCTTCGTGAAAGATGAATTGTGTAAAGAAACTCATTTGTGCTTTTAGAACATATAATGGTTGGAATTTTATTTTTGAAAATGAGGTATTCACCAAAATAAATTGAGTAAAGAAACTCATTTGTGCTTTTTAGAAAATGTTATTGTTCAAATTTTATTTTTGAAAATGAGGTCTTCACCAAAATGAATTGAGTGAAGAAACTCATTTGTGCTTTTTAGAAAATGTGATTCTGGGAATTTTATTTTTGAAAATGAGGTCTTCACCAAAATGAATTGAGTAACGAAACTCATTTGTGCTTTTTAGAAAATGTGATTGTTGGAATTTTATTTTTGTAAATATGATCCTACATATAACAATCATGAACATTGTTAGATGAAGGTGATTTAGGAAAACTTTTGTGCAAAATATTTTATTATGTGCATTTTGAAAGAGTATTTTTTGAAAAGCAAGATTTTTATGAAGGATTTATTTTATCTTTATTATTTTAGAATGAACCTTTCCTTAACATGAAAATGTTAAGGAGGAAGTCTTTAATTAATTTTTTTTATTTAATTTTATTTTACCCATTGGGGAACTAACAAGGGTTTTAGGTCCAACACGGTGAGGTCCTAAAACCTAAAGATGTTGGCTAGCTTAACTTAAGGATGAAATAAGCTAAGTGCCAAAATGAAAGATAGTCTTGGATTCATACCAAAGTATAACCCTATCGAATACTTAGATAATGATCATTTACCAAAGATGGAGAGAGGAACCATCCCCAGCAGAGTCGCCAAAAAAATCTATGGTGAAATTTATAAAGATTTCTAAAGAGAATGTATACTTTTATCTTCACTCTATGCGGGATAAAATGAAGATAGAAATATACTTCTCCTTTTATGCATTTTTTGAGACAACGTAGATCCTTAGATATTCTTATTGAGGGTGATTGGATATGGCATTGAGGAGAGGTGTACTATCTCGAAAGATAGAAATCACCACCTTATAATGGACCTAATCACCTTAATAAGGACTCCTAAAGACAATGGGTCTGCATATGTACTAGAGATTCTTCCCCAAATTTATATGGAAAAGTAAACCAAGGTTTATTTTAAACCAAGTTCGTTTCTACAGGGCAAGCCCCATAGTTAATTACATCCTAAGAAAGAGATTCTTAGAATACTCGATTAAGTAAATGATCATCAAAAAGATTTTAATATGTAGACTATCAATCGATTAGTTTATTTGGAAGATCAAATGAGAGTGATCAAAGAGAGAGTTATTATCAAAGCCAAAGGAAGGCAAGTAAAAGATGCTCACGATGCTAGGAAACCTAACGAGCATCTCAAACTATCCTATGGTTGGGCTTTATATTTTTGAAATTGAATGATTTATTTGAGTTGAATTTTATTAGACGTTTAGGACTTATGATTCCACAATACAAGGTTATGGAAATGCGTAAGAGGTGAGGATTTATGCTTATAACCCATAGAAGAGAGAAGCAACCTCAGAACCTAAATCTTGGGAGCCTTGGCGAGGGCCAAAAGCACAACCTAAATTTAAGGCG
Organism: Cymbidium sinense; assembly: GCA_021442155.1. Classification (NCBI taxonomy): domain Eukaryota; kingdom Viridiplantae; phylum Streptophyta; class Magnoliopsida; order Asparagales; family Orchidaceae; genus Cymbidium; species Cymbidium sinense. Next base: position 24,632,706 of record CM038220.1, on the reverse strand, counting down.
AAGATGGGTATTTAGTTTACCTCCAAGAGAGGAGCCCCAACCGACTTGGACTTACAACCACTGGGGAGCCAACTAACTCCCTATGATTTTAAATTCATGTAGCAAGTCATATGCTTTATGCAAGATAGCTAGGTTGTTATTTATTTTAGAAAGAGACTAAGTCCTTAAACTCACCCCTAAGAGACTAGATCATAAGGGCATGAAAAATGATCTAAATCTAATGCAAATACATATTATTTTATTTTTGGATCATTTGATTTAGGCTTATAGGATTCATATGCTTAATGCTTGAGAAATAAGATTATGGGCCAAAATTAGTGAAAGGGGAGGTGTGTTTCCACCATGGCTCTCAAAGGTCAAGCCAAGTTCTCTGACAAAGGTGGAAGCCCTCCAATCAAGAGTGTAACAATATGCTTTTATGCATGATGTTATAAAAGAAATACTCATCCAGCTAAGGGGTTATTAATTCTTTTATCTTGATTTTAACTTAGGCTTTAAATGAGGTCATGTGTTATTTATTTTTTAAATTTTGAGTTGATTAATTTGGTAGAAGATTTATTTTACCCTAAGAGCCTAATCATCATCCAGGTCATACATCAAGCAAGAAAGAAACTAGAAAAATATGCCACCTTAATGCACAAGCTAAATAAAACATCAAACATTTTATAAAGCTAGCGCAAGAAAATAAAAGGCCATTTGTGGTCGGGCACCACCGTACAAACCTGAAAATAAATTAGGTAGCCAAACTCTACCCTTATACAACCCGGATTACAAATGAATTAATTTACAATTAAGAAAGGAAATTTATGTCATGTGGGGGGGTGTGGGTCTTCATTTCTTCTTTCTTCTTTTGGTTCCTTCTTTTGGATGGTTGGAAGGTGGTAGTCCCAAAGACTTCACATGATACATAACATGTAATCTTATGACCAATGCTCATCCTAATCCCCCTATAACATTCATTATAAAATCCTAATTACAAAATTACATGAAAAGGAAAAGTAAATAACACTGCAAAATAAAGATTAATTAAATAAAGTATAAATCTCAAGCATGTATATTGGACTTAGACCCCACACATGGTAACCCAAGTCCACCCTATTGATTATGCTTAGGGTATAAGCACCGCACAATAAAAAGCTTATTTTTTTATTACAACCCTTAAGTATAATCCCCTGCAGAAAATAATGATTAGACTGAATCGCCCTACCTTCCATTCTACACACACTCACACTAACATCCAGACTAGAAATAACACATCATAAAATAAAAGCAAACATCAAGCCATGCACCACCCTAACTTAAAGCTAAAAGTGGTGACTTAACCTAATGTGTGTGCTTTAAAAGGTTTATGTGGTATGCTTAGCTAGGATTTATGGTTTGGATTTTCTAAGTGTGAAGATGTTCAACTTAGATGGGTGGTTTTGTTTAAGTTGTTTAGTTGATTTGGGTTGATTTTATTTTGTATTTTATTTTTTAAGTGAATCCTACAATTAATTACTGGTTTAAAGAGAAAAGAGAAGAGAACTTCTCTTTCCTTCCCTACCTTAAGCAATTTCTAAAGTGGATTCATATTTGATTTTATTTAGTGAATTTTTTATTATGTGTTTTAATTAATCCTAAGTTTAGATTTTCCCTAAACAAACCCATTCAAGAGAAAGGCATTTTAAGATTAAATAAAGTGAATTAAGATCACAAAACACACATCGCTTCATTTTCGTTCCCATCATTTATAACATTTATATGAATGAGTCCTTAGCATATCTATACACACAAATGGAAATGTTTAGCATGCTTTATGATGACTGCTAAGTGAGTTACTTAAGACAATTTGAATACTTTATGATGCATGATTTTCATTAAGTTGAAAAGAGGTTTTCTTATCCATTTTTCACATGCACATATGTATGTATGAAAGGTATAAGTGAGTACGGTGCCATTATTAGCACCAAGGGTGTAAGGTACAAGACCTACTTAGGGCTACTTAAAGTCTCACAACTGATTGTCCAGACTAATATACCACTTTCCTTAAAAATAAACACATGTACAAAAGAAATGAATGGAAAAGAGAGATGCAAAAAAGTTTGTATTTTTGTTTTATGTTTTATATGTGATGTCCTTCTTAAGTAATAGTATAGGAATGAATGGGAATAGAGCAGTGTTATGTTCTTTTCAAATGAACTATACACTTTGCCAAATCCTATTCAAAACCATACTAAAAGAAAGGAGAAGGAAAGCTACACTATGCACATCTTCATATTTATATCCACATGCAAGCTCATAAATAATTATAAGTAGCACACTTTCAGTTTTGGATATTTGATTTATAGATTTTGAAAATAGTTTTGAATTTAATAGTGATCATAGTCATTCATATTTTACTTTAGCCAAAACATGCAATTTGACATAAAGAAAGCATTTCATTTTGATTTGATTTTGAAAAGCATGAATGTATGAAACTCATATGACATACACATTTAGCATGTTAGGAAAGAACTAAAGTGATGAAAGCATGTAACACATTCACCCTAATTAATTCTTAAAGATAATCTTATGAAATAAGAAAGCTTAAAGTAAATCAAATTATTTTTTAAGGAAAGTTTGATTTTGTTTTGAGTTTGATTTAATTTGAGAGATGTGAGGTGAGTTTGTTGTTCCTAACCCATTCCCACATATGTTTGTTATTTTAGTTTAATTTTTAGGTGATTAGATCAATTTTATGCTTTAGTTAGGTTAAGGTATGAATTAAGTGTGTTAATTATCCCTTACCTATACCACCTTAGCATACTTAATCAAATAATTATGGGCCAATGAGATGACATAAAACCACAAAAAGAATTTAAATCAGTAATGCACCTAGGAAAGAAGAGGGTCTAATGCAATTAGCTCATGATTAATGATTAACGGTTAATTAAACTAAGGGTAACTTAAGTGCTTTCATAACCCCTCTCACACATGTGAGTTTGGTTTTGATTTCCTTAATGCACTTATGTTATTGAACAACTAAGCATCTACCCAAAATAGATTAATTGAGTTCTAGAAAGTTTTAGAATTTTATAAAATTAATTAAGGGGGTAATTAGTGAATTAACCCTTAATTAAGGTTGGATTAAGAAAGAAAAGGGGGGTTTAAGGAATATCTTAAGGAAAGCATCCCAAATTATTCCTTAGACCTCATATTCACTTAATCAAAACTTAATTGACTCAATCAAAATGTTAAACCATTAATTATGCCCTTAATTAAACTTAATTACATTAAGGGACTGATTAAGGAATGAACTAGAAATTTCCGTAATTTAACCACCAATAAATCCCAAGAAAATTAGGGGAGGTAGGAGTCATCCCATTAATTAAGTACAAAAAGTTTGGGATTAATCAATGGAGTAAATAGAGGATAATTAGCAAAATAAAATTCCTAATAAAACCCAAATTTAGAGAAAAGTACAATTCAAAATTCATTTAAATTATTTTTAGAATATTTTATGTTCAATTATCAATCCAATGCAATTTATTTCATATTTTTGTGATTTTTTTAGGCTTAGATATGAATTTAGAAAGTTTCCATGGTTAAATAATAATTAAATAAGCCTAATTAAATATTTAATCCCATCCCACGCTTCGACGCTGCATGCACTTTTCACGTAAGATATTTAACTTGTCACATCATCGTCCATGTCAATGACGACGCCTCACTCGATCGATCGGATGAGGTTAAAGTCGTAGATCAAATGGGTTAAAATGTGGATGCTGAATGTTTTAATCATGGTTGCCCATCTAAAATGCATGGATGGATGGCCTATGATCCTTCCCTATTCTTCTCTATGAGCAATGGAGACCATCCATCTTCTAGGAGAATATCTGAGCTCGATTGAGCTCGGATTGGATTGAAACTCAACCCACACCATCAACATGCAAAGGAGATCACATCCAATGGCTAACTTATCATGGGGGTAAAGATTCTCTTCACAAAGCTCCAAGAAAATTTAAAATTATGCTCAATTTAATGGCATACCTCACCAGAGCTGATCACCGATGCTCGATTCCCTTAGAGAAGTTTTGTCTAGTGGAGACGAAGCTTTGTTGAGAGTTTGAGGTGTTGAAATTGGGTAGATGCTTCTATGGACCAACTCCTCTTGCACTTGAGCTTGGTCTTAATCAAATTAGATCCTCCCTTGCCTTTGGAGCTTGGGAAAGAGCTTGGGTGAACTCGACTTGATCCCCGAGAGCTTGAAGGAGGAATTGATGGAGTGTAGACTAGATTTTAATGGAGCTCCCCTATTTTCAAGCTATTAAAAAATCGAGAATGGGAAATTTGATTTCACTTTGGAAGCTGGCTCACTTGACAAGGCTCCTCCGGCTTCCTATTTTAATGAAGAGAGTGAAGATTGAATTGGGGAGTATATCTCCCTTGAAGGATCGAAGGTGAAGGTGTTTGCCATTTTGATCCAATTAAGCTCATAATGGGTTTGTTATGTTGAGGTGTCCTTGAATTCAATTTGGCTGAGGAGGAGTGGATGAGGTGGCCATGTGCTTAAATCAAGTGGAGGGAGGATTCCATGTGGCCAATTTCAAGGAGGTGCTCAATTTTGGGATGGGTTTGTGACCCAAACCCATCATCATTAGGTCCATTAGTGACCATTTGGTCCACTAAGAGGATGCCAAGTATCCATGAAAAGGAATGGACCAAATTCTAAGTGGTTTTGATTTTGGGTTACCCTTTGGCCTAAGGGTAAAATGGTCATTTGATCTTGATTTCCATCTGGGCATGTTTGGTATGTTTGAAAAATGGGTTAGGCTAAGTTTCATTAAATTTTGAGTTGGTTTGATATGATTTGGCTCATGTTGACCCATTTAGGTCAAAATGAGTCAACTTGGGTTAAGTTAACCAGTTGGTCAAATTGGGTCAAACCAAGGGTTGGTTCAAGTTCATATGACCATTTGAAATGTTTTGGTGGCTTTGGTTTGATTCAATTTGGTTTAGGTTTGAATTTGGTTCAATTTAGTTCATTTAGGTCAAATGGGTTAAGATCAACTCATTTGACCTATTTGTTAGGTCATGGGTTGATTAATATTTGGTCATCTGAAATGGATTAGTATCTTTTTCCAATTTTGGTTAAGTTTGAATTTGGTTCAATTTGACCCCAGGTCAAGTTGGGTTCAAGGTCAATTGGCTAAGTTGGGCCAATTAAGGCTTTGGTCAAGTTCAACAATCATTTTGGAATGAACTTGACGGTTTCAATCAATTTGGCTTAGATCAAGTTTTGACACATTTTGACTTTTAGGTCAAGTTCAAATGGGCCAATTTGGGCTAATTTAGGCTCAAATGTTGACTTTGTCAAGTTCAAACATTGATCATGAATGAACTTAGGTCATTGGTTTCACTCAATTTGGCCTATGATGGATTTTGGCTATGTTGGGCTTCATTTTGGCTAAGTGTTGACTTGGTCAACCCTTAAGTTTGACTTGGGTTTGATTTTTGAATTGAGTTTTGATTTGGTGATTGAAGTTTGTGTTTATATTTGGATTTATGATCGAAGGATTGATTGAATCATGAAGAAAAGTCAAGGGTTTGGCTTGATTTGGAATTAAGTTAGCTAAGTTCAAGGTTTTGACTTGAAAGGCTTAAGTCAGATTTTGATTGAATTTGAGTTTGATTTTTGGAGTTGGTTTTGGTTATTTAAATTTATATTTCATTTAGATATGTGAATATAAATGAGAATACAAATGAGTTATGAGAAAATCTCAAAGATTTGAAGTGATTTGAACATGATCTAGTCTAAGTCCTTAAGAGAAAATCAAAGTGAGTTAGGAAAGATTTTGAACTTGGAATTGAATTTTGGATTTAATTTGATTGATTTTAATTTATATTTTATTTATATATATGTGAATATAAATGAGAATCTAAATGGGCTATGAGAAAATTTTATGAGTTTGAATTGATTTGAACATGATTTAGGCTAAGTCCTTAAGAGGGGATTAAAGGACTTAGGCAAGATCTAGAATTTCAATTATGGGCTTCAATCATAAGTTTCAATCATGGGTTGCAATCATGTGGCATTTATTTGAGTTTGGGAGAAATCAATTAAGCTAGAATTGATTTAGGTTTGATGTTGATTTGATTTGGAATTTGACTTGAAGGAAGGAAGTAAGAATGTGGTTCAAGCTATAGGGTAGGAAAATTTTCCTAACACCCCTAAGGCATGACCTATTCTTATGGCTAACTCCTCTAAGTCTCTAAGGCTAGGTTAAGTGTCCACCTAATCACTAGATGTGTCTTATGACTAAGGATCTCTTAAAGTCTAAGATGAGTCATATGTTTAAGATGGAAGGGGTAGAGAGCTCATTCTAAAACTGATGTCAACAAGGACCCGTCAATCTGATTGATGACTATCTGAGAATCCCCAAAGATGTTGATGCTCTTGACACACACTGTGATAGCTAACTCTTGACCGACAATCAAAGCCTCATACTCGGCTTCATTGTTGGTGTAGGGGTTGGAAAGATAGTATGATAATCTCATCATATCGTAGTCTGGAGTTAGGAGAAATATTCCTACCCCTGCCTTTCCTGGAAGAGTAGATCGTGGTGCTTCTCCTTTATGAAAAGAAGCTGCGCCATCAAAATACATCTCCCATCGACGGTTATCAACCTCCTCTAAGTTCATGATTTGTTCATCAGGGAGATCATCACTAAGTAGAGAATCAATAGGAAGTGGGTGTGTTGCTTAGTACCTACCCTTTTAACGCACGGAGGGGTATGAATGTGATATCATACTGTGAGAGGATCATGGACCATCATGCCAAACATCCGGATAGTGTTGGCCGTGTCATGAGGTATTGCAGTGGATTGGCTCTGGAGATTAAGTTCACCTTATGAGAAAGCATATAGTGTTCCAGCTTCTGAGATGCAAAGATCAAAGCTAGGCAATATTTCTCAATAGGTGGATAGTTTGCTTCAACAGGAATCAGATGACGGCTAAAGTAGTATAGAGTATTATGCATCCCTTTGTTGTTCGCTTGGACCAACAAAGCACTGAGAGAGTTGTCCAATGCAGTAGTATAGAGGATAAGTGGCCTGCCCGGGATAGGGGCTGTCAGAACTAGCGGCTTCACCAAATATTGCTTGATGTTTTCAAAGGCATGCTGACACTTGTTATCCCACTTTAACTTGGCATACTTTTTGACAAGTGCTAAGAATGGATTGCATCTCCTCGATAGGTTGGAAATAAAACATCTTAGATACTCCAGTCATCCTTAGAAAGATCTGAGTTGAGTTAAACTCTTAGGAGGATGCATTTCTAAGATTCATTTAATATTTTTTGAATCTATTTCTATTCCCCAGTGTCGAACAACAAACCCAAGGAATTTTCCTGAAGCTACTTTGAATGTACACTTCAAGGGACTCATTTTGAAGTTATATTATCTTAACCTTTTGAAAACTACTCTCAAGTTAAAGAGATGGTCTTCCTTTTCTCTGCTCTTGACTACTAGATCATCAACATAGCACTCAACCTGATGATGGATAAGTTCATTAAAAATTTGAGTCATGGCCCATTAGTATGTAGCACAAGCATTTTTAAGGCCGAAAGGCGTGACCTTATAACAAAAGGTTTCGATCGAGCTTTGAAAAGTAGTGTTTCTTTCATCTTCAAAAGACATCTTGACTTAGTTATAGCCAGATGATCCATCCATGAAAGAGAAAACTACATGAGATGAGGCGATGTCCACCATTAGTTCTCGTATAGGAAGAGGAAACTCATCCTTAGGACATGCCTTATTTAAGTCCTTGAAATTGATGCAAATGTGAATTTGGCCATTCTTTTTCTTAACCTGGATGACACTGGCTAACCAAGTAGGGTATTTTTCTTCCCTGATGAAACCAACATCAATCAGTTCCTTGACTTCAGAAATGACTTATTGTTCGATTTCTAATCAAATGCGTCTAGGAGCTTGCTTGATAAGGTTAGTGCTAGGATCTATAGTTAGTTTATGGACTGCTACGTCAGGAGATAATCCGGGCATCTCTTCATAACTCCATGCAAATAAATCCTTAAACTTAGTCAATAGCCTAACTAAGTCATGAGTTTCTTCATCATTCAGCAACGAATTGATGTACATTAGGTGTGGATTTTCTTCCATCCCGAGGTTGATTTCTTTAAGCTTGTCAATTATTGAATGGATCTCCTCTTCAAATTCTTTTGGTGCATCTTTGATTTAGAGATCATCTGGATCATCTGAGATTTCTAAACACACATTCTCATAAGAGTTGGTGTTGTGTGAAAAGAAGCTATGAGACTCTAAATGATTGGTAACAACTAAGCTGTTATCATCATCATCATCAACTTATATCAATAGTCCTACTCTTGTGCTTCCCTACCTGCATATTCCATAGCTTCTCAAAATACGCACTGCACGACCATGTATGAGGAACCAAACCTTTTTGTATAAGATTATAAACACAAGGCAAGTAAAAGTCAAACGATAATTCCATTAATTCTTTAAATGAATCTTCCTGAAGTTTTACATCAACTTTGTGACTTGGATGATGATCCCAAAAGAATTTCTTTCATATCACTGGAAGACTTAGGGGCTTCCTTAACTACCAGACCTTCAACTCTTCAGGGTTAAAGTGAGGTTAGAGCTAAGGTTCCCAACTGCTGCCTGATAGTTTTACATGCATCTAATTCAAAAATTTTACTTTATCTGGAGGCCCAGTCTTCGTCGTTGTCCAGCTTGAGTGTCACCTCCAATGAAATCCACTGGGAGGGGTTGGCTGGTATGCTAATCACATTAGACTCATCCTCCAAACTGGATTCCAAGTCAATATGAGTAGTAGGGGTACTCCTATGAGCTCGAACATAACCCCTATTGGCTGATGACCAACCAGGGGGTCTTCCACCTTTGGAACTGCCTCTATTTCTGCCTTTGCCTCTACCTGGAAGAGGTTGAGTCATCCTACCCACATGTCCTTATGATGAAATGAACTGTGGGTGGAATGTGATATGCGGATCTATTTCTTCTTCAATTCCCGTTTCTTGTTCACTTTGATTTTTATTTTCCTTTCCTTTTTCTTTTGCCTTTTCTTTTTCTTCATTTTATTTTTCTTTTGAATTTGAGTTTTGTCCAAGTTCACGAGAAAGAGTATTTTGAGGAAGATAGTAGATCACATCCTCATATATCTCAACCTCTCTAACTGAAAATGGCTTTCCATCTCCTTTGACACAGTATTCAATCCCATCCTTCTCAAACTTGATGTATATAGGGAGGATGGAATTATCTTGTTATCATATATCCAGGGCCTACCGAGCAAAGCGGTGAATGAGTATTCAAATCAGTGATATAAAACTTTGCTTCAGTCTTTCAATCACCTATCTCCAAAGGCAACACTATGGAACCTAAAGCCCGCTCACCTTGTGTTGGTTAGAAAAAATTTTATAGACTCTCCTTTCAATCTGTGGGTAAAAAAAATGGCAAGAATATAGAAATTCATCTTTTTGGGATGTCACGCAGATCCTTAGATATGCTTATTTAGGTGATCGAGTACATCATCAAGGAATAGTGTACTATCTCAAAAGATAGAATTCACTACCCTTTAATGGACCTAATCACCTCAATAAGAACTCCTAAGGATGGTGGGTCTACATATGTACTAGAGATTCTTCCCCTACTTTACATGGAAAAGCAAAGCAGAGTTTATTTTAAATCGGGTTCGTTAAGTTCCCTACAGGGGCAAGCCCCTATAGTTAATTACATCCTAAGGGACGAGATCCCTTAGGAATACTCTCGATTAAGGTAAATGATCATTATCTTCAAAGATTTCAATAGGAAATGACTATCAAATGATTGGTTCATTTTTGAGGATAAAATGGGATTGATTAAAGAGATGGAGTTATTATTGAAGCCAAAAGAAAGATAAGTAGGAGATGCCCACGATCCTAGGAAACCTAGCGAGCATCTCAAACTATCCTATGGTTGGGCTTTATATTTTTGAAATTGATTTAATATGTTTTAGTTATATTTTTTATTAGAAATTTAGGACTTATGATTCCATAACACAAGATTATGAAAATGCCTAAGAGGTGAGAAATTATGCTTATGGCCCATAAAGGGGAGAAGCAACCTCAAAACCTAAATCTATGGAGCTTTGGCAAAGGTCGAAAGCACAATTTAAAGATGGGTATTTGATTTACCTCCATAAAAGAGGACAAACCACCCGACTGTTTGGACTTACAACCGCCTAGGGGTGGCCGCCAACTAACTCTTTCTATGATTTTAAATACATGTAGGCAAGTCTTGTGCTTATGCATGATAGTTAGGCTATTATTTATTTAGAAAGAGGCTAAGTCCTTAAACTCACTCCCTAAAGAGACTAGATCATGTAAGGGCATGCTTCAAATGACCTAAATCTAATGTAATTCAAATTTCATTTTATTTTTGTTTTGGACAATTATTTTGACTTATGTAATAGGATTTATATGCCCAATGCATGAGAAATAAAATTATTGGCCAAAATTAATGATAAGGGAGGAGGTGTGTTTCCACCATGACTCTCAAAGGTCAAGCCAAGTTTCTCTAGCAAAGGTGAAAGCCCTCCAATCAAGAGTGAAGCAAGATGCATTTGTGTATGATATTGTAAAAGAAATACTTATCCAGCTAAGGGATTACTAATTCTTTTATCTTCATTTTATACTTAAGCTTTAAGCGAGGTTATGAGTTCTTTATTTTTAGTTTTGAGTTGTTAGATTTGGTAAAAGATTTATTTTTCTCTAAGAGCCTAATCCACATCCAGGCCATACATAAAGCAAGGAAGAAACTAGAAAAAAGAAGCCACCTAATGCAAAGCTAAACAAATCATCAATCAATTTATAAAGCTAATCGCAAAAAGAATAAAAGGTCATTGTGGTCGGGCACCACCGCACAAACTCAAAAAATAAATTGGGTAGCTGAGCTCTACCCTTATACAACCCAGATTACAAATGAATTAAATTACAATTAAGCATGGAATTCATTGTTATGGGGGTCTACAAGCTTCATTCTTCATTCTTATTTTCTTCTTTCTTCTTCTTTTCTTCTTTCTTCATTGGTCCCTTCTTTTGGATGGTTGGAAGGTAGATGCTCTAAGGCTTCACATGGTGCATAGGATAGATCTTATGGCTAATGTTCATCCTAATCCCCATAACAATCATTCCAAAATCCTAATTGCAAAATTTACATGAAAAGGAAAAGAATGAAAATCTAACTAACACCTGCAAAATAGAGATTAGCTAAAATAAATCACACAAATCCCAAGCATGTATATTGGACTTAACACCCTACACATGGGTGACTAAGTACACCTGGCCTATTGGATTATGCTTAGGGGTATAAACACCTGCAAGTAAAAGAATTTATATTTTTATTTATTACAGTGCCCCTTAAACACAATCCTTTGTAGAAAATAATGGTTAGACTAATATCGCCCTACCATTCATTCTACGAGCATACATCCTAACATCCAGTCTAAAACATATATCACAAAATAAAATAAACATCAAACCATGCACCTCCCTAACCTAAAGCTAGAAGTGGTGACTTAGGAAGTGTGCTTTGAAGGTTTCTGGTATGCTTATAGCTATGGCTTTAAGTTAGAATTTTCTAAGTGTGAAGCATGTTCAACTTAGAGGAGGGTTTCATTTAAGTTGTTTAATTATTTTTTGGTTGATTTCATTTTATGTTTTGATTATGTTCAAATGAATCCTATAATTAATTACTAAGTTATGAAGAGAGAGAGAGAGAGAGAGAGAGAGAGAGAGAGAGAGAAGAGGACCTCTCTTTCCTTCCCTAACCCTACAATTAATTACTAAGGTATGAAGACAGGGAGAGAGAAGAGGACTTCTCTTTCCTTTCCTAATCTAAGTAATTTTTAAAGTAGATTCACATTTTTAATTTTGTTTAGTGAATATTTTGATTAAGTATTTTAATTAATCCTAAGTTTAGATGAGCTCTAAACAAACCCATTCAAAAAGAAAGGCAATTTAAGATTAAATAAAATGAACCAAATTCATAAAACATACATCACTTCATTTCTTTCCCAACATGTATAACATGCATATGAATGAATCCTAAGCATATATATACACACAAATGAGAATATTTAACACACTTTATGATGCATGCTAAATAATTCATTTAAGGAAATTTGGAAGTTTAAGATGCATGATTTTCATTAAGTAGAAAAGGGATTTATTACCCAATTTTTATATGCATACATGAAAGTAAGAAAGGCATAAGTGAGTACAACGTCATTGTTAACCAGAGATGTAAGGTACAAGACCTACTTATGGCTACTTAAAGCATCGCAATCTCAGAGTTGTCCAGACAAATATACCATTTTCCTTAAATACAAACATGTGTATAAAAGAAATGAATGGAAAAAAAGAATGCAAAAATTTGTATTAGTTGATTCATTTTCTTTATGCAATTTATGTGTGCAAGCATAGGTATCATTCTTAAGTGATAGGGATGTGGTTTAATCCCTACCGTGCGATCAACAATCGAATGGCTAGGGATCATACCGTGGTTTTAAAAAGGATAAATAAATACTAAAATGTGCGGTTAATCTCAGCCGTCCATCCAAAATATGCGGATGGATGGCCAAGATCACCCCAGTTCTTCCCTGAGGATCAATGGAGGCCATCCATGATCTAGAGAAAGATCGAGCTCGATTGAGCTTGGATTGGAATGAGACTTTACCCACACCATCTTATGCTAATGACAAGCCTATCCAATGGTGGATTTCTCATGCCATGAATATTTCTTTCACAAAGGACCAACACCTCCTAAGCTAAGTGGTCAAAAAATTTCATACCTCATTAGAGGTGATCTCGATGAGGTAGCTTCATCTAGTGGAGACAAAGCCCTGTGAAAGTTTCAAGCCTTGGGGTTGAGTAGACCTATGGACCAACACCTCTTCTCCTTGCTTAAGGCTTTGATCCAATTCAACCTCTCCTTGCTTTGGGAACTTGAATGAGAGCTTGGGTGCACTCGACATGATCCCCTGAGGGAGTATGCAAAGGTAATTGAAGTAGATTTGAGTATGGAAGAAACTGGGAATTGAGTTGAGCTCCCCTATTTTTAAGAGAAGAAAATCGAGAAATGGCTATCTCAAATCCTCTAGAAAGCTTAGAATGCTCTCGATGGCTCTAACACTCTAGGGTTCAATCGACAATGAGTGTTCAATTCAAATGGAATTAGGGGAGTATATCTCCATGGCAAATCGGATGATCAACCTTTGTCCATTTTGATCCAAACCATGGAAAGGGTTGTTTGATCCGTTTGGAGTTGGCACATGGTCGGTTTGAGGTATAGAGTGGATTAATAACCTCCCATGTGCTTTAAATCAAGTGGAGGGAGGATTTTGAATTAGCCAATTTGAGCAAGGGGGTCAGGTTTGGCCTTGGGTCCATTTGGGATGACCCAAACCCATTGGGTTGGGTGCACCACTCTCCATTGGGTTCTCTTGACCTATTATGAAGGTATCAAGCTGATATGAAGAGGGCTTAACACAATTACCCATGGATTAGTCGTATGGCCTAGGGGTAGAATGGTCATTTGGCTAATTTTTGAATTTTAATATGTTGGGTATGTAGGTAAAATAGGTTTGGCCAAGTTCCATTGGATTTGGAGTTCATTTGATATGGTTTGGCACATGTTGACCCATTTAGGTCAAAATGGGTCAACTTGGGTCAGACCAATTGGTCAAATTCAAACCAAGGGTTGGGTCAAGTTCATATGACCATTTGAAATGTATTGGTGGCTTTGGTTTGATTCAATTTGGTTTAGTTTTGAATTTGGCTCATATGACTTCATTTAGGTCAAATGGGTCAAGTTGACCAATTTTGACCCATTTGACCTATTTAGGGTCATGGGTAGGTTTAGGTTTGGCAGTCATATGGAGTGGATTGGTATCTTTGTTTAATCAATTTTGGTTAAGTTTGAATTTGGCTCAACATGACCCCTTTAGTCAAGTTGGGTTCAAGGTCAATGCTAGGTTAGGTCTAGTTGGCCAATTGGGGTTTTGGTCAAGTTCAACAAGTGATTTAGAATGAACTTGACCCATTGGTTTCAATCAATTTGGCTTAGATCAAGTTTCGACATATTTTGACTTTTAGGTCAAGTTGGGTCAACTTGGGTCAAGTGGCCAATTGGGCCAAGTTAGGCTCAAATGTTGACTTGGTCAAGTTCAAACATAGCTCATGAATGAACTTAGATCATTAATTTCAATCAATTTATCCTATGGTAGATTTTGGCTAAGTTAGGTTACATATTGGGTTGTGTTGACTTGGTCAACCCTTAGTTTGACTTTGTTTGACCTAATTTGATTGATTGATCATCCCATGATGATTGTTGATCATGATGAGTGGCATGGGTGAGTTTAATTCAATCCAATTTGGTTAGGATTAGAATTTGGATCATAAGGGTACTTTAGGTCACTTTGGGTCAAGTGATCCTAAGTGGGTCAAATGGCTTGGTGAAAGCTTGATTTGAGTTTGATTGAACTTGCATATGGACTTATGATTGAAATAAAAATCTTTTTACAAGTGGTTTGAAGTCAAATAGGTTTCGATTCATTTGATAATTTCACATTCAAAGGAAGAATATGAAAAGATTTGGGGTTTGATTTTTGAATTGATTTTTGATTTAGTGATTGAAGTTTGTATTTATATTTGGATTAATGATTGTAGGGTTGATTGAATCATGAAGGAAAATCAAGAGTTTGGCTTGATTTGAAGTTGATTTGGCTAAGTTCAAGATTTTGACTTGAAAGGCTAGTTGGATTTTGAGTGGATTTGAGTTTGATTTTGGAATTGGTTTTGATGGTTTGAATTTATATTTCATTTATATATGTGAATATAAATGAGAATATAAATGGATCATGAGAAAATTTCAAGGATTTGAAGTGATTTGATCATGATTTAGGCTATTAAAAGGATTTAAGGACTTAGAAATTTTTGGAGTTTGAAGCTTGAATTTTGAATTTGGTTTGATTGATTTATATTTATATTTCATTTATATATGTGAATATAAATGAGAATATAAATGAGTTATGAGAAAATCCCATGAATTTGAATTGATTTAATCATGATTTAGGCTAAATCAAGGAATTTAAAGGACATATGAAATTTTAAATTTGGAATTTAATTTTTGGATTTGATTTGATTTATTTTTATTTATGTGAATATAAATGAAAATATAAATGAGTTATGAGACAATCTCATGAATTTGAATTGGATTAGAGTTGATTTTGGATAAGTCCTTTAAGGAAAATTTAAAGGACTTAGGAAAAGTTATGAATTGATTTTGAATTTTGGGTTTATTTTGGTTGGTTTGAATTTATATTTCATTTATATATGTGAATATAAATGAATTATGAGTAAATTTCATGAGTTTGAATTGGTTTATATCATGATTTTGGCTAAGTCCTTAAGAGAAGATTAAGAACTTAGGAAAGATTTGGACTTAGGAATTTTCATTCATGAGTTTTAATCATAGATTTCAATCATGGATTTCAATCACAGGGAGTTGATTTGAGTTTGGAGAAAATGAAATAAGATTGATTTGGGGTTTGACTTGAAGGAAGGAAGGTGAGGGATGGTTCAATCTAAGGGTAGGCAAATTTTCCTAACACCCCTAAAGCATGACCTATTCCTATGGCTAAATCTTCTAAGTCTCTAGGGCTAGGTTTAGTGTCCACCTAATCACTAGATGTGTTTTAAGACTAAGCAACTCTTAAAGTCTAAGAAAAGTCCTATGTCTAAGATGAAGAGGTTGAAAGCTCATTCTAAAAATGATGTCAACAAAGGGCACCCAACAGGTGTGGTGTGACTGACAAGGAACACCGCACGTATTGGTGTTGACCGAAATGATCAACAACATCGAAAGCTCACAAGCACTAATAGAAACAATCTATCCCTAGCCCAAGGCGCAGAAAGAATCCAGAGCTTAGTGTAATGTGGCTCTACTTATGTCAAGGACATAACAGAGGGAAGATAATCCACTAAGGGGTAAAGTGTGAACCTTCCACTAGGGAAGCAGGTTCAAGTCATCCACTAGGGGATGAGAGGCTTGATTTGATGAGAGTCTCACTGAGGAGAAATTTTCACTAGGGAAGAGGGTTGAATTTGTTTTAATTTTTATTAGGTTTGAATTTTTGAGATGAACCCTGTTGGTTTACGATGGACTGCACTAAGTAGGGGACATAAAGGATAAGACCTAACTCAGATTTACTAATCCAAAAAGGTAGTTTACTAAACACATAGTAGGACTAACCAACCAAAGGGATGTATTTCGGTATGCAATACTGCTTAGAAGAAAGCATAGACTTATATCCTCCAAAGTAGAGAGGCCTTTGCAATAATTGGCAAGGCAATAGATTGAACCAACATGGTCAATTGAGTGAATGTCACTAAGGGACTGAGACCAACTCAATGATAGTCAAGATTAATTTCATTTTTAGATTTTTTTTTTTGATGGATTTTGGTTTGCAATGGATCAAACCGGAGAAGGAGCTTATGTCGCCTAGACCAATCTCGATTTATTTAACCAAAGGGAGAGCTTATCCATGGATTTGTAATGATCAATTGAAGGGAGAAAGCTCAGGGATTCACATCTTCCACTTTAGAGGACCATTACCATCTTTGGGAAACAATCAACGACTGGGCAGCCATTTGTGATAATCATGCTAAAAGAATGCATCATAGTCTTATATCTTTCAAAGGAATGACTGGGGTAACTGCTTATGCAAAATAGATTGAACCACCTAAGGGTGACTATGGTGAGTAATGCACTGGGACTTATCTCAACTCAGGTAGTCAGGCAATTCCTATAGGGAGTTTTGCTGACACTACCCTAAATATAGGATGTCAGCTTGGGAAAAGGGGCCCTTTGGGGGCTTTAATTCTAAATCCACAAGCAAATTAATTTATTTATTTTGTTTAGTTTATTTTAACATGGACCCTATTAGTTTGCAGGAGATCAAACTAAGAAGGAGCTTATTTTAGCCTAGACTTATCTATTTACTAAACCAAGGGGAGAATGCATCCGCTAAAACAAATTCAACCACGTGGGTGGCTGGCTAGGAAAGGGAATTGTCCAATCCAAGTAGCAGTCTAAATGGGATTACAAAGGACATGGTGGCTACTAGGAAAGAGGAATTGTCCAATCCAAAAGTAGCTTGAGTAGTGTCTAAATGGGATTGCAAAGGACGTGATCCAAATAGAGTGCCCACAGGGGATGGGGCCACTAAGGGCTTAATCCAAAACCCTAGAGAAGATGACATGGCTAGTCATACATCTAATAGGTATTCAGTGTCCAACTCAAACAGAAAGCACGGAGACTCATATCTGCCAAGAGTGATATATCTACCATGTGAGTCGCTATCAGCATAGTGAACATCAACCAACCTAAGGTGTCCATTGGTTTGCAATAATCAGCCTAGGAAGAAAGCTCGGGGACTCACATCCTCATATAGTGGAACTAATTGTTAAGATAGTTTATTTTCAGCTTAACAGGTGCTATCTGACCTAGGGCGACTACTGAGTGAATGCCACTAGGGGACTTATATCAACTCAAAAGTAGTCAAGAGGAAAGGAGCCTCTAGGGGACTTATCCTAAGCCTTGAATATACTCGACCTAGTTAATCCATGATGGCTAGTTCAAGAAGAAAGCACGGGGATTCACATCTTCTTAAATAAAGTCAACATGAGGTAGCTTACTGGCTGGGTAGTGAAGCCTACCATACTAAGAAGGTGCTCGTTGGTTTGCAATGATCAAGTTGGGAAGAAAGCGGGACTCACATCTTCCAACAAATGACCACTAGGGTGACATACTAGCGAGGTAGCATGTAGATCGACCTAGAGCAGCTAATGAGTGAGTGTCACAGGGGGCTTGCTCATCAAAATAGCTCGAGATAAAAAATTTATGTTTATGTTTGTGCATGTGTTAAAAAGAATAGGATGCCTCTGGGGGACTCTTATACTTACCTTAAACACGCTAGGGGATTCGATGAAATAGTGCCACGGATGGCGAAAAAAATTCCCACTAAGAAAGGATACCGCTTGGGTTCTCTCACACCTATCTTAATAGCATCACGAGACTATGTTTGTTTTATGAAAGAGGGATAGGATGCCACTGGGGGACTCTTATACCTACCCTAGACACGTCACGGTGGATTTGCAAGACAAGCTAACAATGCTTCGAAAGAAGAGAAGATTTGATGAATGGAATCAAATTTTTTTTGTTCATTTTATTAATGATTATTTTCAAACATGATTTTTTCATGGGTAATATTTCTTTAGATAGAGCCCATTAATTGGAAGCATCGGGTGTTCCCCTTTACAAACAATAAGCTAATAAGATCCTCCTTGGTAGGCCTTCTCTATGACATAGGGGCCTTCCCAAGTGAGTTCAAACTTGTATCCCATCTTTTAACGGGCAACAATTAGTCTCCTTAGGACTAACACAAGTTCTTCTACTCTGAAAGACCTAAGGCAGACCAACTTGTTGTGAGCTTGAATCATTTTACCTTTATAAATCTAGAGGTTCTGGCATGCCCGTAGGCGACTCTCCTCCAAACCTTCGAGCTCTTCTAACCGCAACTTTGCATTCTGCTCTATCATAATCTTATTACCTAATGCTATCCTTAGTGACAAGAGTTGAACTTCTAAAGGTAGAACAGCTTTGGACCCATACACTAAGGAAAATAGGGTAGATTGAGTTGGAGTTTGGTATGTGGTGCAATAGGCCCACAAGGCTTCAATCAAGTGCTCATTCTATTATTATTTGTTGTCATCAAGAGTCTTCTTCAATATCTGGATGAGAGTTTTGTTGAATGCTTTTGCTAAGACATTTTCTTTAAGGTAGTAGATAGTGGAGTATCTCCAATCTATACTGTGTCTTCTGGCAAAGCTGTTGATCTTTGTGCTTTTGAATACAGTACCATTATCGGATATAATTCGTCAAGGTACCCCAAACCTATATATAATATGGTTCCTAAAAAACTGAAGCACATGCTGAGTTGTGACCTCTCTAAGTGGGATGGATTCTTTCCACTTGGAAAAGTAGTCGGTGGTAGCTAAGATGAATCGATGCCCTTTGGAAGAAGGAGGATTGATCGAACCTATAATGTCGGTACACCAACACTCAAATGTCCATGAGTCCAACGTAGGGTGTAAAATGTTAAGTGGTTGATGGAGGACCACACATGCACTTGACCGATGGCATCTCCTGGTACATCCATGCGTAATCATCGCGCTGTAGTATCCAAGTCGATCTTCATCTTCATCTTGACCAATTGATGTGCCCGCAGATCTGAATGTACCTTGATTACAATGCCAAGGGCTTCATATTTTTCTTAACAACGTAATCATATTTGGTCAAAGGATCGGTGACAATGCCATAAAGAGCATAAGAGAGAGCCCTCTATTTCACGATGGGCTTGTGACTTTTCTTGAGGTAGTTATCGTGTTCAAGTAATCTATGAATGGTTGCCTCCAATCCTTTATCCATTTTTACAAAGAACCTCCCTTCAAGAAAAAGTCCCTCATGAGTTCAACATCAATAAGGGATAGGACATGTCTATTTTAGACTTTTATTGAAATGGACTCATCTTCAGGACAAAGCCAACTCTTTGGCAAGTTTGGCCAAGGCATCTACTACTGCATTCTCTACTCGTGGAACCTTGTAGATGGTGACTTCAGGAATTTGGGCCAATAGTTTCAGGGTATACTCAGTACATGAAGCTCATTTGAGAACTTGGTAGGATCGAGATTGGCCGGTCATGATGATGTGATGGTATACTCCGGATAGCTTAGCCATGTCATGAGATACTGTAGTGGATTTGTTTTGGAGATCAAGTTCACCTTATGAGAAAGCATATAATATCATAGCTTTTGGGAAGCAAAGATCAAAGCTAGGCAATGTTTCTCAATAGGTGGATAGTTCGCTTCAGCAAAAATCAAATGACGACTGAGATAGTAGAGCGCTTTCCTTTCCTTTGTCATTGGCTTGGGCCAACAGAGCATCGAGAGAGTCATCCAATATAACAGTGTAGAGGATGTGTGGCCTACCTGGGATAGGGGCTGCTAGAATTGGCAGCTTCGTCAAATACTACTTGATGTCTTTGAAGGCATGCTAACACTTGTCATCCCACTTGAACTTGGCATCCTTTTTGACAAGTGCTAAAAATGGCTTGCATCTCCCTAATAGGTTGGAGAAAAGCATCTTAGATATGTCGCCCATCCTTGAAGGATCTAAGTTGAGTTAAACTCTAGAGGTGCATTTCAAAGATAGCTTTAATCTTCTGATATATTTCTATTCTCGAAACAACAAACCCAAAGGAATTGCTCCCCTCAATGCACACTCGGGAATTCATTTTGATATTATCTTAACCATTCGAAAACTACTCTCAAGTCAAAGAGGTGGTCTTCCTTTTCTCTGCTCTTGACTACTAGATCATCAAAATAACACTCAACCTGATGATGGATGAGTTCATTGAAGATCTGAGTCATGGCCCATTGGTATGTAAAAAGATTTTAAGGTCGAAAGGCATGACCCTATAAAAGATTGATCGGGTTCAAAAAAGTAGTGTTTTCATCTTCAAGAGACATCTTGATTTAGTTATAGCCAGATGACCCATCCATGAAAGAGAACACTGCATGAGATGAGGCAATGTCCACCATTAATTTTGGTATAGGAAGAGGAAACTCATCCTTAGGACATGCCTTATTTAAGTCCCTAAAATTGACGCATATGTGAACTTGGCCATTCTTCTTAACTGGGATGACACTACCTAACCAAGTTGGATATTTTTCTTCATTGTCAGTTTCTTCACTTCAAAAATGACCTGTTGTTCAATTTCTAATCGCATGCGTCTAGGAGCTTGCTTAATAGAGGTAGCATTAGGGTCTATTGCTAGCTTATGGACTACTACATCAGGAGATAATCAAGGCATTTTTTCACAACTCCATGCGAAGTAGTCTTTAAACACATTTAATAACCTAACTAAGTCATTGGTTTCTTCTTCATTCAGAATAACCGATGTGTACATGTGATTTTCTTCTCCCCAAGGTTGATTTCTTTAACCTTGTCTATTATTGAATGAATCTCCTCTTCAAATTCTGGTAGTGCCTCTTTGATTTGGAGATCATCTGAGATTTCTAAACACACATTCTCATAAGAGTTAGGGTTGTGTGAGAAGAACCTATTAGACTCCAAATGCTTGGTAACAACTAAGCAATAATCTTCGTCATCGATTGGACCCACTATACTGAATCCTAGTCTTGCTCTTGATTGTGCTTCCCTAGCTGTATTATTTCATAGCTTCTCAAAGTACTCTGACCTATGCTTGGACCATGTATGATGAACTAAACCTTTCTATATAATATTATGAATATAAGGCGAGTAAAAGTCAAATGGTAATTATATTAATTCTTTAAATGAATCCTCCTCAAGTTCTACATCAACTTCAGGACTTGAGGATGATGATCCCAAAAGAACCTCTTTTCATGTCACCGGGAAGACTTAGGGACTTCCTTAACTATAAAACCTTTAACTTTTTGAGATGTAAGTGAGGTAATATCTAAGGTTCCCAGCTGCTGCCTAATACTTTCACATAAACCATATTTGAATACTTTACTTTGCTTGGAGGCCTGGTCTTTATCTTTGTCTAGATTGAAAGTCACCTCCAATGGAACCCGCTGAGAGGGGGTTGGCTGGTATACTAATCACATTAGGCTCATCCTCTGAGCTAGATTCCATGTCTATGTGAGTAGTAGGGATACTCCTATGAACTGGAACATGACCTCTATTGGCTGATGGCCAACTATGGGGTCTCCCACCTCTAGAGTTACCTCTATTTCTACCTCTGCCTCAACCTAGTGGAGGTTGAGCCATCCTACCCACAAGTTCATATGATGGAATGAACTATGGGTGGAATGTGATATGCGTATCTATTTCTTCCTCATTTCCTCTTTCTAGTTCACTTGGATTTTTATTTCTCTTTTCATTTTCTTTTGGCTTTTCTTTTTCTTCATTCTATCTTTCTTTTGATTTTGAGTTTGAATTTTGTCCAAGTTCATGAGAAATAGTGTTTTAAGGAAGATAGTAGGTCGCATCCTCATAAATCTCAACCTTTCTAATTGAAAGTGGCTTTTCATCTCATTGACATGCCAATCCCATCTTTTCTAACTTGATGCACTAATGAAGGGAGGATGGAATGATCTTGTTCGATGTATCCAAGGCCTACCAAGCAAAAGTGAATGAAGTATTCAAATCAATGATAAAACTTGGCTTCTCCCATACCTATCTCCAAAGGTAACACTATAGAACCTAAAGCTCACTAACCTTGGTCATTGAATCCTCTCAACTTCATCCAATCTCCTTGGAGTATGGAGATATTGATCCTCAAATAAGCAAGGGTCTTTAGACTCATAATGTTCACCGATGCACCTAAATCCAAGAACTCGCAAGTCAACTCCCATGTCAACTGTGATGTAGGGACGGTTGTGCTCCAAGTCCCCCAGAAGAAGGTCATCATATGTGAAAGTGATCCCTTGAGCTTCTTTTCTATAATGTGCCACCTCACCAATAGTGATTAGTTGAGCTAAGCATATTTCAGGATCAAGTAGAGCCTTGATTACTGATTCTCTCATCTCTTTGGATAAGACAAGGGCATCATATATGCTTAGCTTAGATGGCAACTTTCTTAGATGAGAAAGGACATTATAGTCCACCTTGGGCTAGTCCTCCATAAGCATATCCAAGGGTGGAGCATCTTGTGTAGGGGCTTCTTGATCTTCTGTACCAATGACTTGTTTCCCTCTATCTTAAGGTGCTACCCTAGGAGGTAGAACCTTGTCACTATGGAGGTTGACTTCGGTGATCTCTTATGGCGGTAATGGAAGGTTGTACCGCATAAGTGCTCACCTAGCTTCTCCTATGGGACCCTCAAAATTGATGATTCCAAGTCTATCTCAAGAGGTGAACTCATGTATTCAAAGTAAAGTCAACTCAATCAAAAAGAAAGATCAGAATTGTTATAATTATTTTGACTTGAAGAGTTATCATTAAGAATAGAAGAAGACAACCCATCAGAAGTGACACAGATGTAATTCAAACTAGCTTTATTCTTCAAGTAAAGTGAGTGGGTAAGGTATTTGATGCCCTTATCTGATACAAGAGTTCTAGTAGAAGTAGCTAGCTAATTAAGAAGAGGTGGAAGCTAATTGTATGGAGGATGGACCACGAAGGGCTATGCTAATGGGCTATCTGGGTGACACATGCTACTTGTTGCTGCTCCCCCCTTTCCTAAGTTGGCATTAACAACTTGCAAACCTTCCTTGATGTTGGAGGTTTGAGAGTGCACCGCAAGGAAAGCTTGATCTTCTTGATAATTCTTCTTAGAGGTTTTGGATAAAGAAATATCCCAACCTTCTTGGTTTTGGTAGGATCACATGTATCCCCAAGGATTACCCTAATGGAACTGGATGGTTGTTCCACAAGGTATTCCTTTGGGATAACTACAGCACGTCTTGAAATTGTGTTCAAGCCAATCCTTGAATGTGAAGCAATCCTCCAAAACATGGCCTAGCATACGGTGGTAAGGGCAAAAGTTTGGATCATGACTTTTACCTACTTCCTCATCCCTAGGCTCTGTAGCTAAAAAATCAAGCTTCTTTAAGAGATTCTTAAAGACCTTCCTATTACCTCCTCTTAAAAGAATAAGGTTTGTTTAACTTATCTAAAAGAGTAGGTGGACCATAGCTACTGGCGACAAGTATGCCGCCATCCAGTGGTGGTATGGTCGAGGTGGTGGCCATGGAGGTCGCTATGGAGGCTAGTACCTCTGGTGGTAAAGGAGGTGGAGGTCGAGGTCATGGTCTCTCAGACTGATCTCTAGCTGGTTGTTTTCCCTTATCTATCACTGATTGCCCCGGCTTCCTCATAGACCTTTGTGGCTTTGCTTGGCAACGATCTTGAAAAGCAACTGTTGGCCTCTCCTTCTAGACTAGCCTTGTTGATTAGCTTCTCAAATGTCTTGATAGTGAAGCCCTAAGCATGAAGACCGCCATGGATATTCTTCAAAAAGAATCTCAATGGCATGTCAAGATAGTACTTCACTTCATAGTGTTATGCCATCGAGAATATAATCAACAAGGACTCACCGGTGTTGTTGTGCTACAACAAGATCACCTACAAGAACCCTTTTGTCGAGCTCCAAAGAAACCTCTTGATAAAGAGTTGCTCTAACTTAGCAAATGTCTTTCAACCATTGAAGTCATACCAATCGAAAGCAATGACCGCTAAGCTACTAATGAAGAGGCAAAAAAGCAAAGCATCACTGCCACCTGTGTTACAACAACTATCCTAAAGTGTGTTATGTGCTTCCTTGGATTTCCACTACCATGAAAGCTTTTGAAGGAAGGTCACAAACCCTTGGGATATTGGATATCATCAATCAGGGTCTACCCTTTGGAACCGATGATCCTCCCGGCTTGAGCCAATGCTTCCTTCACTTGCTACTCAACCATGGATTTTATATTTTTTCTTGTATGGAGGTACTTTCCACTACCTTCCTATACATGCTAGTGCTACCTTGCTCAATGGGAGGTAAAGTCTTGGCTAGGTCCAAGACAACTGTTGAATCGGTGTAGTAGGATGAACTAATGGGGCTTATTTCTGAAGCACTGAAACTACTACAAATAAGTCCTCTAACTGTCATGCCATTCTATCTATCTGCTCATCCTTCTACCTTAACTGATGTCAAAGGTGTTAGGCTAATACTGCGGTGTCTTCTGATCAACCTCATCACCTTCCATAACTTGTTGTTCCCTGAGAAGAGATCCTCTGGTATCATCCACGCAGACTCCAACTTAGTCGCCCAACAAGTCATCTTCATTGGGATGAAGCTGAAAAATCTAACTTTCTCATCATCTGACCAGTCATACCCTAAAATCCCGTTCTTTTCCATGAAATAATGTGTCACTATCTCATCTAAAGAATGATCAATCTGAGCATACAAATATCAGTAACTGTGATCACTATCATGTACCGAGAGGCACCGACCTACCGCCGCTGAGAGTCAATCCTATGTGGATGTACTCACTATGAGTGACACAGCCATTACATCTAGGGGTGACATCACGGGAGTTTCCACTATACTTGGTGTGGCACTATCATCTCGCCACCTTTGAATATCACCACCACATCCTCATATCCTAGAGTTGGTGAAGGGACAACTATGATGCTTCGAGGTCACCACTCCTTCCACACCACTGCTGGGGCAGAAGGTCAAGCAGGAGAGCATGACCTTGCCACCATAGGTGGTGTAGATGGGGTAGGATCCCTCGGTTGTAGCCGGATCACCAATAGGGTGCACTTCTCCCTGGATATGGCCTTCATGGCCTTTGATGGAACTGCAGACACTGTGACCTGGACTGGTGATGGTAGATGAGAGATAGAGCGGTGGGGTGGAGACACCACCTACTATCTATGCACAGGAGCTTCTCTCTTATGATGACTTGTCCCAATAAGGATGCTATCGATGGTCGACGGTAGTAAAACAAGAAAATCAATAAGTGTGGAAGCTACTGACTGGTGACTAAACCTCTGTCTCTTCCAACTGGTAATATGAGCTAAATGGCCCTATTTGGCCCTCTCCTAATGAATATGCTTCCCCACACTACGGGGATGATGGTTATGAGATCAAACTGAATCACTAACATCTGAAGCTCTACCTGCAAGACAAATAGAGGCACATACCACCTTCTCCTAGTAACTGTTGGCTGATGCTACACCACTGGTGGAGGTGATAAGTGAATCCTCCTAACATCCTCTCTATCTGACCCAAAGAGAGGATGGAACTGGTTTGCTATAATTAGTGGTGAAGTAATAACAAGGAACTCATCAATAGCTGAACGGGCTATTTCCTCCATCTCCCTTGCAATCCTAGTGTGGTACCACTTGATCATACAATTCTTACTCCTATGATGTGTCTAGGATGGGGAGAAGAGCTAGACCCATCAAAAGTAGAGAGGCAATCCGAATCGGGGATCCTTACCAGAGGGTACATGAGTGGTGTTAGCCTTACTGCAGCAAGAAACCATGGGGGCACTAAAATCTAGCAACCAGGCCATCAATCACAACTAAGGCTTGTGGGATTCTATGCTTTCCTCTTCAATGAGGAGATAAAATCAAAGGTAGATCAATTGATGACCGCCGCCAATCACCGTGGTCCTCAATTATCATGATGGGGAGTGCCCTCACATGTAATCCTCGCCCCCCAATCTATCAAAGTGGATAAGATGTGTATGATCGTGGGTTATCTTTGGTCCAAAGCCACCATACCATGAGAAGTGAAAATAACTGTGAACCGCCATTTCATCAACTTTAAAAGAGAAAATAACTATCATTGTATCAGAATGATCAGAAGAATCAATAGAAAATGAGCTTGCATCAAATCTTGTAAATTTTGATTTGAATTGAAAATTTGAACCCACATCCAACAACTGGAAGTGTTAAGTGGGTTCAAATGATTTGAAAATTTTATTAAAAGAGGAATTTTGAATATGAATCCAACTTCAAAAAATTTGGGTATGTTGAAAGATGGATTCAAATATTTTGAGAAGGATGCTTCCATAGGTTCATGTTTATTTGAATTTTGAATTTTGATTTGAGTACTATTTCCTTTAATAAATTTGAGTATGTTAAAGTAAGGGTCAAATTGATTTTATTTTTGTTTGGTGATTTTGGAATTTAACTTAAAAAATTTGGGTATGCTATGTGAAGTGTTTGAAAATGATTATTTTTTGTGAATTGTTGTTTTGATTTTTGAAAATTTGGGATTCCCACTTAGTAAATTTAGGTATGTTAAGTGAAAAACCCAAGTGTGTTTTGTTTTATTTTTGAAAATAGTATTTTTAGCAAATTTAAGTATGCTAAGAAAATCCTAAGTGTTTCATTTGTTTTTGGATGTTTTGATTTTTTTTTGAGAGAGTAGGATCCTTAGCAATTTTGGGTATGCTAAGGAAATCCCAAGTATGTCATTTGTGTTTTGATTTGATTGAAAGTAGAGATTTTACTTTAGCAAATATGGTATGCTAGTGATGAAGTCCCACTTAGTTTTGTGAAATGGAAATCTCACTTAGCAAATTTGAGTATGCTAAATGAATTTCAACAAGATGTGTTTGAAATTTTTGATTTAGTATGATTTTGAAAGTGAAAATTTCTCTTTAGCAAATTTGGTATGCTAAGGAAAGAAGTTCAAGGTTTGTTGAATTTTTTGGAATGAGCTCAATTCCATCTCAAGCATAAGATTTTTAGACTTTAAGAATTTAGTCTTAAGATAGTGATACACTAACCTAGAATGAGATTAGAAGATTCCATACATAGTTATGTTTTTAGAAAATTTTATATAGCTTGAACCAATCATTTCATATTGTCAAATTCAAATTCAAACTCATATCAACTTCAAAAAAAATTAATTTAAAATTTTTGATTTTTTTTAAACTCAAATCATTCCATGTTTGAATTATGAAACTCCAAATGATTGAAGCTCATCATTGAAATTCCAAAAATTTTAAGTTTTTGATTCTATCTTAATGAACTTAGAAATCAAATCAAATGTTCAAATTGAAATTTTCTCATAAATTTGTATTCTCATTTATATTCACAAATATAAATGAATGAATTCAAATTCAAGAATCAATTCAAAATCAAATCCAAATTCAACCAAGAATCCAAATTCAATCAAAATTCAATAAGTTTGAAAAATCTTGAACTTAGCTAAATCAAACTCAAATCAAGTTGATTGATTTTCTTCATGATTCAATCAATAAATCATGAATCCAAATATAAACATAAACTTCAATCATCAAACCAAAACTTAATTCAAAATCAAAAAAGTCAAAATCATGTTCATTGACTTGAAATTGTCAAATGAATCAAAATATTTGACTTCAATCCTTTTCAAATGATATACTTCAATCATAAATCATATTTGAATTCAAATAAACTTGAATTTTTTATTTAATTATTCATTGAAAATGAAATTTGACCTAATGAATCAAAATAATTCAATCAAATCAAAGTGAATTGAATAAATTTCATGTCATTTTTTGATCAAATATTAATCAATATCAAATTAAACCAAGTCAATATCCATTAGTAAGTTTTAAATATGAACCCAAATAGTCAAATTCAATAAATCAAATTGAATCCAATGGCTCTTTCAATCAAATTGATTATTGAACTTGACCAAATCAAATTAAACCCAATTTAAAAAACTAAAACCTAAATTCCATGAACCCAACTTGACCTAAAATTCATTATTTGTTTTAACCAAAAAACCAAACCAACCAAAGTTTTTGATTAATTTTATTTGGTTTTGAACTTATCATTTTGGTTTTAATAAAATTCTTTTGAAATCTTTGTTAAATAAAATTTATAACCAAATAAACCAAATTAATTATATGTAATGTTATTATTAATTTATGTATAATAGTTTATCAATATCACTTATTTATTTTTTTAACACTTATGTGCTTTATAGAACCATTATCCAATTTTCCAAATATTTGGTCTCATAATATGGTAATATGGTTCCATCAAATCAAGTTTAAAACATCATTAATTAGAAAATTAGTTTTAAATATTTATTTTAGCATGAAGTAGTTAATTGTATATTATATTTATGTTATTTTGCATTGCTTGTTCATTATACAATAAAAAAAATTATGCAAATAATTTTAAATGTCAAACTTCATTTATCCAAACCAAAATAACAATGAACCAAATTATTATTTGTTTGTTCAATTCATTTTATTTGGTCTATTCAATATTTTGAATCCAAACCAATCATTTTAAAATTTATCATCCAATCCATCCAAATCAACCAGATGCACACCCCTACCTAAAAGGTTAAATCAAGCCAAAATCAAATATAAACCAAATTGATTGGAAACAAAGATACCAATCCACTTAAAATGACCAACCAAACTCAAACCAAGCCATATTCAAGCCAATTTGGTCAATTGGGTCAAATTTAACCCAAATTGACCTAAAAGAATCAAATTGGCCAAAATCAAATTAAATAAATTAAACCAAATTAATTAAACCAATTGAACTAATATACTCTAAATAGTCATTTGAACTTAACCCAACTCTTGGTTTGATCTAATTTGACCAACTGGTCAACCAAACCCATTTTGACTTGATTTGACCCAAATGGGTCAAATTAACCCAAATTAAACCAAATGAACTTCAAATGATACGAAATTTGGTCCAACTTACTTTTGACTCATTTCAAATCTTCTCAAATCAAATCCAAAGCCAAATTACCACTTTGTCCTTGGGTCAAGGGCATCCCATGAGAAAAGGCACTTTCCCAAGTGGTCATTTCTCTTCCTTGGCAACTTGGCACTCATCCATAGTCCACATAGGCACCATGACATAACCCAAGGAGTGGTTGCAGCCATGACTCATGGGGATGTGAAATCACCTCACCTCTCATTGAACACTTGGCATGAAGGACACGCTCTCCCCTTGGCTAGACATATCCTTCATGGCTGACTTTCCATACCTTAGCCAACCATGAGCCACTAAGATGATTCTCTTCCATTCCCAACCACCCCAAGCCAAGTGACATGAGTTTGAAATTTTAAACAAAAGTGGAAAATGGTTCATTTCCTTCACTTTTCATTCAAAGGCTTTATGGATGAAGAAACCATCATTCTCTATTCTCCTAAGCTCCAAAAGCCATTAGCAATCATTCACTTCATTTTGGAGAGAAATACTCCAAAATCAAGGAGATTTCAGCAAGAAAATGATGATCACCGAAGGAAACTTTATCTCGACATCAAGGCGAGGATCTAAGCTCAGTCCAAGGTACCTTCCCACACTCGACAACGTGCGTGAGTAACCACCACCGCTAAAAATATCCCCGGTGAGGTAACCTTCAAAAATCATCCCTAGATCTTTCATTTGTGATGGATTTTGCTATTTTTAAATCTACCTAGATAAGCATTTTTTATTTTAAACTATCCAATTAGAAAATAGAATTTTCAAGTGTAATGTGCAAAAATGAGTCCATTTGGACAGTTTTCACTTAGAAACTTTTTTTTTCTAAAACTAGATTTTACTATTCACCATCTATAGCGTATCAAAAGATCAAGAATTATAGCGTGATCCCTTCGATCACTGATGCAATCCACATCAAATGGTGCGATCAAACATGATCAATTGCCATCGATCAAATTGCTTGATCATGCAAGCCTTCAATCACGCAAGATATGGACCGGATCAATGATCATCTAAAGTGAGCAATTCACTTCCATGGTTTGATTTTCTAGCCCATCATGATGCGCCATCAAAATCACTGGTGATGAATTGCCACGCGGCACCGCTAATCAATCATGGCGCCACTGACAGGGTGGATTTTGTGATTTAAAAAATTAATTAAAGTTACCTAAAACTTTGAAAATACATAGAAAATAAAATACTTAACCATAAATTGCAAATAAGGGCTCATTGGATTCATCTTTCCAAGAGGAATCTAACAAATAAAAAATCTCCAAATTTTACTAAATATTTTTAAATTAATTTAAGTTTTAGTAAAAATCAAATATCTTTAATTAAACTAAAAATACATGTTAGATTAAGTTAAAATTTTCAGAGATTAAAATTGATGTTAAAATATAATCACCATAACAATTTCTAGTCAAAATGACCTCTAGATTAAAATATATTGAATTTTGAGAGTCAAATAGTTTATTTTAATAAAATAAATTAGCATAATTCTTAAAAATCACTTAAATCAATGGAAACTTAAAAAATAAATAACTAAATGTAGAAAAACCAAAAAAAATATAAATAAGAGCTCATTTTAAAGATAATTTAGAGGTGAATCTAATAAAATTATTTCTAACTAAATTAAAATAGTAGATTTTCTTTAATTAGAGTTTATTTAGAAACATAATAATCTTAATTACTCCCTAATGACTTTATTACTTAATTCCAAACTTCTCAAACAAGTTTAGTGGGATGACTTATGCCTTCCCTAATTTTCTTGGAATTTATTAATGAGTTAATCATAGAAATTAAGTAATGAATCCCTAATCACTCTCTTAATGTAATTGGGTTAATTAAGCATGTGAATAGTGGTTTAATTCCTTGATTAAGATAATTAAACTTTATTTAAGTGATTAGGAGGTTTATGGAATGATTTTGGGATATTTCAAGCTATTCCCAAACCCCTTTCTTCAAATCCAAATCTAATTAAGGGTTAATCCACAATGATCTACTTAATTAATCAAATTAAATTTTAAAACCAAAAATTAATCCAAAAACTTAATCAATCCACTTGGGTATATATTGGTGTTTAACCTAAGTAAACAATGAAATCATCCAACCCATATGTGTGAAAGGTTATGAAAGTACTTAAATTAAACCTTTTTGCTAAATTAATCATTAATTATGAGCTAATTGTATTAGGTACTTTTTTTTTCTATGATGTATTGCTGATTTAAACTCCTTGGAGTTTTATGTCATACATTGGCTCATAATTATTTGATTAAATATGTCAAAGTGGTATAGGTAAGGTAATTAAATGAACTTAATCTACACCTTAACATAAAGCATAAAATTAATATAATCACCTAAAAATTAAACTAAAAAGACACATTTGGGAATAGGATTCAAACCTTCTCACACTTTCCAAATTCAAATCAAACTCAAAATAAATGAAAGTCTCTTTAAGCAACTTTGATTCTCTTTAAATGAACTGACTTCATAAGATTATCTTTAAGAATTAATTAGAGTGAATGAAATTATATACTTACATCACTTTATTTCTTTTCTAGCATGCTAAATGTGTATGTCATATGAAAATCATGCATTCATGCTTTTCTAAAATCAAATTCAAAATGAAATGTTTTCTTTATGTCAAATTGCATGTTTTGGCTAAAATAAAAATATGAGTGGCTATTATCACTATTAAATTCAAAACTATTTTCAAAATCTATAAATCAAATACCTAAAACTAAAAGTGTGCTACTTATAGTTTATTTATAAGCTTGCATGTGAATATAAAAATGTGTCTTATGTTTGCTTTCCTTTTCCTCTTAATATGGATTTGAATAAGATTTGCAAAGTGTATAGTTCTTTTAAAAGAACATAACACTTGCTTAAATCTATTCTTATCCTCTTCCATGTTATGACTTAAGAAAGATCCTTACACTTACACATATAAATTGCATAACCAAGTTCAAACATAAGTACAAACTTTTGCATCTTTCTTTTCCATTCATTTCTTTTGTACATATGCTTGTATTTAAGGAAAGTGGTATATTAGTCTGGACAACCCCGAGGTTGTGAGGCTTTAAGTAGCCCTAAGTAGGTCTTGTACCTTACACCCCCATACTCACTTATGCCTTTCATACATACATGTGTGCATGTGAAAAATGGATAAGAAAACCTCTTTTCTACTTAATGAAAATTATGCATCATAAAGCATTCAAATTTTCTTAAGTAACTCACTTAGCATTCTTATTTCATGTATTTCTTTTTGTACATGCACATGTATTTAAGAAAAATGGTATATTAGTCTAGACAACCCCCGAGGTTGTGAGGCTTTAAGTAGCCTCTAAGTAGGTCTTGTACCTTACACCGGTTAACAATGATGTACTCACTTATGTCTTTATACTTGTAAATGTGCATATGAAAATGGATAAAAGAATCACTCACTTAAC
Organism: Cymbidium sinense; assembly: GCA_021442155.1. Classification (NCBI taxonomy): domain Eukaryota; kingdom Viridiplantae; phylum Streptophyta; class Magnoliopsida; order Asparagales; family Orchidaceae; genus Cymbidium; species Cymbidium sinense. The sequence continues at coordinate 24,599,931 of CM038220.1, read as the reverse complement.
AAAAATCATGCATACATGAAACATTCCAAGTTTCTAACCTCTTAGCATTCATTAAGGTGCTAAATACTGCATCACATGTATAGATATGCTTAGGATTCATTCATGCATGATACACATGTGGGAAAGAAATAAAATATTGTGTTTTGTGATAGTAATTCACTTTACTTAATCTTAAAATGCCTTTCTTTTGAATAGGTTTGTTTAGAGAAAATCTAAACTTAGATTAATTAAAACACATAATAAAAACATTCACTAAACAAAAATCATTAATGAATCTACTTAGAAATCACTTAAGGGAGGAAAGAGAAGTTCTCTTCTCTTTCCTCTCTCTTACAACTTAGTAATTAAGTAGGTTCATTCAAACCAAATCAAATCATCAAATAAAATTAACCCATATCAACTAAACAACTTAAATGAGACCACCCTTCTAAGTTGAATCTTTTCACACTTGAAAATCCTAACCTTAAAGCCTAGCTAAGCATACCACACAAACCTTACATGGCACACACATTAGGCAAAGTCACCACTTCTAGTCCTATGTTAGGTGGCATGGTTTGATGTTTATTTATTTGATGTGATAGTTTTAATGATAGGGTGTATGTGCATAGAATGAATGGATGATTTAGTCTAATCATTATCTTATATAGGATTGTGCTTAAAGGGGTATAATAAAAATATAATGCTTTTGTCGTGTGTTAATAAGCATAATCCAAAATAGGCCGTGGACTTGGTTACCCATGTGTGGGGTGCTAAGTCCAATTTAATATACATGCTTGGGAATGTGTGGTTTGTTTAGCTAATCTCTTTTGTGTTTTAGTTAGATTTACTTTTTTCATGTAATTTACAATTAGGATTTTGGAATGATTGTTATGGGGATTAGGATGAGCATTGGTTATAAGGCCATCTTATGTACCATGTGAAGCCTTTGGAGCATCCACCTTCCAACCATCAAAAGAAGGAACCAAAAGAAGAAGAAGAAGAAGAAAGAAGAAAGAAGAAAGAAAAATGAAGAATGAAGACCCCATAACATGAATTCCTTGCTTAATTGTATTGAATTCATTTGTAATTCCATGGGTTTTATAAGGGTAGAGCTTGGCAACCCAATTTTTTTTTCAGGTTTGTGCGGTGGTGCCCGACCACACTTGGCCTTTTATTCTTTTGCGTTAGCTTTATAAAATGTTTGATGTTTTGTTTAGCTTGTGCATTAGAAATGACATGTTTTCTAGTTTCTTCCTTGCTTTGAAGTATGGCATTAGCTCTTAGGAAAATAAATCTTCTACCAAATTAATCAATTCAAAATTAAAATAAATAACTCATAACTTCATTTAAAGCCTAAGTTAAAATCAAGATAAAAGAATTAGCAACCCCTTAGCTGGATGAGTATTTCTTTTACAACATCATGCACAACAGCATATTATTCACTCTTGATTTGGAGGGCTTCCACCTGTGCCAGAGAACTTGGCTTGACCTTTGAGAGCCATGGTGGAAACACACCTCCCATCTTGTTGATTTTGGCCCATAATCTAATTTCATGCATTAGCATATGAATCTATAGCAGTCAAATGATTGTCCGAAAAAATAAAAATAACATGTAATATGATTTGCATTAGATTTAGGTCATTTGAAGCATGCTCTTACATGATCTAGTCCTTTAGTGAGTGAGTTTAAGGACTTAGTCTCTTTCTAAATAAATAACAGCCTAGCTATCTTGCATAAAGCATATGACTTGCCTACATGAATTTAAAATTAGGGAGTTAGTTGGCGACCCCGGTTGAAATATTGGGTGATTTATCCTCTCTTATAGAGGTAAATCATATGGCCATTTTCACCTTAGATTTAGGTCATGCTTTGGCCCTCGCTAAAGTTTCTTAGATTTAGGTTCTAAGGTTGCTTCTCCTCTTTATGGTCCACAAGCATAAATCCTCACCTCTTAGGCATTTCATCTTGTATTGTGGAATTATAAGCCTAAACTTCTAATAAAAATTCAACTCAAATAATAATTAAATTTCAAAAATGTAAAGCCAACCATAGATAGTTTGGGATGTTTACTGCTTCCAGTATCCTAAACATCCCCTACTCACCTCCATTTGGCTTTGATAAGAAATCCCTCCTCTTGATCGATCCCACTTGATTTGCCAAAAAATAAACAATTGAATAGTCCCACCTATTGAAATCTTTGGACATGAATCATTTACCTTAATAGTATTCTAAGGAATCTCTTAGGATGTAATTAACTATGGGGCTTGCCTATAAACTTAACGAACTCATTTAAAATAAACCCTACTTTACTTTTCCATGTAAAGGGAAGAATCGTATACGCAAAGCTCATAGTCTTCCTTATGAGGTGATTAGGTCCATTGTAGGGTGGTGACTTCTATCTTTGAGATAGTACACCTTCCCTCAATGTCTTATCACCTAATAAGAATATTTGTGAATCTATGTGGCATCCAAAAGATGAATTTTTATTTTCTTTTTTCTCAAGAATGATAATGGAAATTTTTTCACCAATAGATTTTCGACTTCTCGGATGGTTCCTCTCTCCATCTTTGATAAATGATCGTGTCTGGTATCAGAAAGGTTTGTACTTTGGTATGAACCCAAGACTATCTTTCTTTCATTGGCACTTAACTTATTTCATTCTTAGTGAGTTAGCCAACATCTTTAGGTTTTAGGACCGCATTCCTTGTTGGTCTTAAAACCCCCATTGGGTTCTCCAATGGGTAAAATAAAAAGATCTAAATAAAAATGTACATGATAAGGAAAGGTTCATTCCTAAAATAATGAAGACAAAAATAAATTTTCCATAAGAACTTTGCTTTTCAAAAGCCTTCAAAAAATGACTTAATAAAATATTTTCACAAAATTTTATTATCATTTCATAATTGTTAAATGTAGGTTTCAATAAAACTAATAAAATTTTTTCCAAAAGCATAAAATGAACATCTTCTTTCAATTCATTTTGATGAAGATTTCTTTATAAATGAACAATCATCTTTTCAAAATCAAAATCATAATAAAATTTTAAAGCACACATGAATCTTTCATTCAATACACACACATTTGAATGAATTCATTTCAATTAAATTTTCAAAACACATATGAATCTCATTTAATATACTCAAATTTATTAAAATGAAGATTTCATTTTCAAAAAAATAAACATCATTTAGAAATTTGAACATATCTCACATATTTTTAAAATTTCTTTCAAAAAAAGCAACAATAAAAAAAAATTTTCATTCAAAATATGATTGATCTTCATTCAATATCAAATTTATTGAATGGAATTTTTCAAAATAAAATAATAACATATTTCAAAAACAAACATATGAACATTTCACATTCAAATTTATGAAGATTTCATCAAAATCAAAAAAAATCAAAAATCATATTTTCAAAAATAATGAATTTCATATACAAATTTATTAAATGAAGTTTCAAATCAAAATTCAAAAATTTTTCAAACACATTTGAATTTTCAATCAAATTTTTAAAAATTTCAAAAAAAAAAATAAAATATTTTGAACTTCATTTAGCATACTCAAATTTGCTAATGAAGTTTCCAAAATCAAAATCAAAATCATATTTGAAAATATTTGAACCCATAACATACAAATTTGTTATGAAGTCAAATTCAAAATAATTTTCACATATTTGAACTTCATTGCATACTCAAATTAAAGTAAAGTTTCCAAAAAATCAACAAAAATTTTCAAAAACATATTTGGAACTTCATTTAGCATACTCAAATTTGTTAAGTAAAGTTTCCCCAAAATAAAAAAAAATCAATCATATTTTAAAATTTTAAAACACATTTGGAACTTCATTTAACATACCCAAATTTGTTAAGTGAAGTCTCCAACCAAAATCAAAATTTTCAAACACATTTGGAACTTCATTTAGCATACTCAAATTTGCTAAGTGAAGTTTCTCAAATCAAAATCAAAATTTTCAAACACATTTGGAACTTCATTTAGCATACTCAAATTTGCTAAGTAAGTTTCCAAAGTCAAAACCAAAATTTTCAAACACCTTTGGAACTTCTTAGCATACCAAATTTGCTAAGGAAAGTTTCCATTTTCAAACAAAATAAAATCAAAATTTTGAACACACCATTTGAATTTCATTTAGCATACCCAAATTTGCTAAATGAAATTTCATTAAAACCAAGTGGGACTTCATCTTAGCATACCAAATTTGCTAAAGTAAATCTCCACTTTCAAATCAATCAAAACAAATGAAACACTTAGGATTCCTTAGCATACCAAATTTGCTAAGGATCTCCTTTTCAAAATCAAAACATCAAACAAAAATGAAACACTTAGGATTTTCTTAGCATACCAAATTTGCTAAGAATCCTATTTTCAAAAATCAAACAAACACACTTGATTCTTCATTAGCATACCTAAATTTGCTAAATGAGAATTCCAATTTTCAAAATCAAAACAATTTCACAAAAAAGAAACAATTATTTTCAAACACTTCACTTAGCATACCCAAATTTGCTATAAGTAAAATTCCAAAATAATCAAACAAAACAAAATCAATTGACCCTTACTTTAACATACCCAAATTTGTTAAAGGAAAGGGTCCTCAAATTAAAATTAAAATTCAAACAAACATGAACCTATGGAAGCATCCTTCTCAAAATATTTGAATCCATATTTCAACATACCTAAATTTGTTGAAGTTGGATTCATATTCCCTCTTTCAATCAATCTCAAATCTATTTGAACCCCACTTAACACTTCCAAGTTGTTGGATGTGGGTTCAAATTTTCAAATTAAAAATTCAAAATCTATAGAGAAATCGATAAGTTCATTTCTCATTGCATCTTTCATAGCAAGTAGTTTGTTTTATAATTTTGAAATGGTTTCAAAAATTTATCTTTACTTTCCCCACAAGATGGATCTGGCCTTAGATCGGCCAACTCTGACCATACCACCATTCACTTTGGGGGGATTTGAGGGAGGAAGATCACTTGTGAGGGCACTCCTCACCAACTTAGGTGAGGCGGTGACGGTAGAGCCGATCATCAATGACCATTTGATGATGTCCCTCACAAGAGGAAAGGGAAGTACCATGACTTAGTTATAGTAGTAGTACGACCATTGTATTCTCCCGAGTTGCTCATGTTGCCCGGAGGCTAGTACCCACTCGTACCCTAAGGGTAAGGCTCCCTCTTGTGGCTTGCCTCCACATTTGAGTAGGGTCTAGCACTCATCCCACCCCACTGAAGAATAAGAACCGCATGATCAAGTGGTGCCACACTGATAGGAGCTAGGGATGAGCCCATGGATGAGTCTCCCATTGTCACTTCACTCATAAAAACCGCCCCATCTCTTGGATCTGACAGAGAGGATGCTGGGAGGATCCTCATCACCTCCTCCAATGGTGCGACCACAATTTCTGCGAGGAGGTCACGCCGCCTCTCCTATCCATGCTATGCAGGTGAGCATATGATGCTCAAAGTCTGACAATTTGATCTTGAGATCCATTATCCCCACAAAGTGGGGAAACATCATAGAGAGGGCAGGAGGCCATACACATTAGTAGGAGAGAGGATTCAGTGGCTGCACTCATTGATTTTCCAGGCGCTACCCGCATCGCATCAATAATATCTTCTACAGGACTAGCCACCACAGAGGGCGGTCTCCTATGAGAGAGTCGATGGTGTCTCCACCCCACCGCTTTACCTCATCCACCACCGCCATCAGTTACAACATCTCCCATTCCATCAAGGCCATGAAGGCCACATCCGGGGAAAGCACCTGGTGATCCTGGATGGGATCCTACCCATCTACACCACCTATCAGGTGAGGTGAGCTCTCTGCAACCTTCCTAGTAGTGGGTGGGAAGGAAACCAAAGCATCGTGGTCATCCTTCACCACCCACAAGACAGAGATGTGGTGAGCATATTGTGAGAGAGATGATAGGCACATGATAGTGGAACATCCTAGATTATTACCCTCAACTAGTGGAGGTGTCCCATCTAGTGAGCCCACATTGATTGACTCTCCAATAGTGAGGTCTGGTCTCTGCATGATAGTGATCACACCCCAGATCATTTATTTCCATTAGATTGATCATTCTCTAGATGAGATAGACATTATCTTGTAGAGAAGGAGATTTTAGGTATGACTGGTCTGATGAGGAGAAGGTCAGCTTTGATCCCAATGAAGATGATTTGTTGGGAGACTCGGTGCATGGTAGATACAAAGGATCCTCTCGTGAGAGCATCACATGGAAGGTGTTGAGCTGAGCAAGAAGACACCACTCAACCCAACACCTCCTAGCATCAAAAGGATGAAAAGATAGAAAGGATGGAGAAGAGGCTCGAGATCTATTAGTGCAAGCATTGCGAACCAAAGCCCCAACAGTTCATCCTACCATAGTTGAGACTAGCCAGCCATAGTTGGTGCATTTCTTGGACCCAACCAAGACTTTACCTCCAGTAGAGCAAGGTAACACCAAAGATGTATAGAAGGTAGTGGATAGTACCTCCATACAAGAAAAGGATATATCCATGGTTGAGCGTGAAGGAAAAGCATTGGCTCAAGCCCAGGATCATCGCCCAAAGGGTAGACCCTACCTGAGGAATTTGATGCAATCCAATATCCCAAGGGTGCCACCTTCCTTCAAGAGTTTTGATGGCAGTGGAAACCCAAGGTATCATATTTCACACTTCAGAGCTAGTTGCAATGTGGTAGATGCTTTATTTCATCTCTTCATCAGCTTATAGGATAGCTTTTGATTGGTATGAACTTCCCAATAGTTCAAGAAAGACTTTGTTGAGTTGGAGCAACTCTTCATCAAGAGGTTTCTGGAGCTCAAAAAGGGTCACTTTCTCTCAACAAAACCATAGAGTCTCTTGATTACATTCTCATATGGCATAATTTGAGTATGAAATGAACCATATCTAATAACATGCCATCAGATTCTCTTAAGAATATCCATGGCCCGTCACTTCATGCTCAAAGGTTTCACCATCTTTGAGAAATTAATCAACAAGTGGCTAGCTTGGAGGAAAATCAAGCCTTCTAGATCTACCAACAAAGCCGAAGATATATGAGAAGAAGCTGAATGATAGAGATAAGGGGAAATACAACCAGTAATTTGAGAGACCTGCGGCCCCACCAGCACTCCTCCTCTACCACCAGAGGCAACCCTACGCCTCATACCTCCATGGCACACCTCCTCATCCATACCATTACTAGTGGCACACATACCACGCAAGTAGCTACCATCCACCTACTCTTATGGATAAATTAAACAAACCATACTCATTTAAGAGGGAGGTAGTTAGAAAATCTTTAAGAATCTTAAAGAAACCTGACTTTCACCAACCTAGAAGGCCGGAGGAAGTGGGAAAAAGCAATGATCCTAACTTTTTCCCCTACCATTGCATGTTAGGTCACATTTTGGAGGATTGCTTTACATTTAAGGACTGCTTGAACATAGCTTCAAGATCGGTTATAGTCATCCCAAAGGAATACCTTGGAACAACCATCCAATTCCATTAGGGTAATCCTTGGGATGACATGATCCTTCCAAAACCAAAGAAGGTTGGGATATCTCCTTATCCAAAACCTCTAAGAAAATTATCTCCAAAATCAAGAAACTTTCTTCATTGAGTCAACCTAAACCTCCAACATCAAGGTTTGCAAGTTGCAAACTGAAGAGGAGGAGCAAAGATGTGTCCTGAGATAGCCCATTAGCACACCATTGACAGTCCAAACCTCCAGCCTACACCAGCTTCCACACCGTGACTTCTCTTCCACTTCAGCTTCTACTTCTTCTACTAAGAACTCTTGTGATAGGGCATCAAATCCCTTACCCCACTCACTTTACTTGATTTCTACTTTGTACCTCCAAATAATTCCAAGAAATTGAAGAATAAAGCTAGCTTGAATTATATCTATGTCACTTCGATGGGTTTTAATCTATTCTAATGATAACTCTTCAAGTCAAATAATAACTATAATTGATCTTTTCTTTCTGATTGAGTTGGATTTTCCTACTGAATACTATGGGTTCACCTCTTGAGATAGACTTGGAATCATCGATGAGGGTCCCATAGGAGAAGTTAGGTGAGCTGATGTAGAACCTTCCATTACCCGCCATAAGAGATCAAAGTCAACCTCATAGTGGCAAGGTTCTACCTCTAGTAGCACCTCAAGATAGAGAAATAAGTCATTGGTTTAGAGGAAGCCCTCCACGGATGCTCCACCCTTGATATGCTTGTGAGGATCCAAGGTGGACTACAATGTCTCTCTCACTAAGAAAGTTGTCATCTAAGCATATATGATGCCCTTGTCTTATCCAAAGAGATGAGGGAATCATTAATCAAGGCTCTCCTTGATCGAGATATGCTTAGCTCGCCACTATTGGTGAGGAGGCACATTATTCAAAGAAGCTCAGAACTTTCACAGATGAAGACCTTCTTGGGGACTTGAGCACAACCGTCCCCTCTACATTATAATTGACATGGAAATTGGACGAGTTCTCATGATCCGTGCATCAAGAACATTATGAGTCTAAAGACCCTTGCCTATTTGAAGATGTCTCCACACTCAGGAGATCGGATGATGTTGAGAGGATTCAATGAACAAGGTGAGCGCTTTAGGTTCCATAGTGTTACCTTTGGAGATAGGTGATTGGAAGACTAAGTTTTATCATAATTGATTGAATACTTCATTCATCGCTTTGCATAGGCCTTGGATACAAATAAGATAATTCCATCCTCCCTCCTGCATGAAGTTTAGAAGGATGGGATTGAGTATTATGTCAAAGGAGATGAAAAGCCATTTTCGCTAGAGAGGTTGAGATATATGAGGATGTGACCTACTATCTTCCTCAAAACACCCTTTCTTATGAACTTGGACAAAATTCAAGAAAAAGGAAATGAAGAAAAAAAAAAGCAAAAGAAAAAAGAAAAGAAAAGTAAAAATTCAAGTGAAAAAGAAAGGGGAATTGAAGAAGAAATAGAACCGCATATCACATTCCACCCAGTCATTCCATCATATGGACATGTGGGTAGGATGACTCAACCTCCACTAGAGGTAGAGGCAAAAAGGTAGTTCAGAGGTGGAAGACTGGTTGGCCATCACCAACAGGTTATATTTCAATTCATGAGTACCCCTATTCATAGACTTAATTTGGAATGTGATACCACAACCCCTCTCAAGTTTCATTAGGTGACTGGATGATGAAGACGGGCCTCCATAAAGCAAAGTATTCAATCATGTGAGACTATTAGGCGTGGGGAACCTTAGCTCTAACCTCACTTTCATCTCAAAAGTTGAAGGTTTAGTAAGCCCCTAAGTCTTCCAGTGATATGAAGAGAGATTCTTTTGGGATCATCATCCTCAAGTCAAGTTGATGTAGAACTTGAGGAGGATACATTTAAAGAATTAATGGAATTACATTTTGACTTTTACTTTGTGTTCATAATCTTATACAAGATTTGGTTCCTCACATGGTCCAAACAGTCATTTTGAAAAAGCTATGGAATAATACAAGGGAAGCACAATCAAGAGTGACTAGGATTAGTGGGTCTAGTCAATGATGATGATTACCGCTAGTTGTTACCAATCATTTGGAGTCGATAGGTTCTTTTCACACAACACCAACTCTTATGAGAATGTGTGTTTAGAACCCAAATGATCAGATGATCTCCAAATCAAAGATGCACCAATTTGAAGAGGAGATCCATTCAATAATTGACAAACTTAAAGAAATCAACCTCAGGATAGAAGAAAATCCACACTCGACATACATTAGTTCATTGTTGAATGAAGAAGAAACCAATGACTTAGTTAGGCTATTGACTGAATTTAAGGACTGCTTTGCATGGAGTTATGAAGAGATGCCTAGATTATCTCCTAACATAGCAGTCCATAAACTAGCAATAGATCCTAGCACTAACCCTATCAAGCAAGCTCCTAGATGCATGCGATTAGAAATTGAACAATAAGTCATTTCTGAAGTCAAGAAAATTGATGTTGGTTTCATCGGAAGAAAAATATCCTACCCGGTTAGCCAATGTCACCAGTTAAGAAGAAGAATGGCCAAATTTGCATGCAATTTTGGGGATTTAAATAAGGCATGTCCTAAGGATGAGTTTCTCTTCCTATACCAGAATTAATGGTGGACATCACCTCATCTCATGCAGTTTTCTCTTTCATGGATGGGTCATCTGGCTATAACCAAATCAAGATGGCCCCCGAGGATGAAAGAAATACTACTTTTCAAACTCTGAAGAATCTGTTAATATAAGATCATGCCTTTTGGCCTTAAAAATACTAGTGTTATAAACCAACGGGCCATGACTCAGATCTTTAATGAACTCATCCAACATCAAGTTCAGTGCTATATTGATGATCTAGTAGTCGAGAGCAAAGAAAAGGAATATCATCTCTTTGACTTGAGAGTAATTTTTTAAATGGTTAAGATAATATAACCTCAAAATGAATCTAAGTGTGCATTCTGAGTAGCTTCGTGGAAATTCTTGGGTTTGTTGTCCAACAGGGAATAGAAATAGATCCAAAAGATTAAAGCTATCTTAGAAATGCCACCTCCTAAGAGTTTAACTCAACGATCTTTCCAAGGATGAGTATATCTAAGATGCTTTATTTCAACCTATCGGGAGATGCAAGCCATTCTTAGACACCAAAAGGATGCCAAGTTCAAGTGGGATGACAAGTGTCAGATGCCTTGAAGATATCAGTATTTGGTGAAGCGCCGCTCTAGGACCACTCATCCTCTACACTACGCATTGGATGACTCTCTCGCTTTGTTGGCCCAAGCCAATGATGAAGGAAAGGAGAGTGCTCTCTACTACCCTCGTCATCTATTCTAAGTGAACTATCCACCTATTGAGAAACATTGCCTAGCTTTGATCTTTGTCTCCCAAAAGCTATGGCACTATATGCTTTCTCATAAGGTGAACTTGATTTCTAGAACCAATCCACTATAGTTTCTCATGACATGACCAATGCTATCCAAAAATTTGGCATGATGGTCCATGATTCTCTATATTGATATCACATTCGTACCGTGGTAAAAGGACAACTAATGATTTCTTAGACACCCACTTCCTGACTTCGCTTAGTGATGATCTCCGATGAACAAATCATGAACTTAGGGAGGTTGACAACGATGGGAGATGTATTTTGATGGTGCCTTCTTTCATAAAGGGGAAGCACCATGATCTACTCTCGGAAAGGCGGGGTAGAATAGTTCTCTAACTACCAATGTGATGAGATTCTCATACTATCTTTCCAACCCCCGCACCAATAAGCCGAGTATGAGGCTTTGATTGCCCTGAGTTAGCCATCACAATCAATGTCAAGAGCATCAACATCTTTGGGATTCTCGTTGGTCATCAATCAAATTGTCGTCCTACAAGGTTCTCAAACCCAAGCTTCATTATTACCATGAAAGAGTATACAAGTTGTTGTCCCGTCCCTCAAGTCACCATCTACAAGGTCCAAGTAGAGAATGAGTATCGTGATCTTTTGGCCAAACTTGTCAAAGAATTGATTCCTAAGATGAGTTTATTTCAATAAGGGTCCAAAATAGACAAGTCTTATCCTTATCGAAAAGTTGAACTCATCAAGAGACTTTCTCTCGGGGAGGTTGTCGCTGCCTATGAGGACAAGGAGCTTGATTGGAGGCAAATCATTCATAGACTATTTGAACACCGACAAACTACTTCAAGAAAAGTCATAAGCCCATCGTGAAACAGAGTCTCTTATGCTCGCATGGATGGCACTCATAACAACTACCCTTTCTCAAATGTGATTACATTATTTAGACAAACACGAAGCTATGGCATTCCAAGGCAATCCCTTTCGGAAGTCTCCGACTCGGTATGTGCTTGATTTTTCAAGAATCATATCATATATAGGTTGGTGCCTCGATGAATTATATCACGATAATGGTACTACATTCAAAATACTAAAATCAAGCTTTGCGAAGACACAGATAGATAAGATACTCCACCATCTACTACCCGAGCAAATGGCTTAGCAAAAGCATTCAACAAAACTCATCCAAATACTAAAGAAGACTTTTGATGATAATAAGCGGTGGAATGAGCAATTGGTTGAAGCGTGGGCTTACGCATCACATCTGAACTCAACTCAATCCCCTTTTCCTTAGTGTATGGGTCCAAAGCCATTCTACCTTTAGAAGTTCAACTCCCATCACTAAGGATAGCATTGGGTAGCAAGATCACTCTGATAATGCAAAGTTGCGGTTAGAAGAGCTTGAAGGTTTGGAGGAAATCGCCTCTGTGCCAAAACCTCGAGTCGTACAAGGTCAAAATGATTCAAGCTCACAATAAGCGGATCCGACCTAGGTCTTTCTAAGTAGGAGAACTTGTGTTAGTCTAAGGAGACCAATTGTTGTCCATCGAAGATGGGAGGCAAGTTTGAACCCACTTGGGAAGGCCTCATGTCATAGAGAAGGCTTACCAAAGGAGGATCTTATCAGCTTATTGATTGTAAAGGGTAACACCTGATGCTTCCAATTAATGGGCTCTATTTGAAGAAATATTACCCATAAAAATCATGTTTGAAAACAATTCTATCGATAAAAAAAAATTGATTCTATTTCATCAAAATCTTCTCTTCTTTCGAAGCATTGTTTGCTTGTCTTGCGAATCTACCCATGAGTGTTTGGGGGTAGTAAGAGTGGCATCTATCCTCTTTCCACAAACACACAAACACAATCTCTCTTGGTGCTATAGAATAGGTGTGAGAGACCCAAGAGGCATCCTATTTGATTAGCACTAAGTTAGGTGTGAGAGAAAGGCATCTTTCTTAGCGGAATCCCGCATCATGTGGCATCATTTCATCAAATTCCCCAGTGTATTTAGGGTAGGTGTAAGATAACCCAAGAGGCATCCTATTCCCTTTAACACAAGCACAGAAATAAACACATATTTTTTATCTCGGGCTACTTTGATGTGGGAGCAATTCTCCCGTGGCACTCACTCATTAGCTGCTCTAGGTTGGGTCTACATGTTACCTCGCTAGTATGTCACCCAAATGGTCACTTGTTTGGAGGATGTGAGTCCCCGAGCTTTCTTCCTAACTTGACTATTGCAAACCAATGAGCAACTTGTTAGTATGGTAGACTTTATCGCCTAGCCAGTAAGCTACCTCGTGTTGATTTTGTTTAAGAAGATGTGAGTCCTCGAGCTTTCTTCTTGAACTAATCATCATGATCTAACTAGGTTGAGTATATTTGAGGTTTAGGATAAGTCCCCTTGAGGCTCCTTTCCTCTTGACTACATTTGAGTTGATATAAGTCCCAGTGGCATTCGCTCAATAATCACCCTAGGTCGGATGGCACCTATCGAGCCGAAGGCCTATCCAATTAGTTTTTATGAGGATGTGAGTCCCTGAGCTTTCTTCCTAGGCTAATTATTGTAAATAGATGGGCACCTTAGGGTGGTTGATGTTCATTATGCTGACAGCGACTCACCCGGGGGATACACCACTCTTGGCAAATGTGAGTCCTCATGCTTTCTCCTTGAGTTGGCCAGAATACCTATTTGATATATGACTTTCCATGTCATCTTCTCCAGGGTTTTAGATTAAGCCTTTAGTGGCCCCATCCTCTGTGGGCACTCTATTTGGTTCGCATTCTTTGCAACCCAATTTAGACACTACGCGGGTTACTCTTGGATTGGACAGTCCCCCTTTCCTAGTAGCCACCCGTGGTTGGAGAATTTGTTCAGATCGTGATTCTCTTGATGATAAATCGAGATAGGTCTAGGTTGATATAAGCTCCTTCTCAGTTTGATCTCTCAAAAATTAACAGGGTCCATGATAAACAAAAAACAAAAAAAAATAAATTAATTAATTCACTTGTGGATTAAGAATTCAAGCCCCCAAAGGGCCCCTTTTCCCAAGCGGGCATCTCATCTCTTTAGGGTAGTGTCGTGAGAACTTATAGGAATTGCTACTTGAGTTGAGATAAATCCAGTTTACTCCTCATAGTTGCCTTTAGGTAGTTCAATCTATTTTTTTCCATAGCGAGTTACCCGGTCATTCGCTTTGGAAAGATGTAAGACTATGATGCATTCTTTCTAGCATGAGCCATAAACTATGACGACCCTAGGTCAGGTTTGATTTGTTGCCCAAAGCAACTGATCACCCCGGTGGTCATTTGTAGTGGATGATGTAAGTCCACAAGCTTTCTTCCCTCAAATTGATCATTACAAACTAAAAGGCACTCATTTGGTCGAATAGTTCTCCCATCGACCAAGAAGTTATTCCCTTTTGGTTCAGTAAATCTTAGATAGGTCTAGGCAATAAGCTCCTTCTCAATATAATCCATCGCAAACCAACAGAATCCATCAAAATAAACAAATTTAAAATGAAATTAATCTTAACTATCCTTGAGGCGTAAGTCCCCAAAGCATTCACTCAATAGTCAACCTCGGTTGGGTTTGATTTATTGCCAAAACCGATCACCCGAGTGGTTCCTTATTTTGGAAGATGTGAGTCCCACTTTCTTCTTAACTTGGCACCAGAAAGGCATCCCTCTGGTTGGTTAGTCCTATCTGTGGTTGGTAGACTATATCCTTTGGATTGGTAAGCCAGTTAGGTCAGGCCTTTGGTACTGATGATGTCCATACGATGGGACCCATCAAATAATTAAAAATGAAATTACTTTTGACTATCTTTTGAGATTTAAGTCCTTGGCATTCACTCAATAGTCAACCCTAGGTTGGGTTCAATCTATTACTCTTGATGGATCACCAATGGTCTACTTTGGAGGATGTAAGTCTACTATGCTTTCTTCCTAATGCACATATCGAAAGGCATTCCCTTTGGTTGGCTAATCCCTTATGTGTTTGGTAGACTACCCCTTTGAATTGGTAAATGAGGGTCAGGCCCCTGGCTCCTACTCAATGTGATCCATAGCAAACCAATAGGGTCTATTTTAAAATCCAAAATTAAAATTTTGAAACAAAAAATTAATTAATCAATCCAAATCAAACCATTTGCTCCTCCTTAGTGAGATGCAAATCTTTCTAGTTCCCTAGCGAATCCAGAATTCTATTCCCTCAGCGAATTTCACAACCTTTCTTCACTTTGTGGATGACTTGAGCCACTTCCTAGTGGAGAGTTCACTTGTTTATCCTCGGTGGAGCTAAAACAAACATAATTAAACAAACAATAAATTGAAACAAATTCAACCCTATTCTCCAGCGAAACTTAACAAATCAAATCAAATTTCTTCGCAGCGATACTTAAATCAAATCAAACCTCTCATCCCCATGTGGATGATTTGAACCTATTTTTCTAGTGAAAGGTTCACATACTCTATCCCTAGTGAATTCCTCCTTCCCTCTCTTATGTCTGCAACATAAGAAGCGCCACATTGCAATAAGCTCTGGGTTCCTTCTACACCTCGGGTTAAGAGTAGATTATCTCTATTAGTGCTTGTGATCATTCTGTGTTGTTGATCATTTTGGTCAACACCAATACGTGTGGTGTTCCATGTCAGCCACATCACACCTATTGGGTGCCTTTGTTGACCTCATCTTTGGAATGAGCTCTCAACCCCTCCATCTTAGACATTGTACTTATCTTAGACTTTAAGAATTTCTTAGTCTTAAGACACATCTAGTGATTAGGTGAACACTTAACCTAGCCCTAGAGACTTAGAAGAGTTAGCCATAAAAATAAGTTATGCCTTTGGGGTGTTATGAAACTTTGCCTACCCTATAGCTTGAACCAACTCCTCACTTCCTTCCTATAAGTAAAATTCAAATCAACTCCAAACTCATATCTTCAACTCCAAATCAAATCAACAATCATTCAACCTAATTGATTTTCTAAACTCAAATCAATTCCAAATGAAATCATGATCATTCCAAATGATTGAAATCATGATTGAAATTCATTAAATATTTCTTAAGCCCTTTGATTCCATCTTATGGACTTAGCTCAAATCAATTCAAATTCAAGAAATTTTCTCATAACCCATTTGTATTCTCATTTATATACATAAATATAAATGAATTATGAATTCAAATATTTAAGAATCAATTCAAAAATCAAATCCAAATTAAATCAATACTCCAACCTAAGCCTTCAAGACAAAATCTTGACTTAGCCAAATCAAACTCAAATCAAAATTTTGACCCTTTTCTTCATGATTCAATCAATCTTACAATCATGAATCGAGATATAAGCATAAACTTCAATCATCAAATCAAAACTAAATTCAAAAATTAAACCCAAGTCAAACTCATGTTCACCCTTTGACTTGAAATTGTCAAATGAATCAAAACTCAATTGACTTCAAATCTCTTGTAAATGGATTTATACTTCAATCATAAATCCATATTTGAGTTCAACCAAACTTGAATCAAACCTTGATCAAGCCAACTAAACTCAATCAACTCACTTGACCCAAAGTGGCCAATTTGACCTACATGAATCAAAATTCAATTCAATGCAAATCAAAGTTAATTAAGCCAATCCAAATTTCATGTCATGTTTGTTGATCATCATAGGTTAATCAATTGTCATGAATTGGATCAAACCAAGTCAACCTAGCACGTTGATCAAGTCAACCCTTTAACCCATATGAACCCAAATTTAGCCAAATTATAACTCCAAATTGATTGAACCAATGGCAAGTTCACTCAAATTGATTATTGAACTTGACCAAAGCCTAAATTAAATTTGATTAATTGGCCAACTAGACCCAACCTAGCCCAATTTACCATGAACCTAACTTGACTTAAAATGTCAAATCAATCCAAAATCAAATATAAATCCAATTGATTGGAAATAAAGATACTAATTCATTTCAAATGATCAACCAAACCCAAATCAAGTCATAATTTAAGCCAATTTGGTCAATTGGGTCAAATTGGTCAACTTAGCCCAAATTGGCCAAAATCCAAATTAATTAAAACCAATTGAACCAATATATTTAAAATAGTCATTTGAACTTGACCCAACTCTTAGTTTGACCCAATTTGACCAATTGGTCAACTTAACCCATTTTGACCTAATTTGACCCAAATGGGTCAAATTAACCCAAATTAAACCAAATGAACTTCAAATGACATGAAATTTTGTCCAACTTACTTTTGACTCATTTAAAATCTTTCCAAATGAAATCTAAAGTCAAATTACCAATTTGCCCTTGGGTCAAGGGCATCCCATGAAAAAGGCACTTTCCCAATTAGTCATTTCTCTTCCTTGGCCACTTGGCACTATCCATTGGTCCATATAGGCACCAAGGACACTAATTTTCTGACCCAATGAGTGGCTGGGCCAGCCATGACTCATGGGGAGGTGAAATCACCTCACCTCTCCCATTGGAATACTTGGCATGAAGGACACTCACCTCCCCTTGGCTAGGACACCCACTTATCCTTCATGGTAGCCACTTTCCATACCTTAGCCAACCATAGGGAGCCACCTAGGATGATTCTCTTCCATTTCCAACCACCCCAAGCCAAGTTACATGAGTTTGGAGCCAAAATTTTAAACAAAATAGGAAAAAAAAAGTTCATTTCACTTCACTTTTCATTCTAAGGCTTTAGTGGCTGAAGGAAACCCTTATTCCTCCCATTCTCCTCCTCCTAGAGCTCCCAAAAGCCATTACAATCATTCACTTCATTTTGGAGAAATACTCCAAAACCAGTGGATTCGGTGAGGAAATGATGATCACAAGGAAACATCATTTACATGAAGGATCTAGCTCATCAAGGCTTCTTCCTCACTCAAGGCTCAGTCACCACCTTGAAAATCATCCCGGTGGTAACCTTCAAAAATTGTAGTCGGCCTTAGGATTTTTTATTTTGTGATAGATTTTTTGTGATTTTTAGGAATCTACCCTAGATAATCCTGCATTTCTTATTTTAAATCATCTCAATTAGAAAATAGAATTTTTTGGTGCAAATCGATGCAAAAATGAGTCCATTTGGATAAGTTTTCACTTAAAAAACCCTATTTTTCCTTTTGAAATCTAGATTTTCTTCAACACGGGATCCGTCCCTCATAGTTGGGATCGATGGCTCGATCACGATGGATCATGATCCGCCTTTGATCATATGATCACCATCGTGCTTGCACAAGGATGGCCGATCATTTGATTAATGCGATCTCGATCATCTCGATCGATATGACCATCCTCGGCATAAGATCAGCGAGCGCGGTGGCCCTTCATGGTTTGACCATCTTTCCGCCCATCGATGGCGGAGCGCGCATAATGTGGTGTTGGGTATGCGGCGTAAAGAGCAGCGCGCAATCGTCGCGGCGCCATGTGTGGCGTCACGTCCATCACCATGAGATTTTTGATTTAAAAAATTAATTAAAATTATTTAAAACTTCAAAAATTCATAAATAATAAAATGTTTAACAAAAAATTGCAAATAAGGACTCGTTAGATTCTTCTTTCTGAGAGGAATCCAATAAATCCAAAATCTCCAAATTTTATTGAGTATTTTGAGCTTAATTTAAGTTTTAGTAAAAATCAAATATCTTTAATTAAACCAAAACATATGTTAGATTAAGTTGAAATTTTCAGAGATTAAAATTGATATTAAAATACACTTACCATAAAAACTTCATGTCAAAATGACCTCTAGATTAAAAGATATTGAATTTTGAGTGTGAAATAGTTTATTTTAATAAAATAAATTAGCAAAATTCTTAAAAATCACTTAAATCAATTGAAACTTCAAAAACACATAACTAAATGTTGAAAAACCAAAAAATATGAATGAGAGCTAACTTTAAAGATAATTCAAAGAAGAATCTAATAAAATTATTTCTAATTGAATTTGAACAGTAAATTTTTCTTAATTAGGGTTTATCTAAAAACTTAATAATCCTAATTACTCCCTAATGACCTATTAATTAATTCCAAGCTTCTCAAGCATGTTTACTAGGATGACTTCTGCCTTCCCTAATTTTCTTGGAATTTATTAATGAGTTAATCAAGAAAATTAATTAATGAAACCCTAATCACTCTCTTAATGTAATTAAGGTTAATTAAGCAAGTGAACAATGGTTTAATTCCTTGATAAATTAAACTTTTATTTAAGTGATTAGAGGTTTATGAATGATTTTGTGATATTTTTCTTAAGCTATTCCTAAACCCCCTTTCTTCTTTAAATCCAAATATAAGGGTTAATCCACTAATGATCTACTTAATTAATCAAATCAAATTCTCAAAACAAAAATTAATCCAGAAACTTAACTAATCCTTTTTGGGTAGATACTTAGGTGTTCAATAACCTAAATAAACTTAAGGAAATCATACCTAACCCATATGTGTGGGAAACATTATGGAAGTACTTAAATTAAACTCTTTTGCTTAATTAATTAGTAATTGTGAGCCAATTGCATTAGGTACCTTTCTTTACTAGGATGCATTGCTGATTTAAATTCCTTTTAGTTTTATGTCATGCATTGGCTCATAATTATTTGATTAAATATGTTAAAATGGTATATAGGTAAGGGTAATTAATGAACTTAATCTACCTTAACCTAACCAAAACATAAAATTAATCTAATCACCTAAAATTAAACTAAAACCATACACACATTTGGAAAAATGGGTGACCAGCAAACCTTCTCACACTTTCCAAATTCAAATCAAACTCAAAAAAAAATGAAAGTCTCTTTAAGCAACTTTTGATTCTCTTTAAATGATCTTACTTCATAAGATTATTTTTTAAGAATTAATTAGAGTGAATGAAATTATATGTTTACATCACTTTATTTCTTTCCTAGTATGCTAAATATGTATGTCATATGAAAATCATGCATTCATGCTTTTCTAAAATTAAATTCAAAATGAACTATTTCTTTATGTCAAATTACATGTTTTGGCTAAAATAAAAATATGAATGGCTATTATCACTATTAAATTCAAAACTATTTTCAAAATCTATAAATCAAATACCTAAAATTGAAAGTGTTCTACTTATAGTTTATTTGTAAGCTTGCATGTGAATATAAAAATGTGTCTTATGTTTGCTTCCTTTCTTTCCTCTTAATATGGATTTGAATAAGATTTGTAAAGTGTATAGTTCTTTTAAAGAACATAACACTTGCTTAATTCTTATCCTCTTCCATATTATAACTTAAGAAAGATCCTTACACTTACACAAATAAATTGCATAACCAAGTTCAAACATAAGTACAAACTTTTGCATCTTTCTTTCTTATTCATTTCTTTTGCACATATGTTTGTATTTAAGGAAAGTGGTATATTAGTCTGGAGAACCCTGGGGTTGTGAGGCTTTAAGTAGCCCTAAGTAGGTCTTGTACCTTACACCCAGTTAACAATGGCCATACTCACTTATGTCTTTCATACATGCATGTGTAATGAAATGGATAAGAAAACTTCTTTTCTAAATGAAAATCATGCATCATAAAGCATTCAACTTTTCTTAAACACACTTAGCATTCTCTTTCCATGTATTTCTTTTGTACATGCACATGTATTTAAGAAAAGTGGTATATTAGTCGACAATCATTGCGAGGCTTTAAGTAGCCCTAAGTAGGTCTTGAACCTTACAGTGCATGGTTTGATGTTTATTTTATTTTATGATGTGATGTTTAGTCTGCATATTAGGATGTATGTGCATAGAATGAATTGTAGGATGATTTAGTCTAATCATTATCTTATGCAGAGGATTGTGCTTAACTTTTATATATTTTATTATGCGGTTCATATCCTAAGCATAATTCAAAATAGGCAGTGGACTTGTTTACCCATGAGTGGGGTCTTTAATTTGTTGATATACATGCTTGGGAACATGTGGTTTGTTTAGCAAATCTTTGTTTTACATGTTTTAGTTAGATTTACTTTTTCCCTTCTCATGTAATTTTGTAATTAAGATTTTAGAATTATTGTTATAGGGATTAGGATGAACATTGGTTATAAGAATATGTCTTCTATACTATGTGAAGCCCTTGGAGTATCCATATTCCAACCATTCAAAAGAAGGAACCAACAAAAGAAAGAAGGAAAAAGAAAGAAGAAAGAAGAAATGAAGAATGAAGATCCCCATAACTTAAATTCCTTGCTTAATTATAATTAATTTATTTGTAATCCGAGTTGTATAAGGGTAGATCTCGGCTACCCATATTTATCTTTTCGATTTTGTGTGATGGTGCCCAACCACACTTGGCCTTTTATTCTTTTATCTTAGCTTTATAAAAATGTTTGATATTATTTTTAGCTTGTGCATTAGAAATGGCATATTTTTCTAGTTTTTTCCTTACTTTGATGTATGGCCTCAATGATGATTAGGCTCTTAGAGAAAAATAAATATTCTACCAAATTGATCAATTCAAAATTAAAATAAATAACTCATAACCTCATTTAAAGTCTAAGTTAAAATCAAGATAAAAGAATTAGCAGCCCCTTAGCTGGATAAGTATTTCTTTTACAACATCATGCACAACAACATATTAATTCACTCTTGATTTTGAGGGCTTTCAATGCGGAGAACTTGGAACCTTTGAGAGCCATGGTGAAAACACACCTCCCATCTTGCTGATTTTGGCCCATAATCTAATTTCTCATGCATTATACATAAAGAATCCTATAACTTTGGAGTCAAATGATTGTCCAAAATGAAAATAACATGTAATATGATTTGCATTAGATTTAGGTCATTTGAAGCATGCCCTTACATGATCTAGTCTCTTTAGGGAGTGAGTTTAAGGACTTTGTCTCTTTCTAAATAAATAACAAAGCTATCTTACATAAAACATAAGACTTGCCTACATGAATTTAAAATCATAGGAGGAGTTGGCGGCGCCACCCGGCGGTTGTAAGTCCAAGTCGGTGGTTTATCCTCTCTTATAGAGTTAAACCATATACCCATTTTTTCCTTAGATTTAGGTCGTGTTTATGCCCTCGCCAAAGCTCCCTAGATTTTGGTTCTGAGATTGCTTCTCCCTTCTATGGGTCATAAGCATAAATCCTCATCTCTTTGGCATTTTCATAACCTTGTATTATAGAATTATAAGCTCTAAACTTCTAATAAAAATTCAACTCAAATAAGTAATTCAATTTCAAAAATGCAAAGGTCAACCATAGGATAGTTTAGGATGTGTACTAGGCTTCATAGTATCCTAAATGTTGCCTACTCAGCTTCATTTATCTTTGATAAGAACTCCCTCCTCTTGATCAATCCCACTTGATCTACCAAAAAAATAAACTAATCGATTGATAGTCCTACCTATTGAAATCTTTGGAGATAACGATCATTTATCTTAATCGAGAGTATTCCTAAGGAATCCCCTTCCTTCTGATATAATTAACTATGGGGGCTTGCCCCTGTAGGGAACTTAACGAATCCAGTTTAAAATAAACCCTGCTTTACTTTTCCATGTTAAGCAGGGAAATAATCTCTGGTACATTCGAAGACCCATAGTCTTTAGAAGTCCTTATTAAGGTGATTAGGTCCATTGTAGGGTGGTGACTTCTATCTTTCAAGATAGTACACCTTCCCTCAATGTCATTCCCAATCACCCTAATAAGAACATATGTGGATCTATATGGCATCCTAAAAAAGATGAATTTTTATAATCTTGTCTTTCTTTTCTCACCATAAATTTTAAAGGCGACTCTATGGAAATTTCAATATGCTAAAATAAAGTTCCAAAATGTGTTTGAAAATTTTGATTTTGGATTTGGAGACTTCACTTAGAAAATTTGAGTATGCTAAATGAAGTTCCAAATATGTTTGAAAATTTTGAATTTTGAATTTGGAGACTTCACTTAGCAAATTTGAGTATGCTAAATGAAGTTCCAAATATGTTTGAAAATTTTTCATGTTTTGGATTTGGAGACTTCACTTAGCATATTTAAGTATGCTAAATGAAGTTCCAATGTGTTTTAAAATTTTTGATTTTTGATTTGGAGACTTCACTTAATAAATTTGGGTATGTTAAATGAAGTTCTAAATATGCATTTGAAAATTTTTTATTTTGGATTTGGAAACTTCACTTAGCAAATTTGAGTATACAAAATGAGATTCCAAAATGTGTTTGAAAAATTTTGGATTTTGGATTTGGAGACTTCACTTAGCAAATTTGGTATGCTAGATGAGGTTCTAAAATGTGTTTAAAAATTTTGATTTTGGATTTGGAGACTTCACTTAGCAAATTTGAGTATGCTAAATGAAGTTCAAAATGTGTTTGAAAAATTTTAATTTTGGATTTGGAGACTTCACTTAGCAAATTTGAGTATGTTAAATGAAGTTCCAAAATGTGTTTGAATTTTGAAAATATGATTGTTAAGTTTCAATTTTTGAAAAGGAGACTTACATTCCACAAATTTGAGTATGTAGGAATGGAAATCAATCTTATTTTTTGAAATATAAAAAAAATTTGTTTTGTGTGTGATTATTGCTTTTTAAAAGAAGGAATTCTAACTTAATCATATCTGAGATATGTTTAAGTTGGATTTCCAAATGATATTATTTTTATTTAGGAATGAAATCTTCATTCAATAAATTTGAGTATATTAAATGAAGATGTTCATATGTGCTTTTGAAAAATTTAATTTTATTTGAAAATAAAACTTTCATTCAATAGGTGTGAGTATATTGAATGGAAAGGTTCATGTGTGCTTTTTGAAAACTTTATTTTGATTTTGATTTTTTTGAAAAGATGATTGTTCATTTTATTTTGTGAAAATGAAATCTTCATCAAAGTGAATTGAAAGAAGATGTTCATTTGTGCTTTCAAAAGATTTAATTTTATTTGAAAATGAAACTACCATTCAATATGTGTGGGCATATCGAATGGAAAGGTTCATATGTGCTTTTTGAAAACTTTATTATTTATTTTGATTTTTGACATTTGGAAAGGTGATTGTTCATTTTATTTTGAAAATGAAATCTTCATCAAAATGAATTGAAGGAAGATGTTCATTTGTGCTTTTGGAAAAGATTGTTAGTTTTATTTTTGAAAATTCCTACATGTAACAATTATGAGAATTGTTAAATGAGGAGATAAAATTTTGTGGAAAATATTTTATTAAGTGCATTTTGAAAGAGTCTTTTGAAAAGCAAAGTTTTATGGAAAATTTATTTTTCTTTATTATTTTAGAATGAACCTTTCCTTATCATAAAATGATAAGGAAGAAGTCTTTAAATATTTTCTTTTTATTTAGATCTTTTATTTTACCCATTGGGAACCCAACGGGGTTTTAAGACCAACACGGTGAGGTCCTAAAATCTAAGGATGTTGGCTAACTCAACTTAAGAATGAAATAAGCTAAGTGCCAAGGAAAGAAAAAATAGTCTATTCATACCAAAGTACAAACCCACTATCACAAAGATAACGATTATTTACCAAAGATGGAGAGAGGAACCATCCCCAGTAGAGTCAATAGAAAAATTTGTTAGTTAGAAAAATTTCTATAGACTTGCCTTTCAATCTATGGGTAAAAAAAAAGCAAGAATATAAAAATTCATCTTTTTGGGATGCCATGCGAGATCCATAGATGCTTATTTAGGTGATCGAATGTCATCAAGGAATAGTGTACTATCTCGAAAGATAGAAGTCACTACCCTTTAATGGACCTAATCACCTCAATAAGGACTCCTAAGGATGATGGGTCTGCATATATACCAGAGATTCTTCCCTACTTTACATGAAAAAGTAAAGCATGATTTATTTTAAACCAGGTTTGTTAAGTTTCCTACAAGGGTAAGCAACCATAGTTAATTACATCCTAAGGGACGGGATCCCTTAGAAATACTCTCGATTAAGGTAAATGATCGTTGTCTTCAAATATTTTAATAAGAAAGGACTATCAATTGATTGGTTCATTTTTTAGGATCAAATGGGACTGATCAGAGAGGAGTTATTGAAGAAAAAGAAAGATAAGTAGAGATGCGATGCTAGAAACCTAGCGAGCATCTCAAACTATCCTTATGGTTGAGCTTTATATTTTGAAATTGATTTAATATGTTTGAGTTATATTTTCATTAGAAATTTAGGACTTATGATTCTATAACACAAGATTGGAAAATGCCTAAGAGGTGAGGAATTATGGCCCACAGAGGGGAGAAGCAACCTCAGAACCTAAATCTAGGGAGCTTTGGCGAGGGCCAAAATCACAACCTAAATCTAAGGCAAAAAATGGGTATTTGGTTTACCTCCATAAGAGAGGACAAACCCACCCTTGGACTTACAACCCAGGGGTGGCCAACTAACTCTCCTATGATTTTAAATATATGTAGGCAAGTCTTATGCTTATGCAAGATAGTTAGGCTATTATTTATCTAGAGAGAGACTAAGTCCTTAAACTCACTCCCTAAAAGGACTAGATTATGTGGGGACATACTTCAAATGACCTAAATCTAATGTAATTCAATTTTCATTTTATTTTTATTTTTGGACAATTATTTTAACTCAGGTTAATAGGATTCATATGCCTAGTGCATGAGAAATAAAGCTATTGGCCAAAATCAGCGAGAAGGGAGGTGTATTTCCACCATGGCTCTCAAAGGTCAAGCCAAGTTTCTCTAGCAAAGGTGGAAGCCCTCCAATCAAGAGTGAAGCAAGATGCATTTGTGCATGATATTGTAAAAGAAATACTCATCCAATTAAGGGGTTACTAATTCTTTTATCTTAATTTTAAACCTAAGCTTTATGCGAGGTTATGAGTTCTTTATTTTTAATTTTGAGTTGCTAGATTTGATAAAAGTTTTTTCTTTCCCTAAGAGCCTAATCCACATCCAGGCCATACATAAAGCAAGAAAGAAACTAGGAAAAGATACCATTTAATGCAAAAACTAAACAAATCATCAATCAATTTATAAAGCTAATCGCAAAAAGAATAAAAGGCCATTGTGGTGCACCTGCACAAACCGAAAATAAATTGGGAAGCCAAGCTCTACCCTTATACAACCCGGATTACAAATGAATTAAATTACAATTAAGCAAGGAATTCATTGTTATGGGAGTCTTCAAGCTTCATTCTTCATTCTTCTTTTCTTCTTTCTTCTTCTTTTCTTTTTTCTTCTTTGGTCCCTTCTTTTGGATGGTTGGAAGGTAGATGCTCCAAGAATTCACATGGTACATAAGATAGGATCTTATGACCAATGCTCATCCTAATCCCCATAATCATTCCAAAATCCTAATTGTAAAATTTACATGAAAATAAAGAATAAATCTAACTAACACCAAAATAGATTAGCTAAAATAAACCACACAAATCTCAAGCATGTATATTGGACTTATCACCCCACACATGGGTGACTAAGTCACGCCTATTGGATTATGCTTAGGGGTATAAGCACGCATGCAAAAGCATTTATATTTTTATTTATTACGGCTTAAGCACAATCCCTGAAAATAATAGTTAGACTAAGATCATACCATTCATTCTAGCATACATCCTAACATCTAGTCTAAAACATATATCACAAAATAAAATAAACATCAAACCATGCACCACCCCAACCTAAAGCTAGAAGTGGTGACTTAGGTTAATGTGTGTGCTTTGAAGGTTTGTGTGGTATGCTTAGTTATGGCTTTAAGTTAGAATTTTCTAAATGTGAAGCATGTTCAACTTAGAGGGGGTTTCATTTAAGTTGTTTAATTATTTTGGGTTGATTTTATTTCATGTTTTGATTATGTTCAAGTGAATCTTACAATTAATTACTAAGTTATGAAGAGAGGGAGAGAGAAGAGGACTTCTCTTTTCTTCCCTAACCTAAGTAATTTTTAAAGTAGATTCACAATTTTAGTTTTGTTTAGTGAATGTTTTGATTAAGTGTTTTAATTAATTCTAAGTTGAAATGAACTCTAAACAAACCCATTCAAAAAGAAAGGCATTTTAAGATTAAATAAAATGAACCAAATTTACAAAACATACATCACATCATTTCTTTCCCAATATGTATAACATGCATATGAATGAATCCTAAGCATATCTATACACACAAATGAGAATATTTAATACACTTTATGATGCATGCTAAGTTCATTTAAGAAAATTTGGAAGTTTAAGATGCATGATTTTCATTAAGTAGATACCCAATTTTCACATGCACACATGAAAGTAAGAAAGACATAAGTGAGTACAGTGTCATTGTTAACCAAAGGTGTAAGGTACAAGACCTACTTAGGGCTACTTAAAGTCTCGCAACCTCGGGTTGTCCAAACTAACATACCACTTTCCTTAAATACAAACATGTACAAAAGAAATGAATGGAAAAAAAGAATGCAAAAATTTGTATTAGTTGATTCATTTTTTTATGCAATTTAGGTGTGCAAGAATAGGTATCCTTCTTAAGTGATAGTATAGGAATGAATAGGATATGGATTTAGGCAAGTGTTAGGTTCTTTTCAAATGAACCACACATCTTACCGAATCCTATTCAAAACTATGCTAAAAGAGGAGAGAAGGAAAACCTATACTAAGCACATCCTTATATTCTCTCACATGCAAGCTTATAATTAAAATATAAGTAACAAACTTTTAGTTTTAGATATTTGGTTTATATGTTTTGAAATAATTTGAATTTAGTTGTGATAATAGCCAATCATACTATTACTTTAGCCAACACATGCAATTTTGATATAAAATAAACAATTTCATTTTGAATTTTATTTTGAAAAATATGGATGCATGAAACCATTTGACATACACATTTAATATGTTGGGGAAAGAATTGAAGCAATGAAAGTATGTAAACACATTCACTTTAATTAAATCCTAAAGACAATCTTATGGAATAAGAAAGTTTAAAATAAATCAAAGTTCATTTAATATGATTTTGGTTTGATTTATAATTTGATTTGATTTTGAAAATGAGAGTTGAGTTTGTTGTTCCTAACCCATTCTCACATGTGTTTGATATTTTTGTTTAATTTTTAGATGATTAGATTCATTTTAGCTTTTAATTCGGCTAAGGTATGAATTAAGCAAGTTAATTAACCCTTACCTATACCACAATAGCATAATTAACCAAATAATTATGAGCCAATGAGATGACATAAAATCTCATAAGGAATTTAAACTTGCAATGCACCTAGTAAGAAAAGGTCCAAATGCAATTTGGCTCATAATCAATGGTTAATTAAGCTAAGGGGTTTAACTTAAGTAATTTCAAAACACCCCATCACACATATGAATTGGGTTTTGATTTTTTTAATTAAACTTAGGCTATTCAACACCTAAGCATCTACCCAAATTAGATTAATTAAGTTCTGGAAGTTTTAAAAAATTTTAGAAATTAATTAAAGGAATAATTAATGAATTAACCATTAATAAGGATTAAGGAAAGAAAAGGGGTTTAGAATAGCTTGGGAAATACCCAAAATTATTCCCAACCTCCTATTCTGGATCTAACCTTAATCAACCTTAATAATGGATTAAAACACTAATCTAACCCTTAATTATCCTTAATTACATTAAGGAAATTAGAAAATATATTTATAATTTCCCCAATTAAGCCTTCAATAAATCCCAAGAAATTTAGGGGAGGTAGAAGTCATCCCCCAAAACATACCCAAGAAGTTTGGGATTAATCGGAGGATTAATTAAGGGATAATTAGCAAAATAATATTTCCATTAAAACCCAAAATCAGAGAAAAGTATAATTCAAAATCCATTGAAATTATTTTTAAAATATTCTAGGTTGAATTATCTTGCCATAAAAATTTACCTCATATTTTTTGATTTTATTGAGGGAGATATGAATTTTTTTGAAGTTAGGAGATTAATTAAAATTAATTAAATCTCTAACTAATCCCTTTAGCTCACAACGGCCATGGCGACAATCACGCTTTACATGTCGCATCATGAGCATCCACTTAAATGTCGAATCACAAAGGCGGCGTGGCGGTGGGGCGTGGTTTGATCCCTATCGTTCGATCAAGGATCGGACGATCGGAGATCATCTCGTGATTTTAAAAGGGATAAATCAATTCTAAAATGTGTGGTTAATCTCGGTCGTCCATCCAAAATGCGCAGATGGATAGCCAAGATCACCCTAGTTCTTCCTTGAGGATCAATGGAGGCCGTCCATGATCTAAGGGAAGATCCGAGCTCGATTGAGCTCGGATTGGAATGAGACATTACCCACACCATCTCATGCTAATGACAAGCCTATTCAATGGTGTATTTCTCATTCCATGAATATTTCTTTCACAAAGGACCAACACCTCTAAGCTAAGTGGTCAAAATTTCATGCCTCACCAAAGGTGATCACGCTCGAGCTCAATGAGGTAGCTTCGTCTAGTGGAGATGAAGCCTTGTTGAAAGTTTCAAGCCTTGGGGTTGAGTAGATCTCTCTATGGACCAACACCACTTCTCCTTGCTTATGGCTTTGATCCAATTCAACCTCTCTCCTTGCTTTGGGAACTTGAATGAGAGCTTGGGTGCACTCGACTTGATCCCGAGTGTGCAAAGGCAATTGAGTAGTGATTTGAAGAAGTTGAGAATTGAGTTGAGCTCTCTTAGAAAAGAAATGGCTATCTCAAATCCTCTTAGAATTGCTCTCTAATGGCTCCCTAATACTCCAAGGGGTTCAATAAAAGAATTGAATATCTCCCAATTCAATGGGAGTAGATCCCTTGACAATGGTTTGATGTTGAGTGAGTGGATTAAACCTCCCATGTGCTTCAAATCAAGTGGAGGGAGGATTTTGAATTAGTCAATTTGAGCTGGGGTCGGTTTGGCCTTGGGTCCATTTGGCTGACCCAAACCTTGGGTGCACCACTCTCCATTGGGTTCTCTTGACCTATTAGGAAGGTATCAAGTTGATATGAAGAGGGCTTGACCAAATTACCCATGGATTAGTCCATAATTTATTTTTTCTGGCCTAGGGTAGAATGGTCATTTGGTCAATTTTGAATTTGAATATATTTGGTGTGTGGAGAAAATAGGTTTGGCCAAGTTTCATTAGATTTGGAGTTCATTTGATATGGTTTGGCTCATGTTGACCCATTTAGGTCAAAATGGGTCAACTTGGGTCAAGTTGATCAATTGGTCAAATTATATCAAACCAAGGGTTGGGTCAAGTTCATATGACCATTTGAAATCTTTTGGTGGCTTTGGTTTGATTCAATTTGGTTTAGTTTGAATTTGGCTCATATGACTTCATTTAGGTCAAATGGGTCAAGTTAGCCAATTTGATCCATTTGACCTATTTAGCTAGGTCATGGGTAGGTTTAGGTTTGGTTAGTCATATGGAGTGGATTGGTATCTTTGTTTCCAATCAATTTTTGTTATGTTTGAATTTTTTTCAACATGACCCCTTTAGGTCAGGTTGGGTTCAAGGTCAATTAGGCTAGGTTAGGTCTAGTTGGCCAATTGAGGCTTTGGTCAAGTTCAACAAGTGATTTGGAATGAACTTGACCCATTGGTTTCAATCAATTTGGCTTATATCAAGTTTTGACACATTTTGACTTTTTAGGTCAAGTTGGGTCAACTTGGGTCAAGTGTTGGGCTAGGTTAGTAAAATGTTGACTTGGTCAAGTTCAAACATACCTGAATAAACTTAGATCATTAGTTTTAATCAATTTGGCCTATGGTGGATTTTGGCTATGTTAGGTTTCATTTTGGGCTAAGTGTTGACTTGGTCAACCCTTAGGTTTGACTTGGTTTGACAATTTGATTGATTGATCATCCCATGATGATTGTTGATCATAATGAGAGGCTTAGGTGGGCTTAGTTCAATCCAATTTGGTTAGGATTAGAATTTGGCTCATAAGGGTACTTTGGGTCACTTTGGGTCAAGTGAGCCTAAGTGGGTCAAATGGCTTGGTCAAAGCTTGATTTGAGTTTGATTGAACTCACATATGGACTTATGATTGAAATATAAATCCATTTGCAAGTGGTTTGAAGTCAAATGGGTTTTGATTCATTTGACAATTTCAAGTTCAAAAGTCAACATGGGTTTGACTTAGGTTTGATTTTTTGAAGTTTTGATTTGGTGATTGAAGTTTATGTTTATATTTGGATTCATGATTGAAGGATTGATTGAATCATGAAGAAAAATCAAGAGTTTGGCTTGATTTGAAATTGATTTGGCTAAGATCAAGATTTTGACTTGAAAGGCTTAGGTTGGATTTTGATTGAATTAGAGTTTGATTTTTGGAGTTAGTTTTGGCTATTTAAATTTATATTTCATTTATCTATGTGAATATAAATGAGAATACAAATGGGTTATGAGAAAATTTCAAAGATTTGAAGTGATTTGAACATGATCTAAGCTAAGTCCTTAAGAGAAAATCAAAGTGACTTAGGAAAGATTTTGAATTTGGATTTGAATTTTGGGTTTAGTTTGATTGATTTGAATTTATATTTCATTTATATATGAGAATATAAATGGGTTGTGAGAAAATTTCATGAATTTAAGGTGGTTTGAATTTGATTTAGGCTAGGTCCTTAAGAGAGAATTAAGGACTTAGGAAATATTTTGAACTTGGAATTGAATTTTGGATTTAGTTTGATTGATTTGAATTTATATTTCATTTATATATATGTGAATATAAATGAGAATATAAATGAGCTATGAGAAAATTTCATGAGTTTGAATTGATTTGAACATGATTTAGGCTAAGTCCTTAAGATGAGATTAAAGGACTTAGGCAAGATTTGGATTTTCAATTATGGGCTTCAATCATAAGTTTCAATCATGGGTTTTAATCATGTGGCATTGATTTGAGTTTGGGAGAAATCAATTAAGCTGAATTGATTTAGGTTTGATGTTGATTTGATTTGGAATTTGACTTGAAGAAGGAAGTAAGGGATGTGGTTCAAGCTATAGGGTAGGCAAATTTTCCTAACACCCTAAGGCATGGCCTACTCCTATGGCTAACTCTTCTAAGTCTCTAGGGTTAGGCTAAGTGTTCACCTAATCACTAGAAGTGTCTTAAGACTAAGGGACTCTTAAAGTCTAAGAGGAGTCGCATGTTTAAGTTGGAAGGGGTTGAGAGCTCATTCTAAAAATGAGGTCAACACCAACATACCCATAACCCAGGAAAAGCAGCAAAAATTAAATGGCCCATATTCAATCAAATCCAAAACAAATGGCAGAATCAACAGAGTGCAAAATAGACCAAGCTATGGATTATCTAACTAGAAAAAACAGAAAAGTCAGCCAATAGGATGAAATAGCCGACACATCCTTATTCAACATGGCAAATGCATTAGGTAACTTAAACATCTTCACCTAATGTATGTATTTGTTGCATGGCAAATGCATATTGAAAATAACCACAGCAAAATAATAGCTTCTACTTAATGGAAAATTATATTATGAATTATCATTTGAACATAGAAAAGAAAAGGAGTGTTCAAAGTCTTGTTATGTTACATTTCCAGAAAGCTTTCTTCAGAAATAAATAATACCAATATACACATGTGAGGGATAAACATATGTTTGTTCTTAAGTAATCTCTTAGAAAATTAGTTTGCAAAGAATGAATCAAACCTCCCAAATAAAATAGGGTGAGTCCAAACACACCACCCAGGAGTATCATCAAATCTAATCACAATATAATGCATTTGTAATATGCCTCGTAAATCTTTCATCTCTTCTGCTCCTTCACCTTTTTGTGTCTCACATTCTGTTGCATATTGACTACATTCTACTATTGTGTGGCCAAGTCGATATTCAAATGCTTTAGGCGGAACAAATGATTGATCATTGTCTACAATGTTGAACTCAATGTCATTGTCCGATGGGTGACGACATACATAATTATGTAGAACCATTGTAGTCGTAAATATTTTAACATGCTTCTAGAAGGAGTATGCAGACATATCTCGCAGAATAACTCATTTCTTCTTCCACACTCCAAAAGCTCGCTCAATAACACCACGCAATGATAGTGTCATTTATTAAATAATTATTTTCTTCCCCAAATGTCTTGGTTGCTCCTCTCAAAATCAGGGATATGATACTTTGTATCTAAAAAAGGCTTCAAGAAGCCTCGTTGCATCAGATAACCAACATCCACAAGGTAATATTTGCCTGTTTGAATTTATAATTGTATGCCTAAATAATGATTTCTTTATGATGAATAAATGATTCAATACACTAATACCTGGAGGAGGCAGTGAAAAGTTATTTTCTCTATGATGTATGACATTCTTAAATATGTGACTGTCATGTACACTTCCTTCCCATCCAGCCATTACAAAGTGAAGCATATGTTGAAATCACATACTATCATAATATTCTGAGTAGGCGAGGCACATTGACCAATATAAGCTACTTTATCTCCTGAAGGAACATGAGCATCAACATGTGTCCCGTCAATTGCTCCAATGATGTCCTACATTAGAGTTTGTTACTTCTTTATATGGAATCACAAATGATTTTTAGCATATGAACTTAAGAGTAAAGCTTACCTTGAAATATGGTATATACCGATAATCCCGTAATATCTCATCTAGTATACTCTAAAAATTTGAATCTACTAACTTTATTACTTCAGTTGATAAACTCACCAGAGCGTCAAGGCCAACAGAGAAATATATGTTTATGGTTTTAGATGAGTGTTGAAATTGCTCGGTAGTCGCCCTAATAGATTCATTATGCGATAAAATATAGTGTTAGAGCCAATACTTATGTAGTTGTGGTTCTAGAAGATACACAAAGTTCATGGGCATGTTCTAACTCTTACAACAGGTCAGTGAAAATTATTTGTGACATACAAAATATGTTATGAAATCTCTTGGGTGCCCTGCTAGTAACTCACTGATCCATTTTTCATCAATAAATTTGGAATTCATACATGGAGTCTTACAAACATATGACTCATAGTACTCATTTAGTAAGCATACTACATAACATATCAATCATGGGTTGATCGTCATCATCACTTTCCATATCACTAATGAAAAAATTTGCATAAGAACATATCATATCTCAAAAGCAAGTAATGTATTGTTAGTTTCTAAGGGAGTTAAGGATATAAAAGATAGATAATACATCACATACAAAGGGTAAACCAGACATTACAAGAACATAAAGAAGTTTAAGACATGACAGATACTAAAGCATCATAGGTACGAAGGGCAAGCTAGCTAAACATCACTTTTTTCAAAATAGTAACGAAAAAAATGAACTCTCTCGTGTCATAGTACTAAGATCTCACTTGTTTACATCTTTAAGCAACCTCATTGAATGCGAAGCGAATATCTACAAAACTTATGTGATTTTATCTAAAATGATGATCATCTCGCATTGCATTTTCTTTATTCACTCTAGAAGTGCATGCGGCTAACGTGATATTTGATTTCAAAAGAATCCTGCACCTCCCTTCTTTTTTTTTTCTGATCTCTAGATCTTAAAGCTGGTGGACACTTAGCATAACTAAATTCAGTGTGGGAACCTATGGCATGTAATAATTCTTGGTTTGAATCATTTGAACCAAACCTTTACCTGACTGCACATTCACATTCTTGACTTGGTGTTCAAGATTGGGCACCTGTAACCATGCACTTGAACATGATCTAATTTCTCTTCCATCTTAGGATCAATGCCGCAATATCTAAATTTCTTTGCATTTGATAATATCTGCAATTTAACATAATGGTGACACAAAATCTTTGTGGAGTAATTACAATGTACAAGTTTGCAAAGAAAATTTACTTGTATCTTTTCTCTCCACAAATCATCTGATGGTTAATCCTTGTTTCAACTCCTTCCATAATTTTCAATCTTCTTCATTTGATCCCATTTATTTTAAGTTATGTCCTATTATACTCCATTCTAGTTCTCACCTTAAAGTTTTTTTTGTTAATTTTTCTCAATCTTCTTAATTAAAAAAAGTTGTCGGTCTATTACTTAAGTCTATCTCCTTGAGACAAAGGTCACAAAAGATTATTTTCACCTCTCTCTCCCATGTAGCACCTACTCCACCATCCCTTGGGTTTCCCATTATGAGCTCTTATTATTATCAAACAAATGTAAAACCTCATATGGTCCACGTGTTAACTTGGGAGGATCCCATTTTTTGTTGACATAATCAAAGTAATTAAACCTCCCGCTTACAAAGGAGATAATTTAAACTAAAATACACTCAAGTCTTCAATATGATTCATAAGATAATTACCAAGACAACGTGGCAAACAAAGCTAAAGTCTATCTTCTACTAGTACATAAATAAATTTCAAGATTAAACAACCATATAACATATATAGATTACTGGGTTAAACATATAAGATAATTACCAAGACAACGTTGACAATAACTTTATATTTTTGTAAGAGATATGAGTAGAATAAAATCTACTATTCTCTTATGCCATGGAGTTATTGTCATTAACATCTGAAGCTTTGTTTTGATGCCAAAACATCACCACATGAGAAACATTGACATAGCCAAGAGGATCACATTCCAAGCCAAACTCAGCAACTGCATCACCACAAAAATAAAATCTGAAAATAACAACACTTTTCTACTTCCTCCAAACCAGACTCGGCCAAGAGGATCACATTCCAAAGGAAAAAAAAAGAAGAAAGTAAAAAAAGAATAAAAGGCATATATTACTGAGAATGAACCCATGCGTAGAAAAGCAACAAGATACATTTTAATTCCCAATGTAATGACAAACATCATTTTAGAGAAGATTCATGCCATCCGAACATGTCATAGACGTAAAACATAGAGATATTTCATTGAAGTGTGCACATACAATTGCTTAAATCTAAAATTACCACAACATCATTAAAACTTTTAAACACACAAAAGAGATAACAAACAACACTATTACTATTACCTATTTATGTGTAATATTAATCTTCTTAAGGCCACAATTGTATTTCAAGAAGGAAACGAGGCAACTGATTGCATAAAAGAAGGCTCAAATAATGAAAATAACTCATGAAAAAGTAGAGAAGTTTCACGATGCCAACACATCCTAGCATTTAGCTTAGCACCATAATGATTAGAGCATACCGCACAAATTTTCACAACGCTAGAACAGCCAGAAAGATAAGCATAGGCAAAATCGCATCAACAAGATCGAACGGCAAGCTAGCAAAGAACAAGATCGAAAGTGGTAAGATTGGAAACGATATAATAGGTGGCGGCAAGATCGACAACGGCAAGATCGCCAGGAAAGATCTGCATCGGCAAGATCACCAGGAAAAACCCTCATCTGATAGTTGTTTCGAAGGAATGGGGAGAACATACACTAGAGTTCTGATAAAATGCAGATGGGTAATTTCGAAAATAGATTTTTAGCACCGTGGGCTGTGCGGGGTTCAATCGAGTTGCAACTTCACATCAGCTACACCCTAAAATTCTGAATTTTGCTTGCAAAAAGGGTAACCAAACAGTATTGCGCGCTATGTAGGGGCCACTGCCCCAAACGGACCCTTAAATGATCAATACTTGTGCTAGCTTGTTCATTAACGGATAAAATCATTCCATTCCAATAGAGATGTGATCAATGGTGAAATCAGGACTTAAAGAGAGGTGTGACAACATAAAAAATAAACAAAATTTAAAATTTAAAATTTTTAAATCAAAATAAGAAATAAAAATATTAAATGAAAAAAAAAGCTAAGAAGAACTTATAAATCAAGAAAATGTCATTTTAATATAGCATTTATGTTTAGACATTTTAAATTGTGTTTGACACTTCTTTTTGCATCAAAATTATCAACTACTGATTCTAATCGAAATATATTGTAATATCCTTCTCAATTTATGTTATTAATGAGCTGACAAAAAATTATATTTCATTTTATGTACTAACATTGTCATAATAATCTTCATTACTAAAAATGCATGTTCAGTTCTTATAGTCAAAATTGGCAATGTTATGACCAATTTAATTAATTGATTAATAAAAAGATATATGATCAATTTCTTTCTCTTATCTAATATTTGACATAAATAAAAATTATAGAGAGATTTAAAAAAAATTAATTTTAAAATACTCCAACTAATTTTTAATGTAGATGTTTCTATATCTGGCAAATATTCACAATAAAATTTAATTAGAAGTATATATATATATATCATCAATTTTGAATGATCATTATCAATCTTGAGGATTCAATACTAAACTAACAATCAATAACTCTCTAATATATTCTATAATTTTTTTTTAATTTTGAAGAAGATATTTGGAACTCTTATAATGTGATAATTAAATTTTAAAATATAATAAATATTAAGTTATCAAAATAAATTTAAATTTAAATTTAAGATGATAAAATTTTTAATGTATAATATAATATTAAAAAAATAGTAAAAATCTAGGCCACAATCACGCCTAGACACCCTTGATTTTACTACTAAATGTGACTAACATAATACAATTGATGCTTTCTCCTTCCTTCTTGCACTAGAGTTAATCTTATAGTTGCGATGTAAACTCTAAAATAATTTTGTCCAATGAGTTTGAGGATGGGTGACTATATTAAAAGGTTTGTTTATGGCAACTGAGTTGATCGTAAAATTATTGTGAGTGTTAGAAATATTTTTCTTTTTTAAAAAAATTCAAATAATAGCTTTTTAACAGCTGTAATAGTTATGATTCTCAAAAATAGCTTTTCACCACAAATTTTTCTGAAAGCAGTCAAAAAGTTGATAGTTAAATATAACCATGATAGTTTTCTAAAAGATAAAGTAGCCATTAAGTTGTCCCAAATTTTATTTACATATTTAGTATTTGAAGATTTTTTTCTTAAAAAAAGGAAATCCAAGTAACTTAAGCTTGATTAAAATTAAGTCAAATATCAATGATCCTAATGAATACAATAGAATATGTCTAAGTTGATACTGCCTAAGTCAATAACCTCTAATACTAATCTACCTAATCAACTCTCATACATTTATTAATAAATCTCCAAAGTCAATTAATACCGCTAGTGATATTTTATATTGATAACTACTAAAAATACATATTTGAAAAAATTTGACATTTATTTAAACTTTCAGAAATAATAAATCGCTTAAGTTTATTTATAATTACGTTGATGTCGATCTTCTGGATGACATAGTCCCATATCTAATCACTTCACACCGACATCTTTCTAAGCCTTCACAATCAGAGTTCACTTGCCAACTTCTTGTTTCTGCCTTTCCGCAGCATTCTCGAGAGGTCTGGATGATCTCTTGGAACATAAGTCATCTCCAACTCGGATAATGAGATGTCCATTTTTGAGTCATGAACCGGCTTGATGATGACATCAGATCAACAAGTGCATCCTGCGATGAGCAACGTCGCTAAAATCAATGGCAATCAATTGTTCTACATTACAAAAAGAATAGATTTTGCAAAACATCGATCTTTTCGAATCTACAACCTTGTCGACGCCGGAAAGAGATCTCACACTATCCTAAGTTCTCTTAAAGCTCTCCTCCAAAGACCTTCTGGGTGGAACCTTCTGAGTCCTCAAGATTTTTATCTTTCTATAATTTCTGAAGCTTATGAAAGAGATACCATCTCCATTTATTTAAAGAAGGAATTGTATCCGCACTCCTAAAAAAATCAATTAATTAACGACTCTTTATTAATATCATAAGTATAATACTCAATGAATAATAATTTAGACAGATTTTACTATTTTTTTAACCTGACCAAATTGTTCGGCTCAACAACTAGCCAGACATTGCTCAATCGGACTTGAGCACTCCCTCAGTAAGAGCATTTTAAGGGATTATAGATTTGTGGCAAGTCGACACTCTTTTTTTTTATTCCTATAAATACCTCTCCAGAACCCTAGAGAGAGATTATCCTGGTGCAGCCACCACCCCTCCGCGCTTTCTCCTTGCATTAGTGACCGGCCTCCAGGGGCGCCACATTTGCCTTCGCACGCTAAGCTGCTCGCGCTAACTGCACGATCTGCCCTAGCACCGCTCGCACTGCTCCACGCCTTCCTGCCGCCGCAATCTCATTCTCCCAAAGGAAGAGGCATGCGCACCACCTCCACCCCTATACCCTTCTACCTTTATAGCAGCCACACACAAGACACCTACGGTGCATCTCTCATAGTTACAATAGCCTGTTTCTGTGTGAATGGTATTTTCGGTGGTTGAATTTTTGTCAGTTTTCAAATATTCAGCGTATTTCTTGTGTTGACTCCGGTATGGATCTACAAGATCTTACTTTTTTATGTTTGAGATGCTTTACAACGTTTTTAGGTTATTAAAATGCATTAATTTTATGGTTGTGAGAAGCATTGTGCTTCTTTTCCCCATCGTTTAGCAGACTAATATGTGGATCTAAACCCGAGCTTTGGTTAGATCCATAAAACTTGCTAATCGATTTCAATCTAAGCTAAGTAGGAAATGTATATGATTTTT
This sequence comes from Cymbidium sinense, assembly GCA_021442155.1. Taxonomy (NCBI): domain Eukaryota; kingdom Viridiplantae; phylum Streptophyta; class Magnoliopsida; order Asparagales; family Orchidaceae; genus Cymbidium; species Cymbidium sinense. Next base: position 24,560,618 of record CM038220.1, on the reverse strand, counting down.
TTAGGGAGATTTTAAATCTTTGGGTTAAATTTGTGCCTAATCATTTAATGTATATCTGAAAATTATGGCTGCCTCAATTTATTTTTTAAGTAGTATAAACTGTGAAGATATATTTCCTAAGAAATTCAAAGCAATAAAACCTTTTATTTTAAAATCATTACATTTTAATATAATATCATAATTCATATCTTGACTTGTTTGTAGTACCAAATTACAAATTATCTAGTGACTAGTTAAACTAAAACTAATTATAGCTAATTGGTTGTTTTTTGATGGCGTAGATCGACCCATGTAGATTTGAGGGTGACAAAATAATTAGGATTAGAGTTGTCTATCCATCCTCTATTTATATGAATTAACCAAAAAGTTTGTGAACACTTACCCACTAGGGATTTAGAGAAAAGAGTTTTGATTATTTTCTTATAAATGCTCTGTGTAAGACTAAGTGCAATGTTTAAGAGTTAAGGAAGTATCCTCATTCCTCATTTATGCAATATTAGACCATCTATTTATATAGTGGGTTCAACAAATGTTGTTCACTTATTTACATATTTGCTAGTGATAATAATAGAAAAATAACTTATTTAAATGTTGGTTGGAGTCTCTATTAATCTAGGTTGTCAATCAAGATCCTAGATTGATGAATTCTAGATATTTGTATGGACAAATGACGAATTGGCTAGGTTTGTCACCTTTAAAATGTTAACTTTGACCTAGGTCTTTTTAAGCATGCTCGACTTTGACTTGGAGGATATTTAATTATACACTATACTTATATTTTTCTTTTTATGTTCTTTAATATTTAATAACCATCAGTTCTAGTAGTTTAATTTGGCAAGGTTCATCATTGTGCTTCTTTCTTCCATATTGTGGTGATTAATTATTTATAGTTATTATGTTAATTGTTTAATTGCTTTTTTTGTTTTTTATTTTTCATCAAAGGGCAGTGATGAAGCATATAGTCATGCACCACTCTGAGATCTTTCTCAGTGATGATACTATACTATTACCCATCTATCTGAGCCTCAGCAAATCATCATCTATGGTTTTGCATACATAAATTCTTTTTTATTTGAAGCACCCCATTCTTTGAACTATATAGTTTTTTTTTTCTTTTTATTTGAATCATTCAAATTATTGTATTTATTAGTGTTAATTGGAAAAAACCAAATGATGAGGGCCAATGGCTCAACCATGATGCGGACCGAATGCTGTATTTTTTAGGCAGTGCGGAGACATCAATTGCTTCCTGATGGTTTTCTTTTATTATAACTTGTGATCACTTCCTCTAGGCATCAATCAATCTACACATGCTTAAACGCCCACTCTAACTTCGTGATTTGCCCTTGAGCTACTCACATTGCTTCACTCCTTGATTGTGCAATCTCACGTTCTTACCTCTACCAAGTCAAACACCCATCCTTCCTGTGGAGACATATGTGCTGTGATATGCTTCTCCTTTCATTACAGTCATGCAAAATACACCTCTTATGCATGTCCCATTGTTGCAGTCACCCACTTAGATGAATGGCATGTTTTGTGGTTGGAATTTTTTAGTTTTCCCTTCAATAATCAGTGCAATTCTTATGTTGACTCTAGCATGAATCAACAAAACTTTAAATGTTTATATATGATTTTGGATGTTTTATCATAGGATCTTAATTTTATTTATTTGAGATTCTAAAAAGTTTTAATGTTTAATTGATATTATTTTTATGGTTGTGAGAAGCATTGCTCTCTCTCCACATAATAATAAACACAATGGAGAGTATATGCTTAGGTACATGTATTTTTTTGGGAGATCTTAGATCTTTGGATTAAGTTTGTTATTAATCATTAGTGTATATTTGAAAATAATAGCATCTTTAAATGTTTTAGGGTTATAAGATACAAAATGGTGCTATGGAAAAACTTATTGTGTGAACTAGAAATTTCTTTTGAAAATACTAGCTCTTGTTAGTTCATGATGAGATTGAGAGTAGTGAAAATTTGATTACACGAATTCTCTATTTTAGTATTATGCACGGGAAAGAGGAATCATATGAGATGAAAATTCATGACCAAATATTTTTTGATTAGAATGAACAGTAACGAATATCAGCTCAATATAAAGGACATAAGCTTTACAAAGTTCTTATGATACTACTTGACTAGAAATTGATTCGTATGATCAAAGTTATATAGATCTTATACATTATGCAATAGTGAGCATACAAAAACTTTGGAATATTCTTTTATTTGTGATTATAATGGGTTTTGTTTTGTTTACGATGTAGTTTAACTCATTTAGACTTTAGGGGTAATATTTGGAGTTAATAGGTCAAAAAAGTTAGGGTTAGGGTTGTTTATCTTGTTGGGAACTCTCCTCTTTATATGAAGTCTCTCAAGGCTATATCCTTCTAGCGATTTCTCTATCCTATCCTCATGTAATCTAACTCTTTTCATGTTTTGGATAAATAATTATTTTCCTTGACTTCTAGTTTTAACCTGCTGAGGGTCTTCATTGTGTTCCCTCTTCCCCTTATTATGATTACTTTTTTTATTTCTTAAGTTTTTTTTACACTTTTGTGTGTTTTTAGTTTTCAAAAATTACTAGAGGTAGTGATGAAGTAAATAGTCATGCACCACTCTGATATCTTTCTTAGTGATGTAATTCTACTATCACTCATGTTTCTGAGCCTCAAATCAAATCATCATTGGCAATATACATAAAAAATTTTCTTGTCTCTAAACATATATTTGTTTGAACCACATTTTTTTTTCTCATTTGAATTATAAGAATTTTAGTGTTTATTATTTTAAATTATTTAAAAGAACCAAATGAGGAGGACCAATGACCAAATCATGATGCGGATTGAATGTACCATTTATATAGGTAATGTGTATATAGCAATTGCTTCATAATGGTTCTTTTGTAGTCTAACCCACTTCTGTGAGCAACACCACCCTCAAAGCACCTGTGTTTCTAAGACACTTGTTAATTCATTTCAACTCTGACCTCAATATGAGCTAAAAAAGCTTTATTTTTTTTTTCTTTTTTTTTTTGGAATAAATTTGTGACTAATCATTAATGTATACTAAAATATTGCTAAAATATTTTATTCATCACCAATTTTATGAAACCTTCAATTTATTAATCACTTGTTGAGGCTCTCTGATGTGCTCCGTTCTTCCAAATTTTGATGATTTTTTTTTCTATGTCCTTTATGTTCTTTTCTTGCGTTTTGATCTTTTTAAATTTCTAGTGGCAGTGATGAAGCATATAGTCATGCACCACTCTGAGATCTTTCTCAGTGATGATACTTAACTATTACCCATCTTATCTGAGCCACAAATAAAATCACCATCTACAGCAGTGCATGCAAAATTCTTCTTGATTTGAAGCATCCACTTCTTTGAAATATTTTGTTATTATTTTTCCTTTTTTCAAATCATGTATATTTATGTACTTATTAGTTTTAATTAGAAGAACCAAATGATGAGGGCCTATGGCTCAACCGTGATGCGGACCAAATGTGCTATATTTTAGGCAATGCGGATACATCAATTGCTTCTTGATGGTTCTATCAAGTTGATCTTTTTTTTTTTGCTCATATGTTTTATTTGTCTAAGAGTGTGTTTGTCTTCTTCCTGTGAGATTGTGTATAGCATTGATCTTACGTTATCCCTTTCATTAAGGGGTTGTTTGGTTGGATGAAAATGGAATAAATGCATTCCTTTTTCAGTGAAAAATGAAATATTAGTGTTTGTACGGCTTAAAAAGAAATGTAATGTAAAGTTTTAATAAAATTCTTTTTCACTCTTTAGTTCAAATCTACTGAAAAAAAAATTTCTTCTGATTTGAGTGGATTTAACCACTCAAAACTTCTCACTAACACCTCAAACATTATATTTACATTTTTAACATCTTAACATTTTTAATAAATCAATTATGCCACTCTCTCTTCTAGCTACCTAACTCTGTAACCCTTCACACCGTTAACTCCTCTCACCCAAACATTTCGACAGTGCTCCTCTCCAGTGAAATCAATCTGGTCTTCCTCCACCAACTCCGTACTCTATCCCCATGAAATCCATTCTTTGTCGTGAGCTCGGTCTCCTCTCCATTGTTGTTCGGCCTTGTCCGTCTCCATCTGTCTGGATCACTGTTGTACTACCTATGAAGTAAGTAGTTCTAATCAATTCTTACTTCACTACCTCTAACTACACCACTTGCGATCCAGTGCGATCATTACTTGCATTAATAGAGACTCATAAACCTCCTTTTGCATTCCCTCTGCTGTTAGCTTCAAGTGCAAGAAAGGCTTATAAAATAAATTGCAGAAGCTGTCTATTATTGTGTTCTTGGAAAGGGAGTAATGGTGTCTGTGGCTGTAAAACATATCTCTATGATATCAAGTGGGATCTAGAGTTAGAAGCAAATCACATTAAATAATTTTAAGCTCATTCAGACAATATTTGACATAATATAAATACGATACAATTTTAGGATTATTTTTTTATCCTGCAGCTTATACAAAATGATTTCTTGTATTGAACAAATGCCTTCAACTGCAATGAAAAAATATTATTCTAATGAATTTCAACGTTTCTAGAACTCAAGCAAAATTTGAAGTTGAAAATAAAACTTAATTCAAAACTAGCTCATGTCGCAAGAGTACAGAAACAACTGATTTTACTTTATCTCCAATCTATCAGGGAGATGCAAGTCATTTTTAGCACTTATCAAAAAGGACGTTAAGTACAAGTGGGATGATAAGTGCTAGTATGTTTTTGAAGACATCACCTAGTGTTTGGTGAAGCCGCCAGTTCTAGCAGCCTCTATCCGGGCAAGCCACTTATCTTTTATGCTGCTACATTGGACGACTCCGTTGGCGTTTTGTTGGTCCAAACCAACGATCATAGAGTGAATTTTAGATATCTATTTTGTATTGTAAATAAAGTGATTGGAACAAAAATTTGAAACTCATTGGTTGTGCACATTCAAGTCAGGTTTGCTGATTGTATTCAACTTGCACCATGAGCTGAATTGCTCTTTATGTCGGCTTTTAATTGCCAATTTGACCATCCTGAACTTTTTTTATTTTATTAGGACACTTTTTTTTATATCCCCTTTCCCCCATCCTATTATAATACTGGACTCATCTTATATTAGATTAAATAAATATGCCCAAATTATTGAGCTTTTAAAAATAGTAGTTTAAGTTAATAAATTTTTTCATAAAAGCAGGCTGGATTAATTGCCTGCTTGTTCACGTGATTTAAGAGTAAGAAATTAAGCTTTTTTTTTATTCAAATGGTTATTTATAAATTATTTATATAATGTTCATAAGGTAGAGAGACCCAAAAGACTTAAGATGATAAAAAACGATCTTGATATTTAAATTAAAACTAAAGGATACAAATGGATGTGATTCATAAAATCACCTCATTGTTGTTGTATTGTTGTTGTAAGTAATGTTCATATGAAAATATAATTTTCTTTTTATAATATTTCAGAAAAGTTAATCTAGTTTTCATAGTTTTTTTTAAAAAATTGTTGATGCTTTAGTTAATTTAAAGCATATATTTATCTTGTTAAATAATTTAATTGTAAATTTCATATAGATATATTAAATTTAAATTAAAGTAAATTTTTACAGTGGATATTATAACTTGAATTATCTGAATTTTATATTTTTACAATATTAGTTTATTTATATAATAAGTCTCTTTTTTAAAAAAAAAAAAAAGAAGTTGATTTCTCTTGCCTTGCATGAACCAAACGAATTTGTTTAGACTTGTGCGGAAATTGCTTATTAGTCGGCTTAATTAATCTTAATTTTAATAATGCTAATGGTGAATATTTAGAAAATTTTGATATCTACAGATGAAATCGAGCTCAATAGTCAGCTTAATTATATAATCTACTCTCATATGGTATGGTAATTTATTATCTATAATGCTTTTATTATATGATTTTTTTTTTTTTTTTTGTCATTTTTGTTATCAAAACCAATAAATTTAGATTGTGATGTTAACTTAATATGCTCTCCACCTCACATCGCCTTCTCTAAAGGGTCTGAAATGGAGAGCATCAGAAAATGAATAAGTCCCTAATATTACCTTCATCCAGAACCCACGCTTGTACTTTATTTGTCGTGCAATGAGCTGATAACCACATTTTTCTATAAATTACGGAAATTTCATGTTTGCTAATGTAATTTCTCAAAATTTTTAATGAAGTATCAGCATGTAATTGGATTCATATTAATTTAGGAAGTTTGTTATTAACTATGAACTCTAGTCTTTATATAAAATCACTTAAAAGCTATAATTTCTTAGTGATGCTTTTTTTCTTTATCTCATGTTAGTCTACCTCTTTGTTCTTTGGATTAATAACTATCTGATTTCTAGGCTTTTAATATTAGAGGTGTCATAGTTCATTAATTTTTAAGTTGATCTAGCTCGATTAGGTTCAAGTCACTTTTGAAATGATTATAATTTGCGTTCAATAAAAGCCAATGGTTTATGATTTTAGAAAAACATTAAGATTAAATTTGGTTTATACTTCAAAAGATATTAATGTATATTGAAGAAATTATGGCATGTTTAGTTTATTTTTTTAGGATTATAAACTTCTTGATTGTATCCGTCGCAATCTAGATCATGATGAATTTTGTTGTCTATTTAGTCAACAAAAATAATATTAATATAAATCTCAAAAGTGGTAAATATAGAAGCATTGACATTATGGGCTGGCCGATGATGAAGAGTATCCACTAGCATAAGACGTGTGATAAGGGCAAAAAACAACAAGGCTAGTGCTCGGCAGCTTGGAGGAGGCTAAAGTCGCTGTCGACGAGAAGGGCTGGCTAGCAGTGGATGGCACTTGTGGATTTAAGACACTTTATATCGATTGATGTAAAATAAAATTGCCTCAAATAGGTGACATTCTTTTTCATCGAATTTGAACTAATGGTTGAAAATGGGATGCATTAGAATTTTACATTTCATTCTTTTTTTAGCCAACAAATACAAATATTTTATTTTTCATAGAAAAAATAATGCAATGCATTCTTTTTTCTGTCAACCAAACAACACAATATTATTAGTTTACATGGACTAATACTACATACATTATCTCTTTATGTGCCATCAGTTTCTTATCCACTCTACAATCATACAACTAACTCTAAATTCTCTTTGTCATCTTCTACCATATGTTCCAAGAAGTCACCTTACTTATAATATGAACATATAGACATGAGAAAACATAATATGTTATACATTGGAACAACTTCTCATCTCCCACTAGACATCTTAGAGTTACATGAATAAGACACAAACTCATTAACATGCCATCCTATCATTATGCTGAGACTAAATATTATGGATTTAAATATATATATATATATATATATATATATATATATATATATATATATATATATATATATATATATATATATATATATATATATATATATATATATATATATATAAGTGGAGTTAGAAGGCCTCTATCTAAAATTAATCACTCAATTTCTTAAGTCTCTTTGCCTCAATGTTGATGCTCAGTAGTAATATATCATCATTGGATAATTTTTTTTTTTTTTTTTGTATTATAAACCATGTATGTGTGATTTCCATACCATCTTCATTATATTGTAGAGTATTTAAAATTATATTTTATCTATTTTGAGATATGAAAATAAGAGATTTTTATTAGATTTATCCTTAAACATAAGAATATTCTTGTAACGATAAGTTTTATACGATCATGTGATACCGATTTTATAAATCATTTTTTTACTATTGTGTTTTAAGCATAAAATATTATTTATTGCCTATTTTTTATAATATTAAAAGTTCTATAAAAAAAATAAGAGAATTAATATAAGCATATGATACACTAAACAAATGTGGACAAGTTAATACGTAAGTAGAAATTGAGGTATAATAAGTAAGAAATAAAATATGAATAAGTAGATATATAAATGAAAGTTGAGTATAAGTAATAAAAGGAAAACTATAAAATATTTTAAAATAAAAAAAATGAATTGTTAATTCATATTATTTTATTGGAAGATTTACATACATATCACACAAGTCTTATGTATATATATATCTAACACTTAAAATTAGATATTTACTAATCTAATACTTTTAGATGATTAAAAGAATTATTTCACTTTTAAAAGTGAGTGATTATAGTATTTTTGATATGATTTTGAAGATTGTGTTATATATAAAAAATTGAAGTTTAAGTGTTAGATATGTAAATACATAAGACTTATTTTATTTCTAACATAATGTTGAAGAAATCTTTGTATTATTGCTTCTAATGTATATACCTATTATTATTAGAAGTTCTTGTATTGATATTGCACTTAATAGGTATTACACTTGATAAGAATATACATTGTATCATAATAACTATCAAGTGTAATACCTATTAATATGATGTTATAAATAAAAGTGTAATAATACGAGTCTATACACTTGATACATATTAGTCTATTAAAATTAATTTAACTATTCATGTGATATTATCTTGAGTCTATTTTTTCTATTTTATGTACTAAAGATTATAGTAAATTTCTAGATAGTTTATTGAGCTATCATTATTCATCCTTATTTTATTTACATGTGTTATTTTAAGAAAGATAAGACTCAAATTGAATAGAAATTGCATGATTGAGATGCTTACCTTAATTATGTTTGTGATATATATATATATATATATATATATATATATATATTAGAGAGAGAGAGAGAGAGAGAGAGAGAGAGAGAGAGTTGACCTCACTTTTGGAGTGAGGATTCAATCTTCTCATCATATGTCTAGGAGTCTTCTAGACACTAAGAGCTCCTTATTCATAGGACACTTCTAGTAGCTAAGTGAACAGTTAACCTAAACCTAGAGACTTTAGGAGAGTTTGCCATAGGATTAAGCTAAGCCTTAGGACCTAAGGTGACTTACCCATCATATGGCTTAACTAAGCTCATGCCTACCTCTTTAGCCAAAATCCAACCTCAAATCAATGTACCCAATAGCAATTGAATCTTAATTCATATCTCAATATCTAAACTCAACTAAACTCAATTCAACCCAAAACTAATTCATTTGACCCATTAGGTTCACTTGACCCAAAGTGACCTAAAAGCCTTATTTGAGTCAACCTTCAATCCAACCCAAATTAGAGTAAACCAACCATCCAAACCATTCTATGATGATTGTTGATCATCCTTGATTGATCAATTGAAATCAATTGTTAAAGTCAATTTGATCATTTGACCAAATTAACCCAATTAACCTACATGAGCCAAATGAACCAAATCTTACCCTAAGTCAAATCAATGATTCATGCTAATCTAAAATCAATGAACATGACTACCATCAATTGAGCCAAACCAAACCCAATTGGCCATCTTGACCAGGTGACCAAATTTGACCTAAAAGGCCAAATCGGGTCAAATCAAAACCTAATCCAAATTGATTGCAACTAATGGCTCAAATTCATTTCAAATTTATTATTGAACATGATCAATCCCTTAACTGAACCAAATTTGATCAATTTAATATGACCTATTTAGCCCAAATTGACTTCAAGGGTCAAATTGTCATTATTAAATTCAAATTGATTGAAATCAAAGCCTACAATCATCTTCAATTGATCAATCAAACATGAGCCAATGCCTAACCCATTGTTTAGCTAATTTGGCCAAATTGGTCAGCTTGACCTATTTGACCCATATGAACTCAAATGGGTCAAATCCAAATCAAATCCAAATTAAACCAAATAATTGACCAAAGCATTCCAAATAATTCATAAAATCTGATTGAAACATAATCTAAACCTAAAATAATAATTGAATCACATTAATCAACTTAACCAATTTTGGTCAAAGTTGGTAATCAAATTAAATTAATTGAACTCATAGAGTGAAATGATCAAATGGTTATAATTGAACCTTACACCCAAATCCATAAGTCAATTTGGGTTACTTAAACCCAATCCAACTTATTTGGGTCAACATGATGATAACTAAAGTCCAAATTGGATTTTGGCAACCTAAAACTAGCTAAGGTCCCTAATAAAGAGTTGAACTTCAACTTTTGTGGTTGGATGAAACCAAGCGCAATGAGAGATTAAATGCAAAGTGGAGAAAATCTAACATGCTTCAAAACTCTTCAATCTCTCATCCCTCCCTCCACCATGCCTTTTGCTTGATTTTAGGACATACTAAATTAACCACCTCCCATAGCAACTTGCAAGCTTAAATTCCCTATGGCTAACCACCACCAAGCTCCATTAATGGGGAGGGAGTTGACCATTTAGAGAATCTGATCTTTAGCCTATTTCAGCATTTTTGAACATTCCCTACACACTCACCATCATTTAAGGAGAGAAAGCCTTTCCCCACCTTCCTAGACCCCAAATCGACCAAAATACATTGAACTGAGAGGCTGACATCCAGAAACTGAGAGGAGGCAGTACACTTACCTTAGAACTTCGTCTCACGTCCGAGAACATTTTCGAACTATTCGATCACTCAATAGCAGTTCCAGTGAGGTAATTTCATCAACCCGTAGCCAACCATTAGGATTCTCATTTTATGATGAAGGGGGTCGATTAATTGGAATTGATCCTTACAATTTTATTATTTTGACCCCTTGATGCGAATCAGAAGGTTTTCCGGCAAGAATCGCCATAAAATAGCCCATTTTGGGACAATTCATCCTGTGTGCATTTGGGAGGGAGAAGGCTTGAGTGCCCCGATCCTCTTTAAATGGGATGGATGGCTAAGATTAGTAGGAATCTCCACTAGATCGTGATATTTGATCGGACGGTCCAATCGAATTGATGCTTTCCCGCTCAATTGCCACGTGGAGTCTACGTAGCCCAATGAATCATCGACATGCATAATGCGTGATCCAGTTAGCACCGCATGGCGATGGCTAGTTTAAGTAAGAAAATGAGAATTTTCGATTTTTAAAAAAATACTTAAAATTACGTGAAATTTTAAAAAATCATAAAAAAATAAAATACTAGATAAAAAATTGCAAATAAGATATCGTTGGATTCTTCTTTAGAGAAACATCTAATAAACCCAAAATTCCTAATTGTTCTTAAGGTATTTTGAGCTTAATTTAAGTTTTAGTGAAAATTAAATTTTATTAATTAATACAAAAATATTAATCAAATTGATCTGAAACTTTTAGAGATTAAAATTGAGGTTAAAATACACATAAATTTTCAAATCAAAATGATAAATTAATTAAGAGATGTTAGATTTAAATGCCTAATTTCAAGAAATAATTAATTTAAAATCTAGAAAATTAGAAAAATCATTCTAATGGTTTAAACCACTCTAATTAACATCAAATAACCTTATGCAAATAATATAATCCTCGAACTTTAAAAAATCATTTAAAATTAGGTTTAATAAATCATCAAAATTAATATAAATTAAATTTATCAATGCTAAACTATAATGAATTAAAATAACCAAGCTAAAATCATAAATTCCACACTCTAAATTAAATCAAGTTAACCTCACATAACCTTAAATTGAAACTAAACTAAACCTAAGCATAATCAAACATAAATTTGAACTTAATTAAATCACAATTAAATATCAATTAAATCCTAAATTAAACTTAACCTATTAAACCCAAATCATCAAATCATTAACTACATCAACATGAAATCAAATTAAAAGCTTCAACAAATAAATAACTTAAATCAAATCAAACTCTACTCAACTTGATAAGAAGACTAATCAACCCAAGATTAAACCTTAATTAAGCCAGTCAAATAAATTAAATTAATCAAATCAATTAAATAAATATCAAATTAAAATAATCAACATATGAATTAAATACATTATAAACAAATTAAACATAACTGATCAAATCAAATCAAATCATAATTCATTCAGTTATGCAATCAAATTAAAATTCATTTAAGAAAATTTAATCTAAATAAACTAAAGTAATCAAATCCTTAATCAAATGAAACCTAAGTTACAATGAATCAATCTAGATGAATTAATCACTAATCAAGCTTCTATTAGATAATCAAATTAATTATAAGCATCCAATCGTATCCAACTAAACCATTAATCAAAGATAAAACTCAATAAATGTCAAACCAAAATCATAGGTAGATTAATATTCAAGCTCCCATTAACTAAACTCTAGGTTGAATCAAACAAGCTTAAACTTAATCAAATAAAGTTAAACTAAATGCTAATCCAATTATGAATTAAAAGTTAATCACTTAATATAGTAAGCTATGAATTATATTGGCTAAATCTTAATTAAATTAAATATTCAATAATGAACTTAAACTAAAAATTAATTATATGAAGTAAACACTAATTATAATTAAGCCAACCTGAAAGACCATCTAAATAAAGTGAAATAATCAATGATGAAACTTAAACCTTGTAAATCAAATTAACTTAATTAAACCACACAAATAATTTCATAATTAAACTTTTATCAAATTTATCTTGCTTTATTTTATCAAATGAAATACTTAGTTAATGCTTATCTCTAATGAATTTAGTTAATTATCAAATCAAATTATTATTATTCAATTAAGTCAAAGGCTTAATTAGTTATTAGTTAAATGCTAATTAAGTCAGTTATTCAAATAATCTAAACATAACTAATTCATCAACTTCTAAACTAAGACTAACCCCTAATCCATTTAATGATAAAACTTCGAATTAAGCTAATCAATCACTTAACTAAACTAAAATTAAAGTCAAATTAATCTTATAATAATAATAATAATTCTTTAGTCAATCAAATTTGAGTGAAATACTTAATTAAATCTATGATAAATATTTATTAAATCAAATCAGTCACATGTGAATAATTAAGTCATTAACTTTAATTAAATAAATCTTTACTTAATCTAATTTTAAAACTAGATTACCCTTAATTAAATCTAATTAATTAAACAACTAATTATATGAACCAAATCAAACTAAAATCTAATGAATCCACAATTAATTTATCGGATACATGATGTTAAGCAAACTTAAACTTTAAAATCTAAATCAAATCAAACAAATATTAATCAAATCAAATCAATTTAGTCGAATCATTTACATAAATTCAAATGGGCTAGTTAAGATACTTAAGTTCTTAGTTCAACCCTTAGAATAATTTTTCATCTTAGGATGAAAGTTTCATTCTATTAGGATTAGGATGTTGAATGAAATGGATTCTGTTCTAAGCAGAATTTATCTTATTCTTCATTCTTTAAAATATAAATTCAACTTAAACATAAAAATGAATTTAAAATTGAAACGAAATTAAAAAAAAAATCAATTATTTAAATTGAAACCATCCAATGGTAAAAATAAACTAATTCTATTCAAATCAAACTTAAAATGAAATAAAGTCTAGAATAGACTTGTCAGCCTTCTTTTACACTAGAATACTAAATCACGACAAGTTAAGTTAGGTCGATGTGTTGATTGTGATGTGATGCATCTTCTTATTTTGTAGTGTGACTGATGGCTATGATTGTTTGCTCGCTAGTCAGAGCATATTCTTTTAAGGCTAACACTATTTTCTGTAGGAGATTATGCTTAAAAGGGACCGCTGTAATAAATATAAAATAAATGTTATTTGCTTGCATGTGCTATTTAAGTCCCTAAATATAATCCAAGTTAGGGCAGGTGGGCTTGGTTACCCATGTGTATGCTGCTGAGTCCAAATTATAAATTTAACTGCTTGGGTTTCTATGTATGTTTAACTAACATTTATTTTATAAGTATAGTTAGATTTACTATTTCATATAAAATGTAATTTTGTAATAGGGATTAGGATTATTGATATAGGTTTTAGGATGAGCAGTGACTAGAAGTCTTTGTCCTGGGATGCTTATGATGCCTTGAAGCAAATCAAATCAAATGAAAAAGAAAGAAATGAACAACGAAGACCCCATAACATGTATTCATTTCTAATTGTAATATTATTTTGTAATTTTGGGTTGTATAAGGGAGTTAGTTACCCAATTTTTCTTTTTTTCGGGTGTACGATGCATCGAATCACCTTTTATACTTATTGGAATATATTCATGTTTGATTGATGTTATATTTAGATTGTGCAATTAAACTGTATATTTTTCATAGTTTCTTAATGATTGATGATTGTATGTGTGGCCTGGATGCGATAGGCTCTTAGGATAAAATTAATTTTTCTACCCCAATTAATAACTCATAATTAAATTTTAAAATGACTTTCAACTTCATCATAAAGCCTAGGTTGTAATCAAATAACTAAAAGATTTAGTAACTCATTAGCTATATATTATATGTCTAGGGGTTTAAACGAGCTGAACATGAACGAGCTCGGACTCGCTCCGTTACATTATTGTTTGTGTTTAGCTCGTGAAAGTTTCGTGATGAGTTTGTGTTCGGCTCGTTATCTGTTTGAGCTCAAATTTGTTCGTGTTTGGCGTTATTGCTTGAGCTCAATTTGTTCATGTTCACCGAATCATCGTTTATTTGTTTCGAATCATTTTCGACTCAAGAAGATGCTCGAAATTGGCTCGAAATAAAGAATAGAACTATAGAAGACTAGAGCTTTAGAAAATGTAGAAATCACAAATAAGCAACCCATACTTCAATTCAAAACAGTTAATTAAAGATCAAACAAAATAAAATAATATACCTAAAGCATAATACATCCCAAAAATCGGGCAATGCAAACTTACCAGATTAACTCAGAGAAACCCTAATAATGGATCGAAGCTGAAGCCACTCTCCAAACAATCACAGAATTACCGAGCAGTTAAGAATTGAGGAAAAAAGAAGATAGTGGAATTAGGATGACATACAAGAACCAGAAGAATCCGAAAGGCAAGAGGAAGGGACTGCGTCACTGTGGTCTGATGCAGCGATCAAGCGATGCTCGAAAAAGAGGAGAAGTGAGAACTCGTAACAGGAGATGAGAGGAGAACCGACAGAATAGCGAATAGAACTGTAGAAGATTAGGGCTTTAGGAAATAAGAATTAGGAATGTGAATCGCGCCCAATGCCCATTGGTTACGTAGAATGGCGGAAGTCGGAATGCTCAAATTCAAATCACTCACGACGCAGGGCTCGATTCATGTCTAATCGAGTCGAACACAAGAAAACAGTCCAGCTCGGTTTACTAGTTTAGAATTTGAAGAAAATTTTGTTCAGTATTCTTCATTAGTTTAACGAACGACGAATGAAATTTATTATTGAGCCAAATCTTGTTTTGATAACATGTATGTCTCACATCATGCATGTCATATTCCTTCTTCCTTGAATATGGGGGATCTCCATCATTGCTAGATAAGGGAATGACTGTGAGAGCATCCATTGTGGTGGAGAACCCCATTCTCACTAATTTAGCCAATAATTCTATTTCATCATGTATTTAGGAATAAAAATCTCAAGCCTTTGTCCAAAATGTGTTAAAATGAAATTTTATAAAATTTTGTATTTTATATTAAGTCATATGCTCATGTCACTCATGATCTAGTCTCTTAGAAAGTGAGTTTAAGACTTAGCTTTTTCCAATTAAATAATAACCCAACTATCTTACACTTTCATAAGACTTGCCTACATTGATTTAAATCGTAGGAGGTGTTAACTGACGGCCACTCCAGGTAGTTATAAGTCCAAAAGTCGGACGACTTTACTCTCTCTTGTGGAGATGAACCCTTATGTCCCCATTCCATTTAGATTTATGTCGTGCTCTAGCTTGTGTTAAAGTTTCATAGATTTAGAATCCGAGGTAGCTTGTTTCCCTTAGGCTATAAGCATAAATCCTCACCTCTTGCTTTCTCTTATGTTGATGGATTGTAAGTCCCATTCTAATAAAATTTCAACTCAAATAAAATAAATCCTCTCTCATTCAAATATATAAAATCTCCCCATATGATAGATTGGAATGCTTACTAGGCTTCTTATTATTATAAACATTCCCTTCTTATCTTCCTTTGGATCCCAAAATAAGTCTTACAATTGAACTTTCTCATTTGATTTTCCAAAACAATCAATCCTTTGATAGTCTCAACTTTGAAATCTTTGGAGACAATAAATGATTACTTTAATCGAGAGTGTTCTTAGAAAATCTCATTTCCTATGGTGTAATTAACTATGGAGACTTGCCTCTATAGGGAACTAAAGAACCCGACTTAAATTAAACTCTACTCTACTTTTTCATGTAAAGTAGAGGAAAGATCTCTAGTATATTCGAAGACTCAGCATGCCTTAGGAGTCCTTATTTAATGATTAGGTCTATTGTATGGTGATGTTTCTATCTTTCGAGATAGTGCATCTTACCTTAATGTAATACCCGATTACTTCAATAAGAACCCCGATTTGAGTGGTGTCCACCCAACCAGATCCAAATTGAAATACCATATATATATATATATATTGTTGTATAGTTTAGTGAGATGAATAAAAAGATATTAATATTTTAAATTTTTATGTATTTGATGATATAAAAATGACTATATATTTGTGAATATTGAAGTAAAAATTTCTTTTTAAATAAACTTGAATAATTTATCAATTGTTGTGATCTTGATATGGTGAGCTGCCTCGATATGACAATTTGCTTTGGGTTGAGCCATGGCAATGATGAACACATGCATAGCATTTGGAAGCAGTTTGAAAGTTGGGGATGGGGCACTAAGGACAAAGAGGAAAGGAAGCCTAATTGTTTTAAGGTTGTGTTGGAGAGGGTAGAACTCGATCAGATTAAATTTTGATAAGACTACACGGTTAAAGTTAGATCTGAGATGACAATTTTACACCTTATGAAAGCGTTTCGTAAGGTTAGGAGTTCAAGGAAGTGGAGTTGCTTATGGAAGACAATGCCAAAGAAAGACGCATTCAACCCTTCTCAAATTTGATGACAAAAGAAAATAACATAATAAATATGGTACATAGTTATGTATGAATAGTTCTTTAAAAAACAAAATGCTCAAAGGCTAGGGATCTCATAACCCTATGTTATAGAGCATGTTTAGGGTTTAGTTCAAACTAGTTGATCTGATTATTTCACTCATTAATCGACATTTCCGATTAATGATGAGTTCTAAAACTATTTTTGCATAGAATTAGCTAAACTAAGTCAGAACCAACGATTAATTAGGAAACTATTGAACCAATCTATTTTTTGATGAACCGCTTGGTTGTAACGTTGATCGTTTTTAATTTATTTTGATTAATTATTAAAAAATAATTAAAGTATTATTTTTCAAAATTTTGATTTAAGATCATATTCAGGTATTCAAGTATGAAATATCTTAATTTAAAATATCAAGTATTAAATTAATAAAATATTATTATTATTATTATATAATATTATATTATTTAAAATATGTTACAATAATTTTAATATTTATTAATCATCTGATTTAATTCTTAATTTGATTCGAATAAAGTTTTTATTTTATTTTCCTTCCATTTAATATCCAATTCAAATGCTTACCCCAAAATGAGTTTAGCATTGAAGACGCCCTAAGATGAACATCATCCAATTTTCTCGGTTCCTTACCCAATTTTGGTTACCCAATTTTGGTTAATGCTCGTAGCTTTTAATCCCCCCACATAATTATCACCAGAGATGGCCGTTTTCTTCTAAAACATTGCTGTATTTAAATTTTAAGTCATTGAAAGTCTTATCATCATGTTATAAAATTTTCTAAAGTTTAAATGGAATTATCACATAATAAGGATACATTCAACCAATTCAATCCAAGTTGAATTCTAAATAATATCTCCATTTATTTTTCATTTTGAATAATAGAGCTAAATATAAGATCATTTATTAATGACTTGTTAATATCACAATACTGTCACTGAACTTCTATAATTAAAATTATACTTCATATATTTAATTTTAGATTTAATTAAATAAAATCTTTAGATTTTAAAGTTGACATTCATAATTCAAGTTTTTCTTGAACTTCCTCTCTAATCTTATCAGCAAGAAGAATGTCATCAGCAAAAATCATACACCAAGGCTGTAAATGCATTGGGCACGTGATCATCTAGCGATCTCTACGATTCACAGGATTCATAGGTAACTTAATTCTTGCTAGAAAAACTATAAATGGACTGCGCTAAACTAGTTCCAAGCACTAGAACTTACCATTAACGAAGTAAAATGGCAAACCCTCTCCCCACTCTCCCCTTCTTCTTCCTCATCTTCCTTCTCGCAACCCCCAGCTCCACTTCCTCCCCAACCGGCCGCGAACGGCGATCTCGCCTCCAATTCTACATCCACGATAAGATCAGCAACCCCAACGCTACAGCCATCAAGGTCGCCGCCGACCCCACGGGCCCCCGGGCCTCCGTCACTGGCCTCCCCTTTGGCAGCGTCTACGTCATCGACGATCTCCTCACCGAAGGCCCCGACCCGAAGTCGAAGCCCTTGGGCCGGGCCCGTGGCTTCTATTCCGTGTCTTCCGCGGATGGATCCGACCTCTACTTCACGGTGCAGGTGATATTCACGGAAGGGATCTATAATGGGAGCTCTGTGGCTGTCTTGGGGAGGGATCCGATTCTTGAGATGCTGCGGGAGCTGCCGGTGGTTGGCGGAACCGGTGTTTTCAGGCTGGCCCGTGGGTTCGCCCTTCTGAAGACGCATGAATTTGATACGGCCACCGGGGACGCTGTCTTGTTTGTGGATGCTTATATCCTCCACCATTGACGCATTTGATTTGCTTGCTTTTGGTTGATTAATTTCGTGTTGTTGGTACTCATTTCTTGTTTTCGATCATATTTTGTTTTCGTATTGGTTTTACTGGTTGATTTTTTGTCGCCAGTCTAGATTGTGATTTTTAATTTTTGTTTTCATTTTTATGGAATGATGTGATGAAATTTCGGTTTACACGCTACAGCACTTTTTTTTTTTTTTTTTTGTAAATTTGGATCTGTAGTTTTTAGTTTTTAAGAGGTGCAAAGAAAACAATCATTATAGAATTATTTACATTACATTCTTTTCAATATATATATATATATATATATATATATATATATATATATATATATATATATATATATATATATATATATATATTAAAGTTATTAGTTTTTTAAAGATATTTGAATTAATTTAATAACAAATTCATCTGCATAATTCATGTGCTAGGCTTGAATCTAAAACTCCATAAATTCTTAAATCATTATGCTAAGATATTTTGCAGAAAAAAATACTAATTATTAATACAATAATATCAAATGTAAGTTCTACACTCCATGAAATCTCATAATTAACTCCCAGAGATTTGTGCACCTATCTAATAATTACTCATCTTGTATACATTGCACACACACAAATATTTATAAGTAATATGTAGTCAAATAATTGATCAAATGACGCAATCACAATCACATCTCGGGAGATGAACCATTTTGAAATTGGGGAGCATATTTTATGTCTTAACTATTAAGTGAAAGAATATTTATCATTAATTTGTTCTATACAGGGCTGTAAATGAATCAGTGCATTCGTTGAACTATTTACTGGCTCGATTAATCTTTCATTCACGTTGTTTTAATAAACAAACAAGCAACGCTTTTAAAACTCGAAGGTTAAATATGAAGCGTGAAAATGATCGTCTCGCTTATTTATGTTCTAACATACTGGTTTATTGTTAAATAAAATAACTTATTAAATATTTGATTTTAAGCTCAATGATAATTTATTTATTATCTTAAAATATGAGTAAATTTAACTTATAACATTTTTAATTATATATTTAATAAAAATATTATTATAATATAATTTATAAAATATATTATACATTTAATTAAATATTTATATAATATATTTGAGATTATAGCTTTATAAATTATAGGATAAATACTCAAAGTAAAAAAATTAAAAATAAATATATGAATTATAGAAATGTTTAACTAAGACTAAAAAATTACTTTTTAATTGGTGACCCAATAAACTCCAGTCATAGCTCACGGGATCACGAGCTCAGTGCTAAGTTACAAGCTGAGTCGTGAATCTCGTGATTTTTTCTTATTCTCCCATTTGTAGTTCATGCACTAAGCCCTAAGCTGACTTCGTCTCTTGAAGCAAAAGCTTTAACTCCTCTTCTGCATCGACTTCCACTATTCATTCCTTCATCTTCACATTGACTTCCCACATTATCTCGACTTTATCGTATTATAACATTTAAATTTTTTTTTAGTCAAATTAACCCTCATTAAATTTTTTATGATTTAATTTCTTTTTAGAATCTAGATTTTATATTGTGCAAAAAATTTGCATGAGATTTAAGAGAATAATTGTAGCAAAATAGAAAACTTGAGTATTCATTTAAAACTCATTAATTAAGTTAATTACATATTCGTTCGATTATTTCAAACAAGTTAAATCAAGCACAAATAGATAAAATTTAAAAAATTTGAACATCTATATAAAGCTCGGCGAACTCAAACATTAATAATTTTTAATTTATTCAAGTCAAGTCCAATCCGATAAATACTCTGCTCAGCTCGGCCCGATTACAGCCCTTGTTCTATGAAATTCTTGAAATAAAACATAAATTTGTTGATTACTATGAAAATGTGGATAAAAAGGTTCACTTATTAAAAGTTTTATAAGATATTATGAAATGTCTTACTAATGATCACCAAGGAATACTAAAAAATATAAAATCTAATGGTATGTTTTCATCAACGATCAATATAGGTCTTTTTTTTATTAAGGGACATTTACATATATATCACCCAATTCTTTCATATTACATCAAAAATAACACTTTTATTAAATTTTTTAAAGATCAATGTGATATATGTTTGTTAGGTTTACATACATATCCAATTCTTTCATTACATCAAAAATAACACTTTTATTAAATTTTTTAAGTGAAATGTTTGTTAGGTTTTTTTTTTTTTTGTATAAATATCAAATTTTAGGTATTAGATATATAAATGCATAAAAATAGTCTGCTATGTGATGGACCTCTACAATAGGGGTGTTCACAGTTAAATACACTAATTGGTTTCATAGAAATATATTATCAGCTCCATGTCATTAATTCAACTTCGATTTATAAGGAAAAAAATATTGAGTTGGGTGCTATGACTACACAAAGGCCCTACATTTTCAAAAGACTAAGAATTAACTCATTTGCTAGAATTGTTTCTCCACAATGTGATTCTTTGATCTATACTAAGTTGCTGTTTCTTACAAGGATGCATGAATTGACAAAATTTATATTAAGAATGAGACACTTTATCATGGAAGATGAAGATTACTCAGATACATTACTGATTATATTTGTGAAATTCTTTGAAAAATGTAGCAATAATCTAAAAAGAAAAATTATATTGAGATATTCTAATATAAATTATATCATAATGTTCCAATACAATTTTTTTAAGAAGAACAAAATTGAGAAAACTTGAATTTTTTTCTCCCCTCTCAATTTTCATGTCCTTAAGATACATTTAATATTGACTCCATTGATTGTACATTGTCCTCAAATAAAAAAAGATTCTACTATTGAAGTTCCTGTATACATCAAAGTATATAATCATCCCAATGATCTTCATAAAGATCCCATTGAAATTTAAGATTGAACCAAGAAAAAAGAACTTCAATAAGGTTCTTTGAAGAAGACTACATAGTCGATACAACAAATGCAGAAGATTATAATGGCGACGTCGAAAGTTAAGGCGGTCATGGCCTGATCGCTAAGCGCCATGTTCTTGCTGCCGAGGCGGTCGACCATGTCGGAATCCCGACCGTGTCGGGAATGGACTCGGCATTTTGAACATCTTGCTGGTAAGGGTCTTCGAGCTTCAGCGCAGCTCGCCTGCTCTCTGCCTCCTGAGCTAGAGCCCAATCGTAGAACTTGCGGCTCTCTTCGCGGCTTAGCACATTGTAGGCTTCCCTGAGCTGAATGAATTTCTCAGATGCTGTTTTCAGGCGAAGGGAGGTTGTGTCCCGGTGATATTCCTTTGAGAGCTTCGGTAAGCAGCTTGATCTCCTCCATGTCTGCTTCAGCTCCCACTCCCAGAAATCTGAGTAGAACATAACAGATAGGATATAAGACTGATGAGGTTTCTGAGAAAGTTTGGATATTGGGTGAAACTTTTGATGATAAGTAGGCAATTACATGAAAAATATTATTTTCATGTGATTAAATGTATAACTCTGATGCAAAACATATGTGATTGAATTGGCTGTACTCACTAAATTTACTTTACATTGCAACCCATATTTACAGATGACTAAGTTATTTGAAATTGGGCAGAATACCATTTAAAGTGGATGCTCTTCATAGGTAAGTCATTTGAGATTATCATTTAAAAGTTAAAATTGTACAGTAAAGGTATAGACTAATATGAATAATATGAATAATTTTATTGAACACTATTAATCGAGCATTAATCGATTGAGATCAATTATCTTTGAATAACCCTATTCAAATATTATTGCAAAATGACTAATTATTAAAGAATATTTGCAAAGAACAGGTTTAAGGCATCTTCAGACATCCATACAGCATTAATAAATATAAAAAATAAAAAATGAAGGTTTCTTTGAGAACAATTTTATTTTGTATTTTTTTTATGTTATTTTTAAAAATATATTTATTTAATATATTTTTTAAATTATTCTTTATCTTTTATTATAAAAATAAATATAATTAAAAAATACTCAAAACAATTTGTAAGTACTTTGAGTGTTTTTAAAATAATTATCATCATCAAATATATCTTATTTTGATTAAAACATAAACAAAATAAAATAAAAAATAAAAGTGATCTCAATCAGCCCCAATGAGAAAACTAAGGTGGTCATTTGGGCTCACTTTTTATTTTTTATTTTTTATTTTATTTTATTTTTATTTTTATTTGAAATAAAATATATTAGATAGTGATAATTATTTTTAAAAATATCCAAAAGTTATTTTGAATATTTTAAAAATAATATAATTTATTTTCAAAAAATAAAAAATAAAAGGAAGATTACATGCATATCATATAATTATTATGCATTTGCATATCTAACAGATAAAATTTGATTTTTATAAATATAATATTTTTCTATGCTTGATGATGCTATTTTTGATGTAAAATTAAAATTTTAGGTGTTATTTATGTAAATATTATAGTTAAAGTGTTAAATATTTAAATATATAAAAATTATATATTGTTTATATAAATACCCCAAAATAAAAATATTTAAAAACATAATAAATAAATAAATTTAAAAAAAATATAACAAATAAATATATTTTTAAAATAATATAAAAACAAAAATATAAAACATATAGTAAAATTAATCCAAAATAAATCATAAATCCAAAAGTTCACATAAGCCTAAACAACAATAATAACAAACCTTTATTTCACTACGTGGGGTCGGCTACATGAATCATTTTTCTCCAATGTGTTCTATTAAGTGTCATATTCTCATTTAATCCTAACAAAATAAGGTTATTTTTTATACTTCTTAACCAAGTCTTTTTAGGTCTACCTCTACCTTCCCTAACATAGGCCAAACCGAATACATCAACTCTCCTAGCTAGCTTATTAGACGATCAGTGTTTTATATGATGAAATCATCTAAGGTGACTCTCTCTAATCTTATCTGTCACTGGAGCTACTCCAACATTTTCACATATACATTTGTCTCTCATTTTGCCTCTAAGTGTAAAGCCACTCATCCACCTTAGCATCCATCTCTACAACACTTAATTTGATGCTTGTCTTTTACTAGGCAACACTCTACGCCATAAAACATTACAAGTCTCACCACCATCTTATAAAATTTTCTCATGATTCTAAGCAGTTATTTCTTATCAAACAACAAACCTAACGCATAGCTCCACCTCAACCATCCAACTTAAATTATGATAATAGCATACTCATCTATATCACCATCACTTTGAATAATAAACTCGAGATATCTAAAACATTCACTCTTTTTAATAACTTGATCATCCATTATCACTCTACCACTAGATTTTCTACAACTAAATTATACTCCATGTATTTGATTTTAGATCTACTCAAGCAAAAGCCTTTATACTCTAAGGTGACCTCCATAATTCAAACATTTCTTAAACTCCCTCTCTTGTCTTATCAACAAGAAGAATACCATCAACATAAAGACTATATCAAAGTACATCCTCTTATAAATGTCTAGTAAGAATATTCATAACAAAAGCAAAAAGATATGTGCTTAAAGTCAATCCTTGATATAATCCAACTAAAATACAAAAATACTTGGTCAATCTTCCTTATGTTTAAACACAAATAATAGCTCCAATATATATATCCTTAATAACTTCAATATAAACAATATTAACTCATTTCTTTTCTAGAACTCTTCAAAACATTTCTCTTGAAACTTTATCATATGCTTTTTCTAAATTGACAAATATCATCATATATAGATCAGCCTCTCTCTCACCATCAAACCTCTCACAAATGTATAGCATCCATAATAGACCTACCCAACATAAATTCAAATTACTTTAGAGAAACTTTTGTGTCAGTGCATAAACCTAAGCTCAATTATTCTCTCATAATTTTAATATATGACATTAATTTAATTCCTTTATAATTTACACTCTTGTGCATCATTTTTATTTTTAAAAATAGGAACCAACAAACTATTTCTATATTCATCTGGCATCTTATTAGTCTTTAAAATAATATTGAAAAGATTAGTAAATCAAGAAACTCCTTAATCTCCTAAGCATTTTTACATTTCTATTGAAATATCATCAGGTCCTAGTGCCTAAGCATGATATAAAATTGAGCACGGAATACATTTTTCTCACCAATAAAATGTATAAATTTTCAACACCAAATTTTATGTAATATTTTAAATATAAGAGGACCCAAGTAAAATTATGTAGGAAGATTTCAATACATGCTTATGAAAGACAAAGACCTAAAATTTTATATTTATCCAAATCACAATATGCAACCTATGAATTATTTTAAATTCTTACTCTTTGAACCATCGGCAAAGCCCAGGAAGTTCGGAAGGTTTCCTATTACACTATGTACCGGGTGCAAACCAAGGCACAAAACTTGTTTCTCATCATTTTATTAGCACAAATTGTTTAATGCCGTTTGTGGAGCTTAATCAATAAACAGATTATGCGGCTTAAGTCATGCTGGTGACTATCTGTTTAGAATGGGTTGAATCGGACGCTCAATCGAATAGAATTACTGTAATTTCTATAATACCTTTTTATTTTCCTATAGAAAATAATTCTTCGAGATTTTCAAGGACAGATGACAATAAGTAACACAAAAGTGCGAGGCCTTCCTCTTTTGAGGATGCTAGAAATGGCGAGGTGTTTTGATTTTGATTTCAAGAAGATCTCTATTGAAAACAAAGGGAAAATGTATGGTTTCTGCAACATTGGATTGAAATGGAGATGATGCAAACAAGCCCTAATAAACCCCAAAAGGCCAGATAGAAAGCAGGGAGAAACCCTTAACTGGTAGTGCGACGTGGTAGCCCGGTTGATAAGATCAGCGAATCTACCCCTGAAGGGAGCCTTCCTCTCGGCTTTATCAGTTTGGGAAGTCGATTTCTTGGTTCCAATCTATCCATCTTCTTGATTAGACCAGTGGATCCTTGTATCCACATGCTTTCGTTTCTTGCTCGCAGCCGACTCCTCCGATGGGGAATCATCGTAGGCCATAACTCGCAGTCTTCTTCCAACTACCTTGCGATTACTGCGGTGGTTTCTGAGGGAAGGAGAAGTGGGGGAGAAGAAGGGCGGTGTTGCAGCCAGTGCCATTAGACGACTAGCCTTCTTCTAATGGCTTTGAGGACTTTGAATGGCTCGGCAGGGAGAACTTTCAATGGCTGAATATGATGCGTGGCTTCGAATGCTGCTTAATATTTATGAATTCCAAATTTATTTGTATGGTCTTTTTTATGGCCTTTAAAATACCTATAACCACTAGTATATATATATATATATATATATATATATATATATTTTGTGGATTTAATATGAATTCCAACACAAACTCGTATACATTAAACTTCAAATACAAATTTTATGATTTAAACTAAAACATTAAACTATAACAGATTAATATTCATTGTATTACTATGCTTAAACAAAATTTATTTAAATTTTATATATAATCTTCATTTTAAGACTTAATCAAAACAAAATGTCTTTTTTTTTTTTTTTTTTTTTTTTTTTTTTTTTTTTATTTTTTTTTTTATTTTTTTTTTTCTGTGATGTTTCATAGAAATATACATTTCTTTGATCAAGTTAAGGCTATTGGATAATTTGATTAATTGATTGTACAATGATGATCCACTAAACCTCAATATATTGTATTAAAAATATCTTATTGATAAAATATATAAAATAAAATTATACTTTTAAAATAAATTTATAATTGTTTATTATCACTTACCACATCAACATAAAACTTTTTTCTAAGTTTATATAAACTTTTATTAAACATTAATTGATCAATGTACGAAATTCACAAACTCTAAAATATTTTTAAAGCCTGTTTAATTACCTATATTTAGAGTAATAAAATAAACCGAATGCAAAAAATTTAACTTTTTAAATATTTAGTATAGTATAAAATAAAGTTTCAATGCATTTATAGTGTATTTGAAATGCATTAGAATATATTCAATTTTTTAAATTAAATTACTATTTTTGTCATTTAATATCCCACCACCCTCGCCATCGTTACCATCATCACGATGCACGCCATCTTGATACGCGTTATTATCATGATGGACGATGATATTACTATCAATTATCGACTTAATCTCAAAATATTTTTATTTATATTTTACCCAAAAAATATATTTGTAAAATTTTTAACCAAATAAATTAAAATAATCCAAATATATTATATTATTTTTACACTTTTTTTTAGGCATCAAACAACTTTTAGGTTTTATTTGAGAAGTACAGTTTTTCTTTGATAATAAAAGGTTTATGTACTTGTGCGTGTTATGTTAATGTC
Organism: Cymbidium sinense; assembly: GCA_021442155.1. Classification (NCBI taxonomy): domain Eukaryota; kingdom Viridiplantae; phylum Streptophyta; class Magnoliopsida; order Asparagales; family Orchidaceae; genus Cymbidium; species Cymbidium sinense. The sequence continues at coordinate 24,533,609 of CM038220.1, read as the reverse complement.
ATGAATCTATTCTGAACAATTATAAACAATAATATAATAATTACAAATATCGTATAAAACTTCATATATGATAAAGAGAAACGATAAACAATTAGAAAGCTGCCCATAACTTCAAAGACGTTCCAGAAGAAGAGGGAGTGAGCTATAACTCAATTGTCCAATAATTTAATTACAAACATCTAAAACTTCTTAAGAAGCTATTAACCTAATAAAATACTCTCTCTGAACTATTAAGGCCAACACTAACTTACCAATTACATTCATTCAAAGAGTTAATCGCTCATAGTATTTGGTTTTTATATTTAAAGAAAAAAAGAGTATACTAATATTGAAAATAAAAGTATATTTATGGACCCAAATTTAACCAAATAATTTTAAATCAAATAATCATAGAAAGATGAACTAAGTTCAACAAGTAATTAATGGTTAATAAAATAAATTAACAATTATAATTCATAATTAAGGTGTAAAATTGACACTAAAAATATCGAGTTTGAGTTGACGAAAATTTTGTCAATTCAAGTAAAAAATTAACATTTAATTTTTTCAAATCAAGTTCAAGTTGACCCTGCAACTCACCCGCCAACTCGAATTTGACTCGAAATTGACCCATCAACCCAATTTTGACTTAATTTTGAACATAAATAAATCATTCGAGTCAGGTCAAGTCAATCGAGTTGAAATCAAGTCGAGTTCAGATTAAAATTTTGCCCTTTATAGTCGAACGAGTCAACCTTAGTTCGATCACTGTCAAGCCCAAACCCAACCCAATTACACCCCTAATCATGATCATGAAAAACCCAAGAGCAAGACTCATTCTCCTAGAGCTTACATATCTTCCAAATAAATTTTTTAAAATCTTTCCTGCGTTAAATTGATGACTAAGATTTATGTTGGCTAATGCCTGTTCTGGAACAATTTTATTTTATATTTTTAAAAACACTCAAGATAAATTTTAAATAACTTTAATATTTTAAAAATAACAATTATCATCAAACATATTTGATTTTAAAACAAAATATTATCAAAATAAAATAAAAAAAAATAAAAGTGATCCCAAACAGCTCTTAAATATATTTAAAATATGATAATTATATTATTAAGTATATAATTATTTCATGTAATCAAAGCAAGTCTTTAGCATCAACATCATTTAACATACAATATTCTTTTTACATGCAAATTGACATACATTTATTTTAATTTTAATACTTTTAAAGCAAAAATAGTGAACATAATTTTTTCATTTTCTTTCCATCAACTTCTTAAAAAAGATGAATAGCAGATAATCCAAATTGGTTTACTTCTACTCGAAAAAAAGTCTTTAATTACCAATTCCGGCCCAAGTAAGTATGACTACAAAAAAAAACGTAGAATAGAAATGCCAAAAGGAGTTACAAGCAAATGCAGAAATCTCAAGAGAATGATTGACCTAACTCCTGATTTTCTAAAGAATTTGTCTTTATTAATTCACAGGATGCTATCAATTTCAATATACAACAATACATGCATAAAACCATAAGGATAAAAATTAGTTAACCCAAAAATCACGAACTGCACTCATCTATAATCCTGAAAATATACAAAAAATGCAACAAAAAAAAAGCTTTCTATAGATAACTAGTTGTTTTACTTGCTATAATCTCCACTCTAGGCGAAACTGTTTTGAAAAATAGACATCAAAACAGCGGAATCCAGCGAAGGTTAGAACACAACCCTTTCAGAAAACAAAAGCAGAGAAATAAAACATAAAATGTTGTGTTTCCTTTGCCAAGACTAAGAGCAGACAAATACTTATTCATTTAGCTGTACAATATTACATATACATATATAGCTTCAGTTAAATTGGTCATCCATTCATGTCAACATCTAAGAGCAGCACATGCAATCGCAGGATTTGGATTCCTCCAATTACAATACAAATAGTAGCCTAAACCCTTCATTCTAATTCATTTTGAATGGTTGGTATAGACTTTTTTTCTTTCAAAATCACACAAACATATATACATACATATATATATATAACATTCCCAGTCACCCGAATTGAATGGCTGGGATGAGCATCTGCAGCTCGTGCAATTTACCGATGACAATTGGAAGAGTTCAAATCGGCTATCATAAGATCACTAAAAAACGAAAAAGCGCAAATACATACCACAGTAAGATAAGAAAGGTATACTCGCTAAAATCAAACAAAACTAAAGTTGAATAAAATATATATATAAATCTGTAACGAACAGCATAGAGCAACAAAGATTAGAACAGTTTATGGTGTCAATCCTAGTGAAAACAACCTGCGACATGTCCCCAAATTAAAGTAAACAAAAGTTTGAGACTTAATGATATCCGTTGTCCTCAAATCTAAGCTTTTGCAGACGTTCAAAAATAAAAAGACTGCAGATAATTGCAAAGCAGTAGAAACAGCAGCAGAAGTGCCAACAGCAGCAGGCAGCGGTTGCAGCAGCAGCAGCAGAGCATAAGCAGCTGGACTGAAGCAGTCAAAATAGTAAATAACAGAAAATTTTAAGGGAAAATATTTAAATTGTAATGACAGTGCATCATAAAAATTGTATTACAACCACTCATCCCATTAATAATAATAATAATAATAATAATAATCATAATGAGGATGATGATGATGAGGATTTGCATGCAATAACACTAAATTCTTAAGTATATAAATGTCAATCTTTATATTTACTTATAATATATATATATATAAACACGCACCCATGAAAAGATATAATTTATGTTAAACAAGCTAATATTTATCTTACATTTTTTTTATCATTTAGAGATTTGGGAGTGTTATACAAGTAAATATAAAAATTTAATTTTAAAATATGCAAATACATAAAAATTCAATGGCAGGTATGTAAATCCTCAAAAAAAAGTGGCTATCATAAAGTTTGATCATAACGCTTGCAATTTTTCGTTAGTCATATTTGATAAGTATTTGAATCACTTAGGAGCTATTTGGATGCCTGAAGAAAGAATGCAGTGTAAAATGAATATAATGTATAATGAATGCAATGCATTTGAATTACTTTAGATTGTTTGATAACTCTAAATACTTGATTTGTTTGGTTCGCATTTGGTCATTGCATTCCGCGATTTAGCGTTTGGTTGCAGTAAAGTAAAATTTTAATGTAATGTAATGTATTTCAAATACATTAAATTTATTTGATTGTATTTGGAATTCGCGTTAGGCAAATTCCATCACGATCTAAAGTGATCGTGCCTGCCGCCCTATGCACCACCCGCTGTCATCGCCATACGTCAAATCTTACTTTTACATTACATTTTCTCAACCAAAAAAAAGCAAAGTTGAATTTGTAAAACTCTCAACCAAACAATGAAGTAATCCTTTTACACCAATTCATTTTACACCATTCTTTTTACATTTCAAATGGGCAACCAACCCAGAATGAATGTAATGTAAACTATTTTTGGAGTTGTGGGTGGCGGTATGTGATAATGGGGTGCCGATGTAAGTTAGTAAAATGGAAAGGCGTGCGATTTGAGCGAAGCGGTAGGCGATGAAGGTTGGCAAGTGGGCGGAGACTAAGCGAGCTTTGGTCGACAATAGCACTTTGCACTAGATGGCGTATTTGGGTGAATTTCAAATACACCACAATTCACCCTTCCAAAGTAATCTAAATACATCACATTATTTTGGAATTTTACTTTACATCATAACACAAAAAAGTTAAATCCCCAACATTTTCTTTCTTTACACTCAAAATATAATCAAACCAAACAGTCTCTTAGTTGATGAGCAGAGTTCAATAGAACTTGCCCGTTTTGTTGTTAATAATCATAATCCTGTTTGCCAAGTACATACACTATCCAGCTGGACACAAAATCTTAGATTGATAGTTCAGGGTACATGTGCTTGTTTCACATATCAAGTTCCATTCATAACATGTGGTAGAGTAATAGCCAACTCTTTAAGGTCAAAATAAATTGTGAAGAAGACTGCAGTAAAACATCTAGCTTCTATAAAAATCTTTAACCTATCTCAATTTTAACATAATTTATTTGCATTACAAAATAGTATTGATGATCTGCACATTTCATACAAATAAACTATTTACTCCACATCCTTCTTATCTACTAATCAATAAAATTAAACAAAAAAGTTAAATCATCCAGTTTAAATAATAAGTAGACTGGTTGATAGAAAAATCTCGTTTCCACAAGAAATTTATTGAAATTCACTGAAGTCTTTAAAAAGATTGGCATCATCAAATTTGACAATCTCATTTTAGTTTGTTTTTTTTTTTAAATATTTCCATATCCATTTTTCAGATAAATGCCTCCCCAGTCATTGGTTATTAATCTCACTTCGAAAGTCATAAAAAGTGATGGCATAATTAGAAAAAATTACAAGAAGATGATGATGAACTTTCACATTCAAACCACCTAAAAACAAAAATAATAGAAATTCATTAAATAAGCCAAATTTGTCATAAATCATCAAGATCATCATCATTAGCCTTATCCCAACTATTTAGGGCTATGCTTTATGTATCCATCTCCACTTATTTATGTGATGACAGAAACATCTTTTACATCTGAAGAGCCAACAACAACAACAATAAGCCTTTATCCCACTAAATGGGTCTGCATGAATCCTCTCCATTGGGTCATATTATGTGTCAAATTCTCATTTAATTCAAGTATACTAAGGTCATTTTATACATCTTAAGTCTTTTTTTAGGTCTGCTTTCTTAACATAAGGCAATCAAATCTACTCCTAACAATCGTGGATGGTGACACTTTATGTGGCCAAACCATCTAAGGCAACTCTCTAATCTTATGCCTGGAGCTACTCCAACTTTTTTTCATTTTTCAGATTTTATCTCTAAGAGTAAAGCACTCATCCATGAGCATCCTCATCACTGCAACACTTAACTTAGTCTTATGCTTCTCCTTTATTGGTTAACATTTTACACCATAAATCATTGCAAGTCTTACCACCATCTTATAAAATTTTTCCTAAGTTTAAGCGGTACTTTTCACACAAGGATAGATGCATCCACTTCAACCATCCAACTTGAATTCTAGTAATAACATCTTCATCTATTTCACCATCATTTTGAACAACAGAGCCTAAATATTTGAATCGCTCACTCTTTTAATGACTTGTTCACCTAATGTCACAATACTATCACTAGAACTTCAACTAAAATTACACTCCATATATTCAAGTTTAGATCAACTTAAACGAAAACTTTTAGACTCTAAGGTTGACCTCCATAATTCAAGTTTCTCTTGGACTCCCTCTCTAGTCTTATCAACAAGATAAATGCCATTAGCAAAAAGCATACGCTAAAGTACATCTTCGTGTAAATGTCTAGTAAGAACATCCATAACTAAAGCAAAAAGATAAGGGCTTAAAGTTGATCATTGATGTAATCCAACTGAAATAGAAAAATATTGGCAATCCTCCTTGCGTTTGGACACAAGTAACAGCTCTAGTATACATATCCTTAATGACTTGAATATAACCAATATTAACTCTATTCTTTTCTAGAACTCTCCAAAGAACATCACTTGACACTTTATCATAAGCGTTCTCTAAATCAATAAATATCATATGTAAAACCTCCTTACTTTCTCTATACTTCTCCATCAAACCTCTTAACAAATGTATAGCATCCATACTAGATCTACGTTGGCGTGAAACTTTGTATCACATCATAATTATTGTTCTCTCCCATAATTTTAATGTATGACACATTAACTTAATTCCTCATAATTTGCACACTATTGTGCATCCCCTTTATTATTCTTAAATCCAACAAACATTTTCTCCACTCATCTGACATCTTTTTAGTCTTTAAAATAACATTAAAAAGATTTGTAAGCCAAGAAATTCATTGATATCTTAAACATTTCTACACTTCTATTGGAATATCATCAGGTCCTATTTTTTTTCACATTTCATTTTCTTTAAAGCTTCTCTAACTCATATTTACTAATACAACAATAAAAATAAAATTCTCTATTTTTATTTAAGAAATTATTAAAATCAAGTATTATTTTCATCATTGAAAAGTTTATCATACATCTCATCCACCTATTTTCAATTTTTTCTAAGAAAAATACTTTATAATTTTCATCCTCTCACACTAAATCTTTACTTACCATCTATCCCTTTTGGTTACTCTTATACATCTTTCACTTTTTTTTGGTATCTAATTTATTGTATAAATCACCAAAAACTAAATTTTTTGCATCACATATTACTTTTTTAGAATCTCTAAGAGCCACTTTATATCTTTTCCCAATTCTCAGTTACATAAATAATCTTGCTTATTCGTCTTTTTTCATTCAATGGCCATTATTTTTTTTATTAAAGAAGACTTTAGTTTTGATTCTCCCAGAAGCGTTTTTCTGTTTCAACTTATTCTTAAACACTTACTTTTACGATAACGTTAACTTCACTTATGAACATTAAATTATAAGGAACTTTGTAACACTTTTCTTTCTTAAAATATTTTATTAATCTTCTTTAAGTCTCATTAATCACAGAAGAATAATTTGATTTATTTTTATTCTTGTCTTTTCGTCTTAAAATCTAAACTCGATGTTGGTTCTTAAACTTTTGAATGGCCTTACAATCTTTTCTGATCTAAATATTTTCTTATCAAAAAATAATCAATCTGTGTTTTACTAAATTCATTTTTATAATCTATTTTCTTAAATAAAATATTAACAACTACAAAATCATAGGCTAAAGCAAAATATAATATAGTCTACATTCATTAATCATTTCATACTTACGAATCTTTTAAAATCTTCTACCAATCAACACGCCCATTTAAATCTCCTCCATAAATATTTTTCTTCAAGATATATCTTTGTATTAATCCTCTAATTCATTTCAAAAATTTTCATCCTACAGAGAGCATAAATACTTGTATAGCATTGATAATCTTGGATCATAATCTTTAAAGCTTAATTACATCCATCTCATTAATATTTATAATATTATCCTTCTTTATCTATAATCACCTTTCATCATTTAATTCGACTTCTTGAATACCAAAGTTTAAAACCTAAACTATCAATCTCATTGATCTTCTCCCCAACTCATTTAATTTCTTGAACACATAAAATATTTATCTTCTTATGAAACATAATATATATATATTAATTCCATTAATTTACCTGTAAGGGTATATTTCAAGTTTCTAACATAATTCTAATTTCATGGACTAACTTTTTTGCCCACATCCGTCCAAAATGTGGGAACTCTTGCTTATTTAACACGCATGGATGTCGATCTGCGGCACTTTTTTCATCAGATTCAGGCACGCGTGTCGCTTGGATCTTAACATTATGATGTTTTAAAGATTCATGTCATGATTATTTCAACAACTTTTATGTTGGTCGACCATTTATCATGACCTCCACTTTTCACATTGACTTGGGGCGAAGATAGTGTTCTTCATAATATATATATATATATATATATATATATATATATATATATATATATATATATATATATATATATATATATATATAGCATTTTAATGAAATTAAAATCTATTAAATATTTTAGACGAGCTATTTGTTCCCAAATCATAAATTTAATTAAATTCATGTTAATTTCATCAGACATATAAGGTTGGACGTTAGAAGTAAATCACTCGAAATGATTGTTTAATTACGAAGAATGGAATGCAGAGATATCAAATTAAATTGAGAATATAATTCAAGCTTGTGGAGGTATTAAGTTAAATTAATTTATGAATTTCATGTATTAATAAAGAATATTTAATATTAGGTTGTATATTCAAGAAAATATCGAGCATGTCACGACAGCCAAAATACTAAGGTGAGCTTATAATTGCTAAAATAAATTCAAATTGTTTATAGGATTGATGTTTTTTATTGCTACTACTACTTCCTCTAATACATTGCATTTAGATGTTTTTATCATATCTTATTCAAATAAGATTGATTATCTACATAGACTATAAACCATACTTTATTAATTTACTATGATTCTAATCAAATCAGATTTATTAATGTTATATAATATTGCTATGTATATTGATAAATGATTCAGTGTAAGTATTACTAAGTGTCCAAAAAAAGTAATGCATATGATAAGTAGAAAATATCATGAAATTGCTATAGATAGATTATTTTATAATAATCTGCACAGACAGACAAAAATTCTGACGAGATAAACCTTTAATAAAGAATCTTAAAATTCACAACTCGTCAAGAGAGTTGTTGATATGTAGTGTGAATATGGCCAACCTTATCAACTATTTTGGCTGACAAGCTAGTGATGGCTCTTATGTTATGACAGGAGTTAAACCTCTACAAAATGACATTTCTGACAAGATAATTTGATTTAGAATTAAATGAAATTTCATAAAATAAAGTACATACATGTATAGTTTTCTTTGTTGTTGGGACAATTTTAGCCATTTTTATGGCAAATGCACACATCGTGCATTCCTCAATATTTAAAACCTGGATCACCAGGACGGCCTCGATGACAATTTATTATTTACATTACTCATCTCAACATGTTTTTGCTTATAATATTACACGTTGACTTTTAGGCAAGAAGGAGGGTAGTAACTAGAAAGCCTTTTAGAATTGTACAGCTTTTGGAGTGTAAAAACTTTTGGGGTACGTATAATTTATATTTTGATACTTTTAACTGTTATGTATTTATGTTGACATTCGATGTTACATGCTTCAAGTTATTTGATTTGAATATGAAAAGATTTGTAGAAGACTTCGAAATGTAAAATTTATTTGTGATGACGATGAGATTCAGTTTTCACCCATTTGTCCCAAATACGTACATATTGGGATGAGTTGGTGGAAGGTGAGTCTGACTAAGTCGTCCTCTTTTGGTTACACCTCAGGCAGACCTAAAAGGAGATTGTTTGGGATTTGACAAAAATATTCTAACTAAAAGGCATTAAAGGCTTAAAGCATCCAAAATATCCTATTTTAAGGAGGTAAACAGTAAATTTCTTCGGGAAAACTTCATGCAAATCCTAATTTGCAGCAGGAGCATTTTCTTCGGGGAAAACTTCAAGCAATTACAAATTTGCAGCTGGAGCATTTTCCATAGTAGATGCAAAATCAGTTCTGTTTGATATTACCAGCAATAAAATTTGATTGGAAAAATAATAAAATATGGGGAAATAAGATGCACTTTGTTGTAAAAATTTGCAGTTCGATTATAAGAAATCAACCTACTTGAGATAAAAGCCCAATCCCTAAGAAAAATATGACTACAGCTTCCAGAAAAAAATAAAACAATGTCTGATGGTCGAGGATTTCCAATACAATTCCAAGGCTACTCAAATATTCTTTGACGGGTATTCTAAAATTGCATTGTTTAGTGTTATATGTTGCCCCAAGCGGTGAGAAGATAATAAAATGCATATGGTAATCATTTTAGCAGAGAAATTCTAAGTTTAATGTGAAAAGGGCAAAATTTCATTTCATAAGATAAAACTATATTAATGAAAGAAATTAACAAAAAAATCAAACCTAATAATATAATGGCTGCAGTTCAATCCCGCTGTAGTGCTCTATTTCTCAGCACTGCGAGTGCGTGGGTGGTAAAAACGACAAACAGCACGATGACAAAGTCCACGACAAAAATCACGACATATTTCAACTTGATTGTCAACGACCTATAGAAGCACCAATGGAGCACACCATAAGCACAAACATAAAATACGACCAAGAATAAATTGATTATAGGTGCATAAAAAGAAATCATAGTTTCCTAATTCAACCTTCACACGCACCTTTGTTCGTGAATTTGGATGGGCGTATTTACAGGAATCTCGTTGACAAGCATTTTTCACAAAATCCCTGCAAATTGTTAAGCGTTTTTGTTCTGCATGTGCATAATCACATGTAAAAAATATTAACAGCAAAGAATATATCAAAAAATCACTTTGAAGAAAATGTTTTGTATAGGTTGATAATTACAGATTATCAGAACGAAGAAACATGAGAATTAATCATGCATAGTAGAATGCATTTTGAATGTTAGACTGCCTGCAGGATGACGTGTAATAATCAGCACTCAAGTTAAAATGAATCTGTAGCAGGAGCTGGAAAACTATTTATAGAAGAATGAAAGTTTTTTTTCCCAAGCTGAATGTGGGGTGAAACCTAATCCTTCCTAAAATCAAGCCCCTTCCAAAACTTCCAGTATCTCTCTCGCATGATACTTGTGTCCCTCTCTTTCCCTCAACTCTCCAAAACCGCACTCTCTCACTCTCTCTCTCTCTCTCTCTCTCTCTCTCTCTCTTGTGTGCACTTCTTCAGTGCCAATCTCCATGCAATTTCCTCTTTCAAGACAGTGAAACAATCTTTTTTCAGATTTGTTAGACGCAACAAACTTCAATTATCAATAAAATTTACATAGAAGGAGGTCTGCATTTAGCATCGTACCAGTTTCAGGTGGAGGCGGAGAACTGGGAAGCTTAACTAATGTTCCATGCTGCTGCAAATAAACCTATACGCAAGCCCCGACATGCACGCACACACACAGAAAGGTTAAAATCATATGGGAAAAAATGAAATATAACGTTGAATCTCAGATAAGTATGAAAATCTCAGAATGCAGGATGATTATTACCATTAAAAAAAAAATTTAAAAAAAAAACATCGCCAAGCCATCCATCATAACCTTGGAGCTTAAATACAGAATAATAATGAGCAATATACTCTTTTGGGTAAGAAGAGCAGGTTTAAGTTTCCTTAGACAACAAGGTAATTTCAAATATTGATAATTTTAAACTTCCCTTACCAATATGTGATAGATAACATGATAGCAACAGATAGTTATAAAATGTAACCAATCAAAAGCGTTCATTCTAAATTGTAACATAATTATGATTAAGCATTCATTCATCGTAGATTGGCAAAACAATAAGTTACAAACTTTTACAGAGTAAAAGAAATACAAAAAAAAAAGTTGGGAAAACAATTGCTATTCAAAGAAGAGGCAGATTTCTTTCTTTTTCTTTTTTTTTTTTTTTGTTGATATCGTATAAAAATTTATTTATGTACCTCAGATTGCGGAACAAGATGGAAGTATCTACAGTAGTCACGGTTACAAGCATTCTTCAAGAAATCTTTGCACACCGGTACAACATCATGATCTGCAAGTGCATAATCATAACATCAGCAAACAGTAGCTTGTATTTTCCAGTAAAATTTCCTTTATAGAAGATCAATATTTTGGCTCCAAATAATATAATAGTAATTCTAAATAAATTCCTAGCTAAAAGGAAAAAAGCCAACATGATTTTGATTTCTTTATCTTTCTCTGCAAGAAAATATCCTGAATCAGTACCGACTTAATATTAAATATTAAAATGAAATACAGTTAATGAAGCTAGTGCACGATGAAGCGAACATTTTCTCTATTGTTACTTCTTCCTATAACATGACAAGATATGGGAAGCACTCTTTCCTAGCATTAAGCCAACAAATGCAAAATAAAAAATGAAAGCCTTCTCTTATTCTTTAAAAAAGCGCATGAAAATTCTGATGACCAAGTACACATACATAAAAGTGTTGGATTTTGAATTGCACCATTTTCCAAAAGAGTAGAGCTCGGAAGCTTAAGAGATAGTCCTTGATGTTGTAAATGACCCTTGAAAGAAAAAAAAATAACAGAAGTTGACAAAGATAAATGAAAGGACCATAATAGAAAAATAAAAGAAAACACTATTACAAAAAAATAGAGTTATCTTGAGCACAAAATAATGAATCACCATCAGCCTAATTAGCCTTATCACGACTAATTGAGATTAGTTGCAAATCCATCTTTACGAAGCCTATGAATTTTGCATTGCATGTTGAGCTAATTCTCGTTAAATCTTATTTGCAGCAGCCCTAACCATATTACCTTTGGCCTGTTACAATCAATTTCCAATTACCTTTTCTCCAAGAATTGCATTATAATCATTAAAAATAGATTTTTCTTCATTTTTTCTTCCTTTATACTAGAAAATAATCTATCTAGAGCTATTAAACCAGTTTAACAGTAATTCTATGTTCTTTAAAATAAAACGTGAATCCATAAAATGAATTAAATGTTCATCTGGAACATATTTCCTTCAATATCATATGCAATTACATAAAATGGCACTGCCTTCATCAAAGTGAGCTGTCATGATTAACGAACTTATAGAGCACAGTTGGGAAGAGATTTCCATGAATTAGAGTTTTACACTTGTCTTAGTTGAAGACAGTCAAAGAGAGAAGCATGTTCATGAGGAAAAACCCTTGAGGGAAAAAATCATGGGTCTTGACTCAATTTCAACAATCAACTAGTTTTTGAAAATTGTCCAAAAATTGGTCACCTTCAAGCAATTAAAGGGACTTCAAAACAAGTTTGCGATTAGGCAAACAAAATGAGATGGAAATAAAGGAACCTTATACTAGTACTAGTAGCCATATTTGTTGAATGAAAATGCAATAGAAGTATGCGACAACAATGCTGAAAACATCCCAGAGCAATGACAAAGAGCATGGTAATGTCCCCACATTGCAGTAGCATATATCATAGTTTATCAATATCATAATCTTGAACATTGTTTTTTCGCCAGCTCGATGCAATGAATAAAATGTCTATCATCAATATCCATTGACAGAGATATCTATTCACATTAAGCAGCAATGGATATCATAATAATTATCAAATTGATGAAATGAACAACACATCCATGTCAACAAATTTTAACGTTGCAACAAGGAGGAAGTCCAACAACAAATTCGACTAGGATGATACTCATCAACACTATAGATCCATTTAGAATGGTTGTAGCATTTTGTAAAGATAATAGTAAAGTTGTTATAGAGAAAAATAAATATTTTTTGAAAACTACTATGAGTATTATAAATATTTTATTATTTGAAAAAGTCAAAAAACAACTTTCTTATATCTACCGCGCTCAAACATATATAATTGTAAAGAGTAATTTCTACCAAAATTTCTTTAAAAGTTAAAAAAAAAAATAGTAGCACAGTTTTCTATCAAAACAGCAACAAGACTAGCATCATGTGCTGCTGTCATCAGCAAATGCAACAAGTATCATGTCTATTGTCAGCGAAAAAAACTAGCAATTTTTTGATATCAAGAGCAATGAACAAGAGCGCATCGTATGCTGAAAGGAAAAATGCTCCAAAACCCAAAATTCAACAGTAAATCCTATAAATGAACTTAATTTGAGTCTTGCTTGTACTTCTTGAGCAATCATTTTAGTCCTTAAATAGATTAACATTCATGTTTATCTATAACCAATGATGGAGATCAAAGCCTCACATGTTCAACATTTCATCAAATGAGGCATTCCTTTAGGTTAAAGCATCCAGCCCAACTTTATGAAACTCCCAACGACAGTTTGATGGCCCATAATATTGGGCCACTTTTATATGGATCCAAAGAGGAGTGTTTAAAGATAAATGATTTACAAAACAATTGAGAATAAGAGGCATAACAATTTGGCAAGGTCTAAAATTTCCGAAGTGATATGCATAGTGACAGAAGCACAGTAATGGAAATAAAGGAAACTAATGTCTTTTGCTCATACTAAGACAAAACAAAGGAGAGAGATCTTCAGAATAACATTTCAAATAGTCACAATTGTCACCACCCCTCCCAAAGCCCTCTCACACAAAAGCCACTGCAGCACAATGAAGTCAAATTAATCCAAACAAACCAGTTTGACTCAATTGAACAATTTTGATACTGTTTTAGCACTGAATCGAGTTATCCAAACATCTACAGACTTAATACAGTGTGTAGTCTAGGGGTTGATCGTGTCATTCTAAGCTTGTTTGGGTATCAACTTAATTGAACTAAACTAAATTGGGCTCTAATTCCATTCATCTAAGTCATCTTAAGATGCAAACCTCAGATCAAAAGTTGTTTAAAGTCACAGTGAATTTTTACAATCCAAATAAGCTCAATTTAAACCTCTTTACACCACCATAAATTTAATGCAATAGCTACATATGTTTTAAGAAAATATGTTATAATTAAAAATATGGTTATAAATAACAGTGAAACTAGTAGTTATTGTAGCAACTTTTTATTCTTGCAGCAAAAGAAACTTGTAACTTTCATCGCAATTGCATGATGTTGATACAATAGTGATTAATTAATTAGATGGTAGTGAAAATTCAAAGATTAAATTATAAGGTGAAATCGATGCTGAGGATCGCTAGGAATCAATGTTGGTTACATGCGATGAAACAAATAACTTGACCTTTTTTTTCCTACTCTCAGCAACATAATCTCAGATCCTGGACTTTCTTTGTTTACTCTCAGCCAGTATAAAGGACTTCAAGCCTAAAAATGGAATTCACAATCACCTTTGTCCTCATGTGTGGCTTGTTCCTCACGTAATACTTGCATTCATAGCATCGCCTTAATACTCATGCGCAACTTGAAACAACTTTTTGACATAGGCCAGATTGTCACACAATGAAATCTTACAACCTATCACAATACAGTCATTTTAACTGCCTTCACTTCAAGTAAAATAACAAGGTTTGTTTCTAGAACGAAAGAAACTACTTATTCACAACCAAAGAAAATAATCCTTCCACCTGAATTAACCATGAAAGATTTTTATCCTAAACTCAAACAATTTACAATTTAACAACTTCCCTTCATATTCATCTTATCAGCTAAAATTGTAAGGTTTTGTCGGGATAAAAATATTCATCCAATGAGATATTTGATCCACAAAAATCTATAATTTATTGTTGTGTTATTATGAAATGACGGCTGTTTAACTTGGTAATGTCTATAAATAATAATTATTAATTGATTTTCAATCTTATTTTGCATACATTCAGATTTCACGGTAAATTTGAGTGACATCTAGATGATAAGCTATTTTCTATAAAAAAATGGCAAAATAAAATCACAACTTTTTTTTATTATTCCAAATTACATTTATTATTTTATACAAAATAACACTGAACCAAAAAACTATATTTGATAATTAGCATTTTTATTTGAATAACATTGTTCTTCACATAACATTTCTATCAAGATAATATCCAACAAAACAACCAAACAAAAAAAAACAAAAATAAGTAAAATAATGTACATATAACATTAAGGAGAAATTGATTTAAATGTATGTTTTTTATGACAAGCATTTATAGTTAGGGATTTTTATAAATCAACCACCAAATTCATTTGTGTTTACAATTTCATCTCTCTTTATTTTTTTGAACAATCGGATTAATGTATTTGCACGTGCTACAATCAAATCATTGGGAATTTTATAAAGAGAAAAATATGAGTTAAGCTTTTATTATGAATTTCAATATTTGAATGTCAATTTGATAATAAGTTGAATGTAATTGATTTGTAAATATCTAAGAATTGGGTGACTGTGTATGTAAAAGCCCCATATAGTTATTAATTATTAATATCCTTAGGTATGGAAGAAATACTAATGAATTAAATAGTGAAAATGAATATTTCTAAATTATCTTTAACTGGGCAAATAGCCTACAAAATCAACTGAAACTATAAGATTCAACAACTGATGCTTCTCAAACCAAAACTTTCATGAGACTTAAACATAGACTGAAAAATATTGCCAAAATTTTGGCAAAAGTCTCTAGTCTCAAGAAAAAACATGCATTCCCCTTGTTACAAATTATGCAATCTGTGCATACATACCATTTCACGTGAATCTAGATGAGCATATTTACAAGAACGGCGGTTACAAGCATTCTTCAGAAAATCCTGACACACAGGTACCATTCCGTGATCTGAAAGTGCAATCATATACGATTAAAAAATGGATAAAATAGTTCGAAGTAGAGCTCTAGCATTTCAATCATCTAATTTAACAATTCTGAGTAAAATTATTCTTTAATTTTTCTAGCAAAGTGAAGCATTAACTTTTTCCATCAGGAAAACATTCGCTATACCAATTTGATTGACCATTCAAAATCAACACGCTTGACAAATCTAATACAATAAATATAACGGAATTGCTATCTTCTGTACTAAACAGTACAGGAGAAGAATGAAGAAATAAATGCAAAAAAGAAATTGGACTCCGGCTCCTCAACAGTAGGAATACCCTAATGACAAAAAACGAATATAAAAACTACCAGGAACTGAAAGATTATGAAGAAAGAGGCACACATTATAATGTTTTGTGTTTAGAGTTGTACCATTTCCTGGTTGAGGATAACTTGAAAGCTTACCTGATGATTCAAGATCTTGTAAATCCTTGAAACAAAATGAAAAATAAAAGTTGTTACCAAGAAAAAAAGATTCTAATATTTGAAGATAAGCATAAACTTATATAAACAGCAGAAGAATATAAAATTTTAAAGAAAGCATGGTAATTTGAACAAAAATAGAGACTAGATAATTGTATCTAATCAATGATGATTTGAATATAAGGGCACGCAAGGAGTTCAAGTGAGAGAATATACATTCATTAGGTATACCACATTCATTCTCATATGTTAGAATAAGAGAATGAATGTAATTCCTCAAGATGTGAAAGGACACAACTGAAACATGATAAAAATCATCATAACTATCAAGTAGATCATGTAGTAAGTAATCGTTTCTCAACATTGCAATCTATAAATTCATTTCAGCTAATCATCAAGGACCATTTTTTATTCTTTTAAGATCAATGCAGAATATTTGCTAACTAAACAACTTATCCCACCAAATTGCAGCACACCCAATGTTTTTGAATAATTCAAGCTTGAAAAAAGTAATCAACTTAGGAGGCATCTATAAATCAAATCATCATCCAAGTTTAATGATGGACTTAGGATCATCCAAATGTCCTACAATAAATATATAGGATAAATTCAGTGCAAACTGCAGATTGATAACCTAGAGCAAATCCAACTAAACTGTATTGGGCCACTTATCAAATCCCAGAATAAAAATGAATAGGTTGCTAAACCCCAAGAAGTTTTGCATGATTAGTAACGTGTCAAGTTTTCTTTCAATTCTCAAATTGTGCAATTGTCCACACATTTAAAACAAGACAAACATTCAACATAAAGATGTGACCAATTCTACTAGATGCCATCATTGAAATGAAGCACCCATCCATCCAACATTGCTTGTACTCACAATCAATAAGAGGAAGTGAGGAACTATATAAAGCCAAGTGGGGGGACAACAAGAATGGCTTCATCAAATCCCTTCCTGCATGTTAGATCACAACTTGTACTGATAATCTTGTATTCTTTTAAAAATCATAATAAAAATTCACTCAGTCGACACAACAGACGTAGGTTAAATTTAATTTGTTGTCTCTAAATCTTTTGAAGCTCTGAATGGACACATTTCGTTGTTTATATCTAGCATCATTTTTTAGAACATAGAACTAAAATAAAAGTCATATAAAATAGTCATAGGAGATAAAATGTTGATGAATCCCAAATCACATCATCTCTAAACGGGCAAGCAATTCCATTAAATAGACAGAAAAATCTCAAATCTAGTATTAGTCACTCTTATCTATCCAACCCAAGCACAAGCTATTGAATTGTTTACTCAAATAAATATCCTCATATAAGCAAGAGGAATTGGAGTTCCAATTGGACTAGCTTGACAAACACTAATCAGAACACAAGGATCTAATCAAGATAGATACATCACATCCTTATTTAAAATTCAACAACAACAAAAAGCCTTTATCCCACTACATGAGGTTGGCTACATAAATCCTTTGTCTCCAAATGTATCCTATTGTCATATTCTTATTTAATTTGAATAAATAAGATCATTTTTTATACTTCATAATCAAGTCTTTTTACATCTATATCTACCTTTCTTAAAATAGGCCGAATCTAATACATCTACTATCCTAACTAGTTCACATCCTTATTTAAAATTGCACAATAAAAAACTTAACGTTTTTTTTTTTTTGAAAAAATCACAATGAGTTTTACTCATCATTGGTGTTATGTAAGGCAAGCCTCAAGACCAATCTCATCTTAGTTTTTATGAGGCATGTGCTTTTTAGATCTAAATTTGTTTAATTATCAGGATAGACAAGCACCTCTCCTCTCATGCTTTCACTGCTCTTCAAGCATAACGCTAGGTGTTGCCACCACCATCATTACTTGCAATGTTCTTCCTTTCAACAACAACAATAATAAGTCTTTATCTCACAATGTTCTTTCTTTGATATTAGATAATTGGAGTGGAAGAAAAAAAGTTATTATACTAAATTTATTTTGAATTGAAATTTCATTAGTTCGTACATTAATATCGTATAGCACTTTGATATTTGTATAATACTTCTTACTTCATAATTTGATGTCAAAATATTAATATATTACTTGATACTTTATGCAATTTATTATTTCCTACTATATTAGGATGTTAATGTATTACATTTTAATATATCAATATATTAAGACATTAACATATACTTCTTGCTTCATACTTTGATGTGTGTACCGCTTCTTACTTGGAACAATTTATTGATTATGAAGCTTATCACGAACAAAAAATGCCTCGATACCCAATTGTGCAATTTTAAATTTTGCATCACATAACAACATTGTCAACACAACGGCTTCAAATCATTATGTCAACAACATTCTCACCAAAAATTTTGGATCCAATTCCTTCAACATATAAGCGCTCACAATTGATAATTACCAAGGCCAAATGATTTGAAGGTGCAATGATGGGGTACATGCCTAACATGGAGAGATATGAAAGGCTTACAGCACTAAAAAATTTTATTCAAATAATGTTCTCTACAATGTCTCCAAGAAGAATTTCTTTGTTTTGACAAACTAAAAAGATATTACATTATGTAATTCTCAAGCTCGTAAAGGCTACTCCTTTATCATAAATAAAAAAAAAAAGAATATTTGAGAGAGTTTATCATGAGGTTCAATCCGATGCTCAACAAAAAATAAATGTTGATTCCTTTGCAAGGAAGGTGGCAATTGTCCTAGTCTATGATGCACGAACACGTACAAAACATGATACGGACACGGGACACTTCTATTTTAAAATATGAGGCATTGACACATGTTGGACACGGCATTATAATAATAATTAATTATAATTATTTATAATTTTAATAATTTATAATAAATAAATATTACTACTTTCTTTTTCTCGCTCAAATCTCATTATCAACATTCTAAAACTCTCTATGATAACTTAAGATTTAACAAACTATATTTAAAAATATTTTTTATATTGTATTAATTCAAATATTCAAGAGACACGTATCTCTTTAATTTTTTAATATTTTTTAATCGAATACTTATCTTTGTAAGGCATGTGTCATTATTGACGTGTGGTCCTATTATTTACCATTTTGAGAAGTGTTGGGTATCATAGGTCCAAATTTTCCAAGTTCAATGTAGTAAAGAATACCTAAAAGAAAATGAAGGATATAGTGCAAATAGTAGCATAATTCATGAACATCAAAGAGATAATCTATATGTCATATCAATCCACTTTAATAACAATCACTTAAGCACTTGAGAGGAAGCAAAAAATCCAATCAGCTAAGCCAAAGTATATTGAGTTGAATAGACTCTTCCAACCAAGGAGGTTTGCTTAAGAAGCACAATCATCATAATTAACTACACTTACCAATGTCACAACCTTAGAACCATCTCCCATTATTGAATAGGCCATTTTTTTTTAAATTAAGATGAGAATTCAGAATAATGAATAAATGGGCTTGGAGATGAAACAATAAAATTCTAATTATCATGAAAATTAAAACAGCGACATTTATAATTATCATATATTGAGGGTCCCCATGGAAAAATTTGATCAATAAGGGTCATGTGAAGAAATTCTTAGCTGATCAACATAACAAACTAGCAACCTCCAAATACCAATCAGATAAACACAAGAAAGAAGCAATTGAGACAAATTAAAGCAATTACCAAAAGAGTTAATCAGGAATCGGCTTGACAATAGAAGATTACATTGTTTTGAATAAACTACTGCACATACTTACTCTTCTTCTCTACTTTAGATGAAGCTAAGTCGATCTATCAAAATATGTACAATGACTCAATCATATAGAGTTAAAGTCAATATCTATAAGATCCTAAAAATTAAGGTCAACAACAAGGATTTAATATATGTGCTATTCATTCAGTTGGTTAAGAAGCTTAGCTTAAATGCCATAAATTAATAAAGTTCCAAAAGGATCCTTGATCTGCTTCTTAAGTAACAGACATGCCTCTAAGTGTATAATTACAATTGAAGTTATTTTGAAAGATTAAAAGTGTTATGAGACAAAGCAAATTGACTTAAGGCGTTGCGTGCTCCCTAAACTAACAATATGATTGATGGCTATTCGATGTAGAATCTAAAGAATAAAGGCAGCTTGAATGTTTGGCAATACCTTGGAATGACAATGATGAGGCTATGTAAAGATTTAAGAAGATTATGAATTGATGTTAGATTTTACTGAATAGGTAAAGTGTTGCAAACTTGGATATAATTATTTGTGGAGCTTTGGTATGCTGTGGTTTGTTGTGGGACTTATGTAATACTTGGGTGGGTTGGGTGTAGCCTAGTGGGGAGGGGCTAGCAGAATTTAAAAGAGCAATAAAGAAGGTATAATAGTGACGAAGAGTTGGAAATTAGATTGGGTGAGTCAAAACATGAGAGGAGATATACTAGGATTTTTAGTGTGGAGATTAAGGTCTAGCGGAAGGAAGGGGATGGTAGCTTGTGAAGGTTATAAAGATGTTATAAGGTGCTCTTAAAAGGTAGTTATAGGCGATAAAATTTGTGCAAATTAAAATGTAATTTCTTCAATCGTGGAAGAAGTACAACTAAAATAGTTAACATAAATCATCTTCTAATATTAATTTTTTATAATTTGATAAAATATATCATTGATCTAATTTCTTCAACATAACTTATCATTGCAACTTACTTATGCTCCTACTTTTGTTCAAATTTTCCACAACTAGAATTCTAATTGTGGTGAATAAATTATAATTATTAGTTGATTTTAAGTGGCACAAATTTATCATTGATTTCTTCAAATTTATTCAATCATCACATTATTGTTTCAATTATAATCTAATATTTCTTGTTTTCCTATACAGAGAACAAATTGTTGGCTAATTAAATGGCTTGTGATCTATGAACTATAAGTTTCCTTGTGTGATCTGAAAACATTATATTTTGTAGCACCACAATTTCCTTCATTGCACCACACTCCTTTCATTCCCAACAAACTTGAGAAATTTAACCAATGTGCCACAACCCCATCATTCAATGCCTCATCATCTATCGCTAATATCAGCTCTAAGAAGGGAGATCATCCATCACTCTAATGACTACTACTAGCATTATACACTAAGAAGAAAAGAAGCCCAAGTATTTCCCATTTTGTTGGAGGAACAAAAGCGCCAAATTAATCCATGGAGAAAAAACGTGAAGGATATGATTACCATCCGATCTTTACCACCCTCCATGCTAATTTCTTTGAGAAGTGACCTGCATAACCACGAAGACACAAATTAGTCCCCATAAATAAGCCAATATTTTCAATAAAAAGAAAGAATATGGTAAGCAAAACATCTTAGTTAAAATGATTGAGTCTAAAACTAAAACCCTGAATAAGTTCAAATAAGAAAGAGAAAGGATGTACTCCTTAATCTGAGGCGGAGGATGCAAGTAAGGGCAAGTCCGACCATGGAAACACTTGCCACGCAGTGAGTCAATGCAGGCTATCACCTTACCTCTAAAGATCCATGAAACGGTAGTGAGTGTCAGGAATTACAGAAAGTAAGGAGAGATTGGAATCGATGAAGAAAGAAACACACCTCTTGATGGTAACAGAGGAAGGGGGATGAGCAAACTTGCAGTCAATCTCAGCTCGCCCACAAGCTCTGCGAATGAAGTCTTTACAGACCTCAACTGATAGGTCATGTTGCTGATGCTGTCTGCGGCTCGCTTCGGCATCATCACTGTCATAACTACGTTTATGGGAAGGGGATTGCTGGCACATGTGATGAGGAGAAAAACAGAGAATCCTCAGATGCCACAGAAAGAAGGAAGTGACTATTGTGTGCGGTAGTGAAGTTTGTGAAAGATACTGAAAACGAGGGAAAAAACACTAGTTATTTGCAAGAGCGTAAACACTGATGCATACCATAGGATCTTTGATGTCCTCCATGCCAGTTTCCTTGAGAAGTGACCTGCCCGAAGCACAACGAAACTGTTTAACCCAAATAAAATAAAATAAAAACAGTCTTCTCAATAAAAGGAAAAAAAGCGCCGGAAACCAAAACCCTAAAGTCTAAATAAGAAAGAGAAGGAATGTACCCCTGGATATGGGGCGGGGGATGGAAGTAAGGGCAGGTCCGGCCACGGAAGCACTTGCTGCGCAATGAGTCGGTGCAGGCTATCACTTTACCCCTTAAAATCCACGAAGCGGAAGTGAGTTTAAGGAATTGTGGAGAAGGGACAGTGAGGAAATGGGCTTATAATCGATGAAGAAAGTAGCACACCGCTCGATGGTAACAGCTGAGGGGGGATGGGCAAACTTGCAGTCGATCTCGGCACGGCGGCAGGCGCTGCGTATGAAGTCTTTACAGACCTCGACTGATAGGTTGTGTCGCCGACGCTGTATGCGGCTGGCTTCGGCATCGTCGCTGCCATCATTAGGGCTCGGGGAAGGTGATCGCTGGCTCTTGAGACGAAGCGATAACGAGAAGAAAAACAGAGAATTGTCGGATGACAAAGAGAGAAAGAGATGTGACTATTGTGTGCGGCTGTTATGCCAGTGAGAGAACGAAAAATAGAGAAAAAAAATCGGGTTCTTCGCAAAAGCGCAAAAAACTGGTTCTTACCACCAGATCTTTGGTGTCCTCCACGCTAATTGCCTTGAAAAGTGACCTAGTGGAAGCACAAAAAAGTGAGTTAATCCACATGATTACCAAAAAAATAAGGATTAGCCCTGCCAGTCATTTCGATCAGAAGTAAAAACAACGTGAGAGAAAAATTCCTGTTTCAGTCTGAAACCGGAACTCTAAAGTTCAAATAAGAAAGAGAAAAAAAGTACTCCAAGATATGAGGCGGGGGATGGAAGTAACGGCAGGTCCGGCCACGGAAGCACTTGTTGTGCATTGAGTCCGCACAGGCTATCACCTTACCCCTAAAGATCCATAAAAACGTAATGAGTTCGAAGAATCATAAAGAAACAATAATGAGAGGGGGAGGAGATCCTAGGGGTTTGAAATCGGTGAATAAAGCAACGCACCGCTCGATCATAACAGTGGAAGGGGGATGGGCGAACTTGCAAACGACCTCGGCTCGCGGGCAGGCACTGCGGATGAAGTCTTTACAAACCTCGACGGATAGGTCGTGTCGCCGACGCTGTCTGCGGCTGGCTTCGGCATTGTCGCTGCCGGAACTAGGGCTCCGGGAAGGGGATCGCTGGCGCTTGCGACGAGGCGATAACGAGGTAAAAGGGTTAGAATCGCCGGAAGCCATGGAGAGAGAAAAAGAGTAGTGATTATCGCCCTCGACCGTGAGACCTGAGAGTGGGGAGTCGAACAGAAAAAAATTAGGCTAGATGTTGAGTGTAAGGAAGATTCGGGTCTATAGCGTAACATAATTTGATGTTTTAGGGGTGTTTGGCAAGTTGGATTTATTTGTAGGATTCTTAAATCAGGTATAACTGGATTTAGTAAATCTGAGTAAATCACGAAAAGTGTTTATTAACGATTTATTAAATCCTCAGGAAAGATGTTTGGTAAGTTATATGAGGATTTAAAGCTGTTATAATTAAATAATAATATTTTTAAAATATAAAAATAAATAAATAAAAAATAAAATATTAAAATTAAAATTATTTATTTAACGTAAGATATCGTATTTATTCTGAAATATAAATAAGCATTACATTATTTGGATATAAGAAATTTTTTTTTGTGATAATACAATTAAATTTTTATTCTCTTTTAAACAAATCTACATACTTAGTATCTCTTCTGAATGATCGATCGCATTAAGTCATATATCGAAATAAATTAGGTATTTTTAACAACCAAAAACATAATTAGAGAATGGTAGAATGAAATTAATCAGGATCATAATAGGTGTTTTGGGAATCTGATTTTGAAGTCGCGTAGGATTTGAATCAATTTACTTAAATCCGTATGATTTAAATTTGCACATAATTTAATTCAAATAGAATTTATCAGAATTTAAATTAATTATTTTATTTAATATTAAATAATAAATATTTAGAAGTTTTTTTTATATTTTTTTTCATAAAAATAATAATAAAAGTCAAATAATTAAAAATAATAATAATATAAATAATAATATTTAAATTATATATAAATTAAAATTATAATAAATAATATTTAATAGTTATTCCAATAAAATTTATAAAATATAATAAAAATAATAATAAATACTGATAAATATAATATTCTTAAATATATTTTAAATAACTAATAAAATATATAATTCTTCTTTCTATTGAGATAATATTTAAGAATATCGAATAAGTGAATAAATAATATTTGTTATTTAGTTTATTTATATAAAAATAATATAATTATATTTAAATTAATTAAAATATAATTATCATAATATAATATATAAATTAATTATAAATCTATTAATTAATTATAAAGAAGTAAATTTTTATAATTATATCTAATTTTAATAAATTATAATTAATTTAAAATAATATATTAATTAATTATTATCTAAATAATTTAAAATTAAATTAAAAATAAACAAAATAAAAATAATAAAGCTGGAAAAGGAAAAGGATTGATATTTGTTTGAAACCCGTCTTCTAAACTTTCGCTCACATCGAAAAGTGGAGGCGGCGTCGGAAGGTAATCCTCGTCTTCTCTCCCACCCTCCCAGGCAGCTCTCCAAGTTGAAGGAAGCGGGAGAGCGAGAGAGTGGGGCTTGCTTTGCGGTTGAGAGAGGCGGAGCGAGCGAGAAGAGGAATGCCTGACCATTCAGCCACCAAAGAGGTTCTTGATCTCTAAATCGTTAAATGCGAATGGATTTAATCATCGAGATTTAGTTACCAGTTCTGATTCTGGCACAAGCAGTTACTAAATCCTCGGAAGGTGTTTGGTAGGATTCTGATTTAGATGGCTAAATCCAGTAAATCGTTATAGCCACCCTTAGTTACATTAAAATTTTATACATATAATAAAAGAATTTTAGAGATATTAAAATTTTTATGTGAAAAATTAAAAAAAAAATCAAGAGACCTAATTCACTTAGAAATAATTGTATTTATCATGTCTCTAAAATTGAAGAATGATAGCTTATAAGAATAAATTTTGCGAGAAGCTTTAATGAATCAGCGACGGAGGCTTCGCTTGATGTGTTATTTTGACAATCCGATGACAATGATCGAGCGATGGTCGGGATACGTCGGCATAGTGGTGGTAACCGGCTTCAAAGCGTAATGCCGATGGTGGTCGGCCGATCAATAACGGTCGTCGATAGGTAGCAATGGTGACTGCGGCGGTAGCCGTGATAACGCAATGATGATAATTCGGCGGTGATCCGGCAACCACGGGTGATAACTAGTAGTGGTGACCTGGCGATGGTTGGCGGTGACAATTTGCGCGGCAATCAGTGGCTATCGAGCATATGGCGCGGTGGTGACACAATGGTGGCGCGATGACCAACATTGGTGGTGGCGGGTAATCCGGCGGCAATCGAGGCGGTGTCCGGCGGCAATCAGCGATGTCCGGCGGCAGTGTATGACCTATTATGTTTGAGATTCTTAGTATCTCTCCCCTTTTTTTACACCCCTCATGTGAAGAATGAGGAGTTATTTATATATTATGAGAGTGATATTTCTGTAAATACAGGCAAAATCTAAACCACTCAATCGGACGGCTCAAAATGATCTATTTAATCATTTGATGTATTTTAAGTATTTGAATGCTCAAATAAAGTCATAATAAAAAGATCTTAGGTTTGTTAGATTTGACTCGTCAAGACATTCGATTTGACTATAAACATTCTATATTAGAAGCTATTTAGGGATTCAACTGATATCCCAAAGTTTTCAATTACATTTTAAATGCTTGATATGGGCTAGTCTAGGCTCAAAATCAAATTGCTTTCGATCTAATCAAGGTGTTTTATATCAGCTCTATGATGATCAAAAGAGGGTTTGAAATATTAAAATTTTGATTCTAAGTGATGTTCAATAACAAATACATCAAGATTTGTGCTTCATAATGTGGGCTCCGAAAATTCGTCACTAACCTCTTCGATGAAAAGAGTGTTTTAAAGTGTCAGTGTAATTTTCAGAAGGTAGATGAAATAGTAAATAAGACACTACCCAGAGATTTCTCCCTCATTTTGGTAAGGACTTTAAATCTCGTTCCAGGTTTCCTATAGGTGCAAGCCCCTATAGTTAATTAACCTGATAAGTGAGAGAACTTTGGATTAAAATTTAGTCATTAGATCGCTAAATGCGTAGCGCATAGTAACAGCATGTAGAGTTTTATAATTTAGATTATGAAATTTATCATTTCAGCTTAAACTAGATGGTTGGGGGAATGATGATGTGCCCGATCTAGATCTTATGGTTCCATCATCCCGGCGTCCGGTCCTATACTTAGTCGGAGGAGGTAGTGACAGACAGAAGAATCTCATCGGAACACATGGGTTACATCATCCAAGAAATCCTGTAGACTAAGGCGGTGTTTGTCAAAGAGGACTTAAGCTACCGAGGTTGTTTGCCCTCAAGTATACCATATGATTCCGCGACTCAAAGCGAGCCATTGGGGAGTATACATTCTGATGTGATAAGTAATATAATGGAGCCGGTAAAACACCCGTCGAGGACTCATGCATGCTGTGGAGCGGCCAACCACAGTTAGAGGACGAGGGTCACATCCTTACTGGCATGAGAATGATTGAGAGTGAATATAGCAGAACACTTGATTTGACATTAGCTCCTTTGTGAGCTAGAGTTTTCTTAATTTATCATCCCCGACAAACTATTGCGGAAGGTGGATGGATTGAATTTGATTTAAGTTTTTAATGATAGAGTTTCATTTGAATAGTTTTAGATTGCTATTTGAAAATTGATTTGATTTGACTTGATTTGAAATTTTGATTAATTTGGAAATGTTTAAGAGCTTTAGATCATGTCAACTCTGTTTAGCTGCTAACAGGGGATTAGATCTATTGTCAGAAAGAATGGGTTTCATATTTCACTAATTTGAAACTCTTATTATAGGTTTTAGGTTTTGTTAATCGAACAGTCAAGACTAAGCAGAAGCCACGTCGACATCCTCAGACACTTGAATTTAAGTATTCAGTATAGTGTCAGGGCACATGTGGGTGTTTATAGCTTAGTTATTTATCTAAGAAGACAATTTAAGTCTACCTTAGCTAATAGAGGGCTATTTGTCTATCAAGTATATCATATGATTCACAACTCAGAAGCGAGTCATTGGAGCATCGGGTTCTGATCGTGATAATATAATGGGCGGGTGGCCAAATGCGTCAGAGGACTCACGGTAAATCTTCATCATGGAGCATTGGTCAATGAGTGAGAGGACACGGGTCACGTCTTTACTGGCGTGAGATTGATTGAGAGTGAACATAATATAACACTTGATTTAACATTAGCTCCTTTGTGAGTTAGAGTTTTCTTAATTTATCACCTTTGATGGAAGGTGGATAGATTGAGTTTGATTTAAGTTTTAATAATAGAATTTCATTTAAATACTTTTTGATTTAAAAAATTGATTAATTTGAATATGTTTTAGTTTTAGATCACTCAACTATATTTATGAGATTAGATCTATTACGGATCAATTTCTTAAATATTTCATTGATTTGAAACTCTCATCATAGGTTTTTAGGTTTTGTTAACCTAGACCCATTCTTAAGACTAATCGGAAGCCAAGTATGACATCCTCGACTTAAATTTAAGCATTCAACATTAATGGGGCGCTTGTGTATAATAATTTTAGTTAATTTTATGTTTGAATAATTTGAATATGTTTAAAGATTTAGATCATGTCAATCTGTTTAGTTGCTAACAGAGAATTATATATACTTTTGAAACTCTTTTTATAAGTTTTTAAGTTTTGTTAACGGACTCGATCTAAGATTAGCAGGAAGCGACATGACATCTGGACTGAATTTGACATTCAGCGTAATGTGAGGGCACATCGGTGTATTTAAAATTTTAGATAATTTTATATTTGAATTAAGAACTTTAGATCCTGTCAACTCATTTATTTGTTAGAGGATCATATCTATTATCACAATACTTCTTAGATATTTTCTTGAGTTAAAATTCTTATAATAGATTTTTAAGTTTTGTTAAGGAGATCTAGACTAAATCGAACAAGTAACGTCCCATACACTTGAATTTAAGCATTCAACATAGTATCGAGGGCCATGCGGGTGTGTTTGAAAATTTAGGTAGTTTTGTGTTTGAACTATGATATTGATTTCATATTTTTATTTAATTCCATTTTAGCTTACACAGCCTTTTTAGACATTAAAATTTACACTTGAAATCTCTATGTCCGAGCTCATGCAGATATTTATAGCTTAGTTAATTTCATCTAATTAATGAAATCATTGATTTAAAATCATAATAGAATGAAATCCTCGATTTTTGATCAAAGAAGCCTATGATTTTTTATAGATTTGATTTAGTATCGCTTATACACAAGAGTTGGTGATTGGTGAATTATGTGTTTTGATTTAGATTATAGTTTAAAATAATATTGGCACTTAGTTTAGTTGTTGAGTTTTTACAATTATCTCAACTTGATTATGTTCAATTTACATTAATTTTGGTAAATTATGCCGATTTCAGTGTTTGTTGGTTTAGCCCTACTCATGCTTATTGGCTAGCATAATAATCACCTCCACATTTGTATAGGAGCTATTAAACTCAATTTAGATTCATTCTTAGATTTTGAGTTTATTGCAAGTTTGTTATGAGTTTAGCATTAGTCACCCACAAATTTCAATTAAAACTTGCCTAATTTTGAGGAATTTATAAGAAAAGAGAACTCACTCATTACTTCCATTTAAGCCATAAAAAATAGCTATTAGAGTTTATGAGTTTAATATTAGTCTCCCCCAAATTTCACTTAGATTTTAAATAAATATTAGATTCTTCCCAAAATTTGCTTTAAAGGCTCCCCCTTTTTTTGTTTGACGCTTTTAATTTTAAAATTAGCTACAAGTTTCCTCATTTAGTGTTCTTAAGTCAGTTTATTTTACCCTCCTTTCTTTTCTAAGTTAAAAGATTTGGCCTTATGTGACCTCAGGTGTCATTCAGGTGTAGGTATCGGGGTGTTTTGGTATACTCGGTATGCCTGGCGCGTGGTGTCTTGACACCAGGTTTTCATCTCGTCGCTTGAGCATGGAGGTCTTTAAACGAAAGAAGACATCTGTCAATATATATTCATCCCTAAGTCTAGAAATTAGATAAAATTTTGCGACATTTAGTCGAGGCGACATCTAACAAGTGGTGGCTTACTCGGTAGGCGCTTGCGAGCGTAGCGGGTATCTTATGACACATATTTTTTCATCGTCGCATCATTGCGAGGTCTTGAACCTACAAGAAATACAAACATGTATATATATTCACATTCACAAATCTCACATGTTCGAGCATTTTTGGCGCGAAGCAGGCAGGGGTTAGGTATACGATTAGAAATGTAAGGTAAGGAATGCGACACCGAAAATCAAAAGAACAATTCCCTGCGATATTCTTTCGGTTGGCGTGAAGCGAGATGGCTAACCGAGTGCGGCGTAAAATTGAAGGAAGAATTCACTGGCGATGTTATTCCATTTGCAGTCTGTGAAGCAGGGAAGCGGCAGCGGGTGAAAATCAAAGAAAGAATTCACAGATGTTCTTCAATTCGCAATAGAAATGGGAAAACTGAGATCTGGCATAAAATTGAAGGAAGAATTCGTGCTAATGATGTTCTTCATGGTTTCTTGGTGAAGCGAAAATGGAACGAGTTCTGTAAGGAAGGAGGTGGGTTGTAGGGTGGGAAGGATTTCTTGGATTTGTAGATCAAAATGAGTGGGCTATAGAAAAATTCACAGCTAATTAAATGGGTGAGTGATTTAGTGGGTAGGAAGTATATGGCTTAATGTGAGCTAAGTGATGGAAGGATAGTCTGATAAAATGGATCAGTCAGTCATTTGAGGATGCGGCGAAAGATTGGGTCTGAGACGGAAGCAGCGAAATCGCGCAGCAAGTGAGTGCAGAAGCAGTCGAGGTCAGCATCGTCTGGTGAAAACCACGATTTCTGAGAGGTTGGCGAAGGGTTAAGCCGAGTGTATGTTCTGGCAGCAACAGAACTACTACAGGAATGGGCAATGGCCAGCAGTCGAGATTGTCATAGAAGAGGAGCTTCTTTCGGTAGTGGGCGAGCGAGTCGTGGTTTCTGAAGTTTACCAACGGCGTCAGTGATGGGCAGGATTCATGTCCATGGGTGTGATTCCAGCGATTAATGGAGACCACGGTGGATCAGCGAGAATGTAGTCTTGTGGAAAGAATTCAAGAACAAATTTTACCTGTGAATTTTTCAATGAGGGAGAGGAATCCAGGAGAGAGAAATGTGGGAGGGAAAGTGAGAGGGAATAAGGAGAGAGAAACGTAGGAGAAAAATGAGGAGGAAGTTGTAGAATGAGGGGGAGTGGTTATATTTTCAATTTCCTTTTTTCAGAAAACTGAAAACAGGGTGGAACATCTGAGCATGGGGGTAATTTAGGAATTTTTAATTAATTTTAAATCTATTAAATAATTTAAGCGTGGATTTATTAAATACACATAATCTATATATATCAATCTAGGTAATTGATTATTTTGAGCGATGACAGTCCGTTTGTGATCGAAGGCCATTTGGCTCATGTTTGCGCCAAATTAGGTCAATTTCAAAAATTCATGCTTTCGGCGACTCAACTTTCGAGACTCATCGAGTATGCGAGCGATCTTACTTGATAGATTTCATCATTTTAAAGCCAATGACACGATTAATTTCACGAACGGAGATCGTTTAATCCTCATCGGTAGCTCTTGAGCTCAATATGCGTGTAAGCGCGTTGATGACTCAAGCGCTTGATCGATCGCTCATCAAGACGTGCAATATTATATTCTGACCAATTTTGACATTCTAAACGCGATGGCAAAGTCCGTTCGTCGATTGGAGGTCCTTTGGATTGATTTTGGCGATGTCCGGTGTATTTCAGCCTCGATTTGCGCACTACCACTTTTGATTATTCGACATTTGTATAGAGTCACCTAAATTGGACGCGGGAAGTCTCATTTGATAGATTTCAATATTTTGAAGCTAATAATGCATTCAATTTTATGAACGAGGGTCATTTTTCTTGCATCGGTGCCTCCTGACTTCGATATGCATGCAAGTATGTTGACGACTCGAGCCTTTGATCATTAAGTTGTGATATATTTATATCTTGGCCAATTTTGACGTTCTGAACACGATGAAAAAGTCTTTTCATCGATCAAAGGTCATTTGAGTTAATTTTGATGGCGTATTGTGCATTTCAGCCTCGATTTACGTACTATTACTTCAAATCATTCGATATTGCACAAAATTGTCCGAATTGAGCGCAAACAGTCTCATTTAATAAATTTTAATATTTTGAGTCTAACGACGCAATCATTTTTGTGAACGGAGCTCGTTTGACTTACGTCGTAGCTTCCCGACTCCGATATGTGTGTTGACATATTCATAGCTCGAGCGCTTAATCGATTGATCGTTAGATTTTGAAGTATTTATATTCTGATCGATTTCGACATTCTAAATCTGCAGCGTGTGGTTCATCGTCAGTCATTTTGACCGGTGGCGTCGATGCATTTTGAACCCGATTTACGCATTGTCAGTCCATCAATTTAACTTGTGGGCTTGTCTTGATTTATGACACATATGTGGAGGTCAACAAATGCAACAAATGTGATTCACGCGAGCAAGTCACGCGTTTGTTAAAAGCTGGTTGACCTTTTAGGCGACCACGAGAACTTGGGTCATTTAACGATTGCAATAACTTATGGAGCTTTGCGGGTTGTCATTAGTATCTTTGCATTATTGAGACATGCTAAATGAGATTGGTGTCGAGAATCTGATATATATGAGTTCTTGCACCATTATCTATTTGCTTGATGGATTTGCTGAAGATCTCTTTCTTTTATGACATTGCAGATTTGAGCCTCCTTCGACCCTAGCTTCATGTTTGGTTGGGTTTGATGGAGGAATTAGTGAGCTTGTTTTGATGAAAGACTCCTAGGAATTGGTTTTATCGGGGTGAAATTCCTTTTGTCCTAACTTTGAGCTTGACGAGCTTGATGAAGGATTGACCTAATTTGTCCCTATTGACTTGTCAGGAAGTGTATGCACTCCATGAATCTTGTGCTTGCTGCTTTGATGGATTGGTTGAATGGTACAAGATGACCCGACCTTAGGCTTATAGGGTCTATGTTGAGTTATTAGTCTAGCAATGTGTGCTTTAACTGACTGAATAACCATAAAATTCCTTTAGTTCGGCCATTGGCTTTGTACGAACTATGAAATTGCTTCCTTAGTCCTGTGCTTTCTGCTTTAACAGACCTATGAGGAGATAGACTTTGATCTATACTTTGAGCTTGATCAGATCATTTGAAAGTAGATTGAAATATCACCTTGCAGGTAATATGAAGATGATTTAAGGTAGCCCTGAATTGAACGTTTCCTCATATTGCCTTGATCTATCGATCAAGTAGAGATCTGGATCACGTTGCTTGTAAGCACTAGGATTTGGTTTGAGATTGAGCATATCATCATTGAGCGACTAGCTCTTTCACGGCATTTTCTTACGGCTTGTTGAGTGAAGAGTGGCTTCGACCATATTTGAGTTTGTTGAGTTCGTGCTAAAACTACTCAAGTCTTGACTTAAGTTGTAGTGGGTTTATGATTTTTCATCGACTAGAGCGGGGCTCTTTCCTTCGACCTTTTCTTGCGCTTGTTGAGTGAGGAGGCGTCGACAACTCGACCATTATGGCTTATTGAGTGACCTTTAGAACCCATCGTGTCAGACTTTAGGATGTAAGGTTGATGTTTCTCCAACTTCAGTTGATTGAAGCTTCTGAAATCAGGAGTTTTTCTGACTTGATCTCCAAAATTTGACAAATTTGGGAAATAATTTTCTTAATATTTAGGGTTGCCCTTTCATGCATAGAAATAGATTCTTTTTGTTCATGCAAGACTTGCAACTTGATAATGACAATTATGGATATATTCAGGGATTTTGGCGTAACGCTTGATGTCAACCTGAATCAAAATATATTTGAGAATCTCATCTTATACACGATGTCAACTCAAATATACTTGATATAAACTAAAAAAATGCCCCATGTCTTGCAGGGGGAATTCTAAAGTTTATTTAGGAGAATTTTCAAGATGAAATTACACAGATACATCAATATTTGAATTGATATACTCTAAAAGAGATTTAAACATACAACATTGATTTCATCTATGTATATAAATCTAAATGCCCCCTGTGTAATAGGAGAATTTTCACGAAAAAGTTCTTCATTTGGAGTATGTTTATTTAAGGATCTCGATATGAAGCACGATGTCAACCTAAATAGATATACTAAAAGAAAATGCCCCCTATCTTGCAGGAGAATTTTTATTGTACCTCGAGAATGTGATTGTCAAGTATAGTATTTTTTCAAGTATTGACCATTAATTAGTGGCATTGGTCTTTCACCCTTTAAGTCGATGAGTTGGTATGCCCCTCCTTGGTATACTTTTTCAATGACAATAGGGCCTTCCCAATTATGCTCGAATTTGCCATCGAATTTTTTATTAGGGATAATTGGTATTCTCATCACCATAACCAATTCTCCTTTTTGAAATGTTCAGAGCCACACCATATGAACAAAAGCTTTGGACATCTTTGCTCGGTAAACTTCTAAATTTTGTTGAGCTTGGAGCTTGATCTCGTCAAGCGCATCAAGCTCTTCCATCCGTAGACATTCTCATCTTGAGTGAGATTATTTTGAATGGCTACTCAGAGTGAAGGTAGTTTCAACTTCAAGTGACAAGACTGCTTCACCTCCAAATACTAGCGCATAATGAGTGAATTTTATAGGAGTACCGTCTAGATGTCATGCTATTGTCTTTCTGTAAGGCAATTTCACTTGAAGCCTCCAAATTTGTTTATCTCTTTATCGGGACCTTTCGACGATAGATTCTTGGACCTGTGGTCCAAGTGTCACACCTCGATGCTCACTGTGCGGGACTTGGATTAGTTGACATCTTGTCAGGGTTGTTGGAGGAGGTCTCCTCGATGACTGGACTTTGATATTTTCTTTTTATCAGTATTTTCTCCTTTGCAACATTGGGAACCTGATGCACTCTTGCATATCTTTCAAATTCTCCTTGAAGGCGAGATCAGTTGTCGTCCAAAGGATTTTATTTGTAGTAGAGTTATCCCTTTTACCCATCTTTACATCAAACCTATTATGGATTAAAATACTCATTTTTGGTTCTACAACTGGCTGAATAATTTTTTGCTTGAACAATAACTGTTGAACATGCAGTTCAACATTTCTCTTTCCTCACTATCTCAAGGTTAACTTGCTTCCAGATGAAGAAGCTTCTGCGTAGTAACTTCTTCTCAAGGCTTTGGCCTTCATATTTATTTTTCTTTCTACCGGGACCTTTCGGTAACGGATTTTCAAACCTGCGGTTCATCGCCGATCGTGTAGAAATTACTTAGAGACGATCTTGAGCTCTTACTTGATTGTAGCTTTTTTGTAGTGAAGCATTTTGACTTCTTTGATAATTGACATTTGATACATATTTTTCATAAGATATTTTTTCTTAACAACTTTTACAACTCTATGTGCTCGAGTAGATAGAGTTTCATGTTATTCTTGAAATGTTGGTATTGTTGTTGAGCCCAAAATACCATTTAACATCATAATAGAGTATTCTTTTTCACCCATCTTAAAAAATTTTAAATTTGTGTGGGGTGGAAATGAAATATCATACCTTCTAGTGCGAAGGTTCAGTGGCGGTTGTCGCGTCATTGGTTCAGATAAATGTTTTGCGGTGAAGGTTCTTTCAAGGCCTCAAAATGAATCAATCTTTCAAGTACAAATGCTCTCTTTTGAGGAACCTTAGTAGCAGTAGTGGTCATTCCAATTGTCTTCCTCCATTGCACAGGTTGGTGTGTAATATGCAGATGCTCAGGTGGAGGATTATTTACAGTGATGATGACTGGGAAGTTTATACTATCAAATTGAATAGTAGCTCCAACATCCTCAATATTGATTACAGTATTAGCCACACGAATATTGGCTCCGTGACCAGCTGCATGATAAACGGTGTTCTAACGATCCATCAATATACAGAATAAATATATTAGTCATAAGAATATGATTGATTTAAATTTAATCTCATTGATAATTGATTCTAAATATCAATTTTATCATGTTCCTTGCTACTATAGCTTAAATTACTAGCTAAAGATGGAAAGAATCACCTGAGTTGCCGAAATTTGCTCAGAATTAAATAGACCTTTTAGATGAAAGAGTATTTTAAAGTGTCTGTAATTTTTTTAGAAGGAGATGAAATAGTAGATAAACCTAGAGATTTTTCCCTCATTTTGGTTAGGATTTTAGATCGGTTCGGGTTTCTATAGGCAAGCTCACATAGTTAATTACCCCTCCAGTGAGAGAGAATTTGATTAATGTGTTAGATCTAAATGCATAGCGTATAGTAACAGCATGTAGAGTTTTAGAATTGAGATTATAAAATTTATCATTTCAACTTAAACTGGATGGTTGGGGTAATGATGACGTGCCTGATCTAGATCCCATGGTTCCATCATCCGGGCGTCAAGTCTTGGTCCTAGTCGGAGGAGGTACTTGACATAATGATCCTCATCAATGACATCGTCGAAATTCTTGTAGACTGAGGTGGTGTTTGTCTCAGGGACATGCTTAAGTCTACCTTAGGCGATAGGGTTGTTTGCCTATCAAGTATACATGATTCTCAAAGGAAAAGCTATTAGGCGACATCAGCCTGATGAGTGATCGTAATATAATGGAGCGGGGCCAAACCACCGATTAAAGGACTCGGTTTATGCTTCATCACGTGCTCTTGGTCAAATCGCATGATGAAGAACAGACGCGTCCTTCTTGGCGTGAGATTGATTAAGAGTGAATATAACACTTGATTTGACATTAGCTCTTTTATGAGCTAAAATTTTCTTAATTTATCATCCCCGACAAACTATTATGGAAGGTGGATGGATTGAATTTGATTTAAGTTTTTAATGATAGAGTTTCATTTGAACAATTTTAGATTAATATTTAAAAATTGTTTTAATTTAACTTGATTTGAAAATTTGATTAATTTGGATATATTTAAGAGCTTTAGATCATGTCAACTCTGTTTTAATTAGATCTCTTGTCACGAATCAATTTCTCATATATTTCAGCGATTTGAAACTCTTATTATAGGTTTTAGGTTTGTTAACTTGATCTAAAGCTAGGGAAGCCCTAGCGGCATCCTCACTTGAATTTAAGCATTGATAGTATCGGGCACATCGGTGTTTATAGCTTAGTTATTTATCTAAGGAGACAATCTTAAGTCTATCTTAACTGACATATGGCTATTTACCCTATCAAGTATACCCTATGATTCACAACTCAAAGGGGAGAGCCATTTGGGAGCATACGGGCTACGGTCGTGATCGTAATATAATGGAGCCGCACTAGCCAAACCACCAAATCAGAGGACTTTGGTCATAACTACTTCATCTATGGAGCCTACTGGCCAAGCCACACAATCAGAGGACACAGGCCACATCCTTACTGGCGTGAGATTGATTGGTGAACATAGTAGAACACCTGATTTGACATTGGCTCCTTTGTGAGCTAGAGTTTTCTTAATTTATCATCTTCGACAAACAATTGCGAAAGGTGGATAGATTGAGTTTGATTTAAGTTTTTAATGATAGAATTTCATTTAAGTAGCTTAAGATTGCTACTTAATTTGATTTAAAAAATTGATTAATTTGAATATGTTTAAGAGTTTTAGATCCTGTCAACTCTGTTTAGCTGCTGATAGAGGATTACATCTACTATCACCTGACAGAATCAGTTTCTCAGATATTTCACTGATTTGAAACTCTCATTATAGATTTTTAAGTTTTCTTAACCAGGACCCAGTCCTAAGACTAAACCAGAAACTGCGCAACATCCTCAAGCACTTGAATTTAAGCATTCAACATAGTGTCGGGGTCCATGCGATGGTATAATAATTTTAGGTAATTTTATGTTTGAATACTTTGAATATGTTTAAAAGATTTAGATCCTGTCAACTCTGTTTAGTTGCTAACAGAGGATTAGATCTACTTTTGAAACTCTTATTATAGATTTTTAGGTTTTGTTAACCCGGACCGAGTCCTAAGACTATCTGAGGCGACCTCTCTGACACAATTTCATTCAACGTGGTATCGCACATCTGTGCATTTAATTTAGATAATTTTATGTTTGAATTAAGAGCTTTAGATCCTGTCACTCTCTATTAACAGTATTAATCGCTGATTAGCTTCTCGGATATTTTTCTTGAGTTGAAATTCTTATAATTAGATTTTAATTAACAGTCTAAACTAAATTGAGAAACGCATGCGACATCCTGGACACTTGAATTTAAACATTTAGCATTGTGTTGGGGTGGCGGTGTGTTTGAAAATTTATGTAGTTTGTGTTTGGTGATATTGATTTTAGATTTTTATTTAATTTCATTTTAGCTCGCGCAGCCTTTTTAGACATTAAAATTTGCACTTGAAATCTATATCCGAGCACATGCATATATTTATAGCTTAGTTAATTTCATCTAATTAATGAAATCATTGATTTTGAAAATCATAATTATAATAAAATCCCTTAAATTTTGATCAAAGGAAGCCCTATGATTTTTATAGATTTTGATTTAGTATCGCGTTTTTCTGAAAGAGTTCAGTCGGTGGCGAAGAAGGTGTTTTGATTTAGATTGTAGTTTAAAATAATACTGTCACTTAGTTTAGTTGTTGAGTTTTTACAATTATCTCAACTTGATTATGTTCAATTTACATTAATTTTGATAAATTATGTTGATTTCAGTGTTTGTTGCTTTAGAGCTGCTCATGCTTATTGGCTAGCATAGTAATCACCTCCACATTTGTATAAGAGTTATTAAACCCAATTTGGATTCATTCTTAGATTTTGAGTTTATTGCAAGTTTGTTATGAGTTTAGCATTAGTCTCTCCTAAATTCTAATTAAAGCTTGCTTAATTTTGAGGAATTTACAATAAAAGAGAACTCACTCATTACTTTTGTTTAAGTCATAGAAAATAGCTATTAGAGTTTATGAGTTTAATATTAGTCCCCAAATTTTACTTAGATTTTAAATAAATATTCTATTCTTCCCAAAATTTGCTTTAAAGGCTCCCCCCTTTTTTTGAGGATTTTAGTTTTAAAATTAGCTACAAGTTTCCTTATTTAGCGTTCTTAAGTCAGTTCATTTTATCTTCCCTTCTTTTTTAAGTCAAAGATTTGGCCTTAATTTGATAACCTCCGTGTTATTCAGGTGTCAGGGTGTGTTGGCTTTTCGGTACTGAGCATAGCAGCGTGGTATCTTGCGACACCACAAGAATTTTATGTCGGCCATAGCATGACAGTTCTTTAAACTGAAGAAGGCATACTGATGCAATATATATTCATCCTTTTTTTTTTAACTAAAATTAGACAAAATTTGTGGCATTTTATCTAGGGGTGATATCTAACAAGTGGTGGCTACCAGACGCATGCGTAATGCGGTGTATTGCGACACCGGACTATTTTTCATCTCGTCAGCGCCCTGAAAGAGTCTTCAAACCGCAAAACACAAGAATATATATATATTCACATTCACAAATCCCAGATGTTTTGATCCATTTTTTGCGCCAGCAAAGAGCGAAGTTAGGTATGCGATTGAGAATGTAAGGTAAGGAGTGCGACGCTGAAAATCAAAAGAAGAATTCCGGCGATGTTCTTCCGATTCGTATATAGCCGAGCCTAAAGCGAAGTGCGACGTCAAAAATCGAAGGAAGAATTTGCTGATGATGTTCTTCCCGTTCGATCACGCGGAAGCGGGGCGACTTGCGAGGTGCGGCATCGAAGGAATAATTAAACTGGCGATGATATTTTTTCCGATTTGAGTGAAATGGGGCGACTAAAGCGAAGGGTCTGCGGCGTCGAAAATCAAGGAAGAATTCACCTGGGATGTTCTTCTCGATTCTGTGAAACAAAACGAAACGAGTTGTAGGAAGGAGGAGGAGGATTGTAAGATGGGAAGGATTCTTGGTAGTTGAGCAAAGTGGGTGTAAATTATAAGAATTTTGTGGTAAAGTAAAAGTGGGCTTCTGATGGGTTAGGATGGTCTGGCCACTGGGTGGGTTAGGTCCGGGGAGAGCAATGAGAATATCTGTAGACGGAAGCGGCGAATCGTGGACAGCGAGCCGGGATGTCTGATCGCCGCAGGCAAGTCGCGATTCGTGGGTTTCCTGAACCGGGTCAAGTGCGATTCTGTAATGCAGGATTGGACAAGAGGCTCTGAGTCGCGAGGATTAGTCTTAGTCATTAGGAAGAAAGGCGCTTCTGTGATGGCGGCAAGTCCCTTGGTCATGAGTTTCGTGTGGCAGCAGACGGCTTTAAATGGATTCTGTTCTAATCCACGGTGGAGGTTGGCTAGGATTGTGATCAGTGGGAATCTGTAGTCTTGGAAATAGGAAAGAAAGCAAGGAGGATTTCTTTATGAGAATTTTTCCAATGAGGGAGAGAAATCTAGGAGAGAGAAACGTGGGAGGGAAAGTGAGAGGGAATCAAGAGAGAGAAATGTAGGAGAAAAATGAGGAGAAAGTTATAGAATGGGGGGAGTAGTTATCTTTTTAATTTTTTTTTTAATTTCCTTTTTTAGAAAACTGAAAATAGGGGAGAACGGTTGAGCATGTGGTTAATTTAGGAATTTTTAATTAATTTTAATTTTATAAAATAATTTTATTATAGATTTCGCGTGTAAATGCAATGATATATATATATATATATATATATATATATATATATATATATATATATATATATATATATATATATATATATATATATATATATATATATATATATCAATGAAGGTAATTCATTGCGAATGCAATAGCGTGAGTAGTTTGATCGAAGAGTTTGGTTCAAGTCGGCAAATTCGTCAATTCAAAATTGTTTCGACCTCGATTTTTATGACTTCGTCGAATTGTGTGCAAATAGTCTTACTTGATAGATTTCGATGTTTCGAAGCCAATGACATGATCAATTTCACGAACATAGTTCGTTTGGTTCTCGTCGACAGCTCTTGATTTTGATATGATGCGGCGAGTTGATGACTTCGGCGAAATAGTGCAAT
The DNA here is from genome assembly GCA_021442155.1 of Cymbidium sinense. Taxonomy (NCBI): domain Eukaryota; kingdom Viridiplantae; phylum Streptophyta; class Magnoliopsida; order Asparagales; family Orchidaceae; genus Cymbidium; species Cymbidium sinense. Next base: position 24,493,075 of record CM038220.1, on the reverse strand, counting down.
ATTTATATCATGACCAATTTCGATGTTCTAAATGCGATGTCAAAGTCCGTTCGTCGATCAGAGGTTCTTTGGATCAATTTTGGTGACGTCTAGTGTATTTTAGCCTCGATTTCGCGTTCTTACGATATTTGCAGTCATCCAAATTGAGCGGAAGATCATTTGATAGATTTCAATGTTTTGAAGCTAGCGGCACAATTAATTTTATGAACGTGGGTCGTTTGGCTTGCGATTGCCTCGACTTGATATGTGCTATATTGGCGGCTTGATCTTGATCATTAAGTTATGCTATATTTATATCCTGACCAATTTCGAAGTTCTGAACATGATGGCAAAGTCCGTTCATCGATCGGAGGTTATTTGAGTTGATTTTGATGGCGCATTGTATATTTCAGCCTCGATTTACGTGCTATCACTTCAAATCATTCGACATTTGTGAACTTCATTGAATTGGCCTGAAGCATCTTTGATATATGTTTGAGTTTAACGGCAATTATTTTTTTTGTGAATGGAGGTCGTTTGACTTTTTGTGCGACTTCACATTTCGATATCTTTGTCGGCGTATTCATAGCTTCGGCGCTTAATCGATTGATCGTTAGATTTTGAAGTGTTTATATTCTAATCGATTTCGACATTTTGAATGCAATGGAGAAGTCGGTTATTCGATGGTCGGACCATTTTCATTGACGTCGATCATTTTGAAGCGTTTTTATGTCTAAAGTCCATTGAATTTAATTTGTGGGCTTGTCTTGATTTATGACATATATATGGAGGTCAACACATAACTAGGAGATTTTTAATGACATATTAGATGTATTTATAATTTAATCATTATCATAAAAAAAAACTTTATATAGATTTACATACATAACATCTAAAACATTATTATATATCTAACACTCAAACTCTCAATTTTATAATTCTAACAGCCTAAAAGGTGTTTAGTAACAAATTTACTCAGGATTTAAACTTTTAAATCTCTTAAATCTTGCCAAATATCAAAAAGAGATTCAACAAATCCCGAATTTACTAAATCATGTGAATCATTTAAATCTCATAAATCCTATATTTAGTAAATATGTGGGAAGATGATTTTACGAGATTTACACAACCTAAAGCGTGCAAAATAAGACAAGGGTTACCATCGCGACCTCCTTCTCTTCTTGCGATGGCGTGACCTCCTTATTCTCTTATGTGATGGTTTAGGGTAGGAACGAAGTCGAAGGGGGAGGAGTGTTTAGAATGCTAAAATTCCGAATTGTACTATTGCTAGGCCATCTCTAATTCTGATCCAAACGTCATCCAAGGGTTCGTTTGGAACAATTCATAGAAGCATTTGTGAAAACTGTAGCGTAGCGAAGTTGTTGTTGGATTGTCTTGAAAACTTGAAATCTTTGTCTTATTTGTTTTCTGAAAAGATTAAAATATTCATATCTTTGAATCTTTATGAACATAGTGAAGAAAAATAAGATAAGTGATTTTCGTATATAATCATAAGTCCACTAAATTATATTTAGAGATTATATATCACATAATAAATAATACTAATATTAAAAATATTAAATTAATTATAAATATATAGTTTAATATTAATTAATAAATCTCTAATTAATTATTCACTAAAGTAATTGATCAATAATCAAATTTTTATTAAATAAATTAAACATTAATTAATATTTTTAGTTTTTATTTATTTATCATAAACCGATTAATTATCAATTGAGATTAAAATTAGTGAATGAGACAAACACATCAAAGTTTTAGGTTTGCCCTAATTGCCATAAAGTTGAAAGATATGTTTCTTTAGGTGAAGAGTGAATGATATGATAGGTCAGGCATCAAAACATTATTTTGACCAACCATATTAAATCATTATAACATATGTTCATTTTTATTCATCATTTGAAGAATATCAGAGAAAGATTATGAGTCTTAAAAAGAAGACAGTGAATGCAATTCAAAAAAAAATCAAGATAAAATATAGACACCCGATAAGCATGTCCACGACACTGTACCAGTATACCTCAGGCAATTTAGATCTATTATCATACGAATTAGAAGACAACCCCAGAGAGAATACTTGTAATCAACCATAATGGAATCTATCTGTCAGGATCACCATAAGTTCAAAAATCGAGAAACGGAGTTTGAGTAATAGGAGACAAATGGACTTTCATAGGAGATGGATCATACGGCGTAGACAGCACGAGATGCTCGGGAAATGCCATCGAAAGCCCAAAGGATCGTCTCGCGAGATGAGGAGAGCATCGAGTCGTCACTTAGGACGCAAGGGCTTGTGTGCCAGGTTACCCTTGCGACCACCCTCACTGGACTCCTTGGCTTGGTGTAAACTTTGAACATATAAGAGACTCCCATGCGAGAGCAATCCATGGGATTAATAGCGGAATGTGGTCGTACGCCCTCAGTTAGAAAACAAGATTTTTGAACCGGAGGCGGAGCCGAAAGTGGCACTGTCGCTCTAAACAAATATTGTCGGGTCACATTTAGTGACGTGATGGACTCATGATGCGACCCCAAATGAGCCCTAATCCTCTCCTATTCGGATCTGAAGGAAGATGAGGCCTTCCTGTTTATTATAGGATCTTGAACCAAATCCAATTTTAAAAAAGTGGGGAGAAATAAAAAAATGGAGAAATGAGAATATAAGAGAGTTTCACCTCACCATTTGTTTATTCACAGATCAAGGGAATCATTTTGAGCCGTCCGATGGAGTGGATTGGATTTTATGTATATAAATATCACTAATGTAAATATCTTCATTCTTCACATGAGATAAAGAAAGAGAGCTTAAGGCTTGAAGATCGCAAGCATGTCGCATCACTCGGCTGACAGCCGGTCGATTTGCCATCGCCGTAACCATCGGCCCTCGTCACTGTTATGCCGTCACCACCGTCGGCGTCATCACGCCACGATCATCGATTATCGCCGTCTCGACCCCGTCGGTCTGCGTAAATCGACCATCATTGTTCGTCTTAGCCGATCATCACCATCGTTAATCGTCCATGGTCGGTATCGGTTTACCAACAATAACTATTACAAACATTAAATTTTGTTAATGCAATTGTTGCTGATTCTAGATTCTGTCATTTTCTTCATATACACCATGTAACTCGTTATTTTAAAAACTTTAGATTCTAAAACAGATATATGGAAGATTTTATCGAAAGCAGCTATGATTTTTCCTCTTCTTTTGAGATTTTTCAATAAAAAATCTTGAGTTTATTCTGTTCACTCTTCAACATGTGTGTGTGCTGATTTCACAATAAGCTAATGCACAAACTTTTATTCTACCAGAAGTTTTCTAGCACAACTTTGGCCGTTATATGAACCCTCACAATCGCAATCTCTATGAACACCAGATATGGTCAAAAGCAATACTAATAATGGAGTCCTCCCGCCCAACTCATCACTCAAACCAATCCTTGAACCAAGGATGTCAAGCTCACTTCCCTCGATATTTGACCTATCGGTGAAGGTGCAATAAGAATATCTCTAGAAGATCATATTCACCGAATTGAAGAGTCTCAAAATGAGAAAATTCGACTTTTATGAGAATCACGACAGCCACTACTGCGGAAAATACATCTCCCTCAAGAATGATCATTAGCCATGGGAGCTCAAAATGCTAATACGGGGCCTTCTCACCATTAGACTGAAGTTCCTCCGCTTCTAAACCATGATGTTGACTCCTTGACACCACTAGTTTTACTGATCCATCATTTGCAGCTCAACCAATTATTAATCCACCAATTATTACCGTGGCAGCATTCTCATCTCAGATTCCACCGTATGTTAATGCGTAATTACAATGCTTAGTGCGAGAAGAATTCCACTTTAAAGATGTAAATCATCTTCCCTCTTATCGCAGTAATCATGAGTCTTCACCTTTGATTGAGGTTACTCTTCAACATCCTATTCCCGTAGGGTTCAAGCTTATGAGCATCGACTCCTATGATGGGGCAACTAACCTATATGAACACATCAATAATTACAGGACCATCATGCATATCCAACGAGCTCCTAACACACACCGCTTGTTAAGTCTTTCTAGTCACCCTCGCGGTTAGCTCGACTTGGTTCTACTCCTTCCAAGGGGATCCATCCATTTAACTCGCCAAGATTTTTGTAAGCACAAACCGGAGGATCATTAAAGATTCCTCTCATCTCTCAAGCATTCATCAAAATGAGGGTGAATCACTTAAGGAGTACTTCCGAGGTTCTCCTTAGGCTCGCCAAATACTGGAGTAGACTCAATTATTAAGATGAGTTTTCTTGAGACTCGCCCCGCCTTTCTACTCGTCACTAATGCGAGATACGGTCCGCTCATATGCCGACTTGGTTCATTATGTGGAAGCGCAAATTTTTGTTGATGAGGCTATTAATGCCCATCGTAAACAATTTGAATAATCCACAGGAAAATGTAAGAGTGCCCAAAGAAACACATATCGACAATCCCATCAAAAGAAGCAATAAGGCAATCGTGATTTTCCTTCACGGCCCTCACATCAATGGTGTAAACCAAGACCAGAAAAGGAATACACTCTACTGAACACATCTCATGCTAATGTCTTGATGGCCATTCGACATAAAGAGACCATCAAGTGGCCACATCTACTAAAACCAAATTCAGGAAATCAGGAGCAATACGGTCACTTCCATCGAAGTCATGGACATATTAGTGAGGCATGTAAATAAATTAAAGAATAGATCGAGAGGCTCATTCAACAAGAATATCTACGTTGATTTATGCATAATCAATCGACTCAAGCAAACATAACCAAGGGGCAACCGACAATCAGAAATAATAAAATAGTCAGATAGTTGGAGAAATTGAAACAATCGCAGGAGGACCACTACTATCTAATCAAGTCCTCATTGCCACCTCCAAGAGCTAGTTAAAAAATCAGATTGATCATTCCATCACTTTTAATGACTGGACTTAGAAGGAGTCCAAGTTCAAGATCCACTTATCGTATCATGGGATCGCATATTATATAATGTTAAGAGAATTTTGATTGATAACGGGATTTATGTCGATGTCTTATTTTACTCCGTATTTTTTAGCATGGGCCTGGTTAGGGAAAAGCTCCAACCCATTGTAGGACCATTATACGAGTTTGATAATTGCCCAGGCAGTGGAGGTAATCACCCTTCTGATTCCTCGAGAATTTTCTCACAAGTGACTCATTCAATTCAATTCATGGTGGTCAAGTCGATTCAACGCATAACACTATCTTCGAAGGCCCTTTAATCAATTTTGGTGTTGTTACTTGATCTCATCTTAAGATGAAATTTCAACCCTCGTAGTTAGTGGTAAATCAACAAATAGTACAATCGTTACCTGACGCAGCTCAACCATGCCCTTGGTGACCTTCATCATCGATTTTTAATTTTGAGATGAAGAAGTACCTGAGGCTTCACCTAGAATACTTGTTTCTATTTTCATTATCGATGACCAACCTTTACAATAGTGTAAGTCGGATCCTCATGAACAGAGGGTAAAATACATGACTTCTTGCACAAAATCAAGACATCTTTGCTTGGAGTCCCGATATGTCGTCAATCCCCAATGTGATCATGCACTCCTCAAGATTGATCCAACATTCAAATCATCCAAAAGAAGTTTTTTTGTACCTAATCGCCTCCAAGCTATTGAACAAGAAGTTAACAAGCTCTTAGAAGTGGAATTCATACGAGAAGTATATTATCCTACATGACTAGCAAATGTTGTCATAGTTAAGAAAGCAAATGGAACTTGGAGAATGTTTATTGATTACACTGATCTTAATAAAACTTGCTCGAAAGATAGTTTTTCTCTCCCCCCAAATTGATAAATTGGTTGATGCTACGTCTGAGCATCAAATGCTTAGTTTTTTTGGATGTTTACTCATGTTACAACCAAATAAAAATGGACCAAACAGATGAAGAAGTCACGTCTTTTCAAACATATAAATATTTATATTGTTACCAAGTTATGCCGTTCGAGTTAAAAAATGATGGTGCAACCTATCAACGTCTTATGAATAAGGTTTTTAAAGACCTTTTAGGCCACATGATGGAGATATATGTTGATAACATGTTAGTAAAAAACCTGGAAGAATCACAATATATTTCTGACTAAGAAATATATTTTAACCTTCTCCGACGTTATAACATGCGACTCAACCCAACCAAGTGTGCTTTAGGGTTACGTTGGAAAAAATTTTTGGGTTCATGGTCACCCACCACGGGATTGAAGCTAATCACAAAAAAATCAGAGCGCTCAGAGCTATGACTTCTTCAAAGAATATCAAAGAAGTTCAACGCTTGAATGAACAAATTGCTGTCTTATCCCGCTTCTTAGCCCATTATGGGGATAAATACTTATCATTCTTTAAAATATTAAAGGGAGTTTAAAATAATAATTTTTAGTAGACTGATGAATGTCAAGCTTCTTTTGAGCAACTAAAACATCTCCACCCTTACTATCCAAGCCTATCCAAGAAGAGATGTTATACTTGTGTCTTACAGTCTCTTTCCATGCAATAAGCTCAATTTTAGTGTGAGAGAAAAATGCAATATAACGACTAATTTATTATGTTAGCAAAATTCTCTTTGACATAGAAAGTCATTACCCATTAACAGATAAGATGACTTTGGCTTTAGTTTTCTCATACTTTCAAGCTCATACCATCAGTGTTTATACCCATTTACCATTGAGGGTCATTCTACATAAACCATAAGCATTTTAAAGGGTAATCAAATGGTCAATAGAATTGGAGGAGTTTGATATTCATTTTCTACCCTGGCTAGACATAAAGTCTCAAGTACTCGAAGACTTTATAATGGAGTGCACTGTCCCTACTCCAAATGAGCTATCTATTACACCCCTTTCATCCCCTCGGATCCTATGTTGATGCTTCGTGAAAATGTCGCCGAGCAGGAATCTTACTTATTTCTCCTAACATGATACCTTAGAGTATGAACTTCGCCTAAAATTCACTACAACTAATAATATGACTAAATATGAGGCTCTTATCGTAGGGTTGAGACTTGTCATCATTTGTGAAGCTCAAAATTTAATGATCCACTCCGATCTCAACTTGTCGCCTCATAGGTTGAGGAAATCTTTAATGCTCATAATCCTCAGCTAGCACAATACCTTAAGTTTGTGAGGTAACTTCTTGCCCATATCAAGATAAATCAAATCATTCACATATATCGAGAGAAGAATAATCGAGCTGATGCTCTCGCTAAGCTTGCTACCTCTGCCACTGGAGATCTATTTAAGAGAAGACATGTTGAGAAAATATATTTTCTGAGTATCTAAGGGTCATGGGTAATATAAACAATTAATGAGATGAATGAACATTCATGGATGGACCCCATCCTATCCTTTATATAAGAAGGAACCCTTCCTGAAGATCCAACTACTGCAACTCGTCTCTGAAGACAAGTTGCAAACTTTATTATTATCGGAGATGAACTATATAAACAAGCTTTTTTTGGGTCATACCTTAAATGTCTCTCAACATTAGAGACAAATTATGCATTAAGAGATGTTCACTCTGGGATATGTGGATAATGCCTAGGAGGAAGGGCGCTAGCCCTTAAAATTATAAGGCAAGGGTTCTATTAGCCTACGATGAGGCAAGATGCCTTGAATTTCATAAAAAAATATATGAGTTATCAGTTGCACTCTAACCTCTCTACACCACATACAGAGCTCTCATCCTTTCAAAGCTCGTGGCCTTTTACTCAATAGGGAATTGATATCATAGGACATTTTCTAGTAGCGTCAGGGCAACAAAAGTTTATCACTTTAGTTGTCAACTACTTCATTAAATGGGTGGAGGCTGATCCACTCGTTAAAATTATGGAGGCAAATGTTAAATAATTTATTTTAAAAAATATAATATGTCAATTCGGTCTTCCTGCAAAGATCATCACTAACAATGAAGCCCAATTTATTGGACAAGTTTTTTTACATTTTGTAAAGATCTTCACATTCACCATCGATACCATCATCATCCTCAAACTAATGGACAAAGGCTATTAACAGTGACTATACTCAAAGGGTTAAAATGCATCTCGAGAAGTGGGGCAATGGGTTGAGGATCTCTAATGTTCTTTGGCTTACGCACTACATCTAACTACCGGGTGAGACACCATATAATTGTGTTTTTACAAAAGCTATTATATCAGATATATTCCAAGTCCAAGAGTTTAATTATTCAATCATAAGTAATGAAGAAAACTCTGGAACTTGGACCTACTTCCAAACTCATGACATGGCCCTACTTTGATGCTTCCTACCAAAAGGGTATCTCACTTCATAAGAGTGAAACCTCATCCCATCTCCGGTGATTTTCACATGAAGTCTTGAAAGTGTGGGCAAAGGCCCTCAATGCAATAAGCTCTCACATCTTTGGGATGACCCTTATGTGATTACAGCTATGGTCAAGCCAGTAACATTTAAGCTCAAGGATCCAGAGGGAAAAACCTTGCCTGAAACTTAAAACATGAAAAATCTCCATAAGTTTTATCAGTAATTTCTACTGCATAAATATTATAATTTTTATTTTCTCTCGTTTATCATTTCCTCTTCAACTCATATCTTTGTTAAATTATCTTATGATCGTATCACCGACCTTATTAAAGTAATGAGTTTTTGGCCTTTTCTTTCAAGTTTGTTGCATATAAACAATCTCCTTCATTTAATCCTTCCACTTAAGGAATGCACAACTCACGTTATGTCTCAGTCGGGGAATGATCAATCCTAAGGGGATTTGATCAGACCTCTTTCATACATGTAAGAAGTCAAGTAACACTTTGACTAATGCCTAGGATAGGTCAAAATATCATTGGTAGATATTACACGGCCTCTTCCATACAGGTAAGAAGTTAAGTAACACTTTGACTAATACCTAGGATAGGCCAAAAAGTTCTTGGTGGACTTTCCATGATCTCTTCCGTACAGGTTAGTGCTATCGAATAATATTCTGACCAATCACCTCAGGTAGGTCAAAACAAAATGAGAGAAAATCACCCAAAATTTTTAATTTACTAATGTCATTGATAACTAACATGATGATATAAGAAAGAATCAAAATTCTGGATACAAAAAATGATAATAATAATAATAATAATAATAAATAATAATATATAGATAAGAAGGAAAGAAATGCATCCTCAAGTGATACTACATGATATCAACGTCCTCCTCACCACTAGAGGGATGTTACTTTAAATTTACTCTTAACCCCTTTATCTCCTGAATCTAGCGAAGGGTCTTCAAATATTTGGCTGGGAGATAAATTCTTAATACTAGCTCTAGTTTTGATGTACTAAGCGGATTTATTTTAGGATTCCTCGGATGAAGCCTTCCTCCAAACATTGACGCTCCAAGTCCTTCACTTCAACATCAAGAATATGATTATGAGCATCTTGGGTATAATCCTCAATAGCATCATGATAAGTAGAGTTCTTAAAGTCTTCCGCCTTCAAAGACTTCATTTATGCTTCGACATTATAAGCTCTTTCTCAGAAAAATGATAATGTAATGCTTTCTTCTCCAATTCAAGAGTTTTTTTCTCCGCTGCAAATGCCTTGAGACTATTCTCTTTCTGGCGAGTCTCTGCCCTCACCTCAATCAGCTCATCATGAGTACATTTTACCTCCTGATGCTAGAGAGAAAAAAGAAGTTGACATGTTCGCTAGCTTAGTTCTACACCCGATTAGCTAATCCTCTAGAGCCACCACTTTTTAGGTCTTAACACTCATCTTTTTCTTATACTTACTTTGCAAGTATTTTACCTTCACAAATTCAGTATTCCATTCATCTGGAGAGACACCCAAATGAGCCATAAATCCTAATGTTTGGGTTACCTATAATAAAAAATCATAAATATTACACAAAGGAAAAAGGAAAGAAGAAAAGAAAGAAGAAGATATAGTACTAATTCATTGCTCGACACAGTGCATATGTGCTTTAACACCTCTTCAAGAATATGCGACTTTGAGAAATGAATCCCCCCATTATGAGTTGAGATAACTAAACTCTCAGAGGCCAACTGGGGGCGAACATCTTCTCCATAAATATTTGAGTTACTTCACATATGTCTTTTTTCTTTAAAGAAAAATATTGTTGTCACCATGATTTAATGGGCTTTTTTGAATGAATCTTGTCAATATGAGGAGACCTTTCATCACCTTTACTTGATCTCTTCAGTGGAAGAGCATGAGATCTCCCTGCCTGAATGGAAAGATCAACCTTGAACATTCTATCCTCAATTATATACTTGCCAATGCGACGTAACTCATGCTGCAAGCTTCCTACATCAGGAATATTAAGAGTTGTTAAGATATCATTCTCTTTAATCAGCAATAGATCTGGAATGTCATTCATTCTTCCCCATCTCTCATGGAGGCCCCACTCATTTTTCATAAAAAAAATTCATTAAACTAATTTCTAGATGGATCCCGTGTTGAAAATTCTATCAAGTTATTTATAGCTCGATAAGAAACACGTCCCTGAGCATTACATGTGAATCTACACATTCGGCATAAGTATTTGATGTTCAAAGTCGCAGCACGCTCTTTAAAGAAGACAGTCAAACTAACGATAAATACTAAAGCTCAAAATGAAAATTATGACAAAGCTACATCGCATATTTTAAAGACCTCAATCAATTCAGGAGCCAAAGGGAATCCGCGTCCCATGAAGAATCATCTCAAAATAGTAAAGTATCTAGGAGGTAAATATGCTCGATTTTTTTGATAATAATAGCCTCATTGGGGAAATAAAATTTCTGAGCACCATTAAAGTCATGTGATAGTGGATGATATATCATGATTGTCACTATTGGTTTTCTTTGACATTATCTACTGAAAATACATAATAAATATGAAACAAAAAAGAGGAGAAAAAGATAAATGTCTGAGAATTGTGTGAAGCAACTCACTCACCCCAATACTTGGGCATATCCTTTCTTAACTTTGTTACTCATGGATAGTTTTGGATAAAATTTTTTGCCTATAATTTGACAAAAAATATATGCATACATATAAGATCAAAAAAAAAAAAAAACTATTTATCTCTAATGATACTCCAAAATTACCTGCCAATATTTTTGAATTTTTTGAGGGATGGTTCTTAATTGACGCTTCCCTGCCATCTTGACAGTTGTCAACTGCTGAATCATCCATTAGAGTTCGAGAAATTCAATTTCTTACAAAAAGAAGTAAAAAATACAAGCCTTGATTGCCTTGACTTCGGCGGTCGGCGAATGAGTTGATGCCTCTCGAGGAAAAATGAGCCTCGTATTATGGTATGTCTTGATCCTCAAATCGATTGTCGATGAGGGGCAGATCGCCTCTCGAGGGAAAATTGGAGCTCAGTATAAACTACGTCTTGATCGTCTCCCGGCAGGTCAGCGGGCAGTTGACACCTCTCGAGAAAGAAGCCTCCGTATGAACTACGGTCTTGATCCCCTAAACGGTCGATGGAGAGGATAGTTGACCTCTCGAGGAAAATTGGAGCCTGTATGAACTAAGCTGATCCTCCAGCTCGGTCGGCGAGGATAGTTGGCCTCTCGAGGGAAAATCGGTGCTTTGCCATATGAGCTACGAGTCTTGATCACCAAAGCGAATGACCTTCTTTTAAGAAGAAGTTTAGAGCTTTGTTGACAAAAAGAAAAAAATTTATTATTACCCTAGCCCTTGAACTTCTACTAGATAATTTCTCATTCAACGCAGAAGAACACTTGAGCATATGAGAGTTGTATCTCCTTACTTGACCATAGAGGGGTTTTATAGACCCACTATAAGAGCAAAAATAAAATAAATAAAAAATGGAATAAAATGAAAAAAATTTGAAAAAATTGAAAAAATGCTCATCAACATGCATTTCGCACAGCCGGCCCAGTGCGATGCCGAGTGATGGCCCAGTAAGTGTCTGCGGGCATGGCCGAACTTACGCCGTGAACACCGCATGCACCCTTGCACCGCACCTTAGTGATCATAATCTTGTGCACCCATGAAGATCTATTCTCTCAATTATATGTGGTAAGGTTAATGAACACAAATTTCATTGAAGAATTTATTATTTTCAATTATTTGGTTTATATTTTTGGATGATAGATAATGTCATCCAAAAATAGGGAACCTGATATGACACTAAAATTCTTAGTCGAAAGCGAATCTTGATGTTAAAAGCGTCGATCCAAAGTAAACTAGTCATCAACACTTGAGAACTTTGGGATATGAGTTGAATCCCTAAATAATTCCTAAATATTGAGTGTTTATGATCAAATCGAGCATTTTGACAAGCCGGATTTAACAAGCCCAAGATCTCTTGATTCTGACTTCATTTGAGCATTCGAATACTTAAAATACATCAGATGATCAAGGGAATCATTTTGAGCCGTCCGATGGAGTGGTTTGGATTTTGCATGTATTCTGAAATTATGTCATAAATAATCTCATTCTTCACGAGGGGCTCCAGCTAAAGAAGAGAGCTCAAGGCGAAGATCCTCTAATCGTGTCACGCTGCCACGGTCGTTATTGTGCCGCAGTCATTGCCATCCACCATCGGTCCCGTCAGCGATCATTCATGAGTCCGCCGCCGTCGACCACTCTCGCCTCCTTGTGGACACCACCGTGATCCGCAGTCGTCATCATCACCATGCCCGTCGTCGGTCATCATCGTAAATTACCGTCGACCACCGCCGATCATCGTCGTCATATCGCCATAGTCGGTCCGTATTTGGTCATTCGTGGTCATCACCACCATCGGCCGTTCGGTATTTCATTCATCATCATCTCAAATACAGAATATTTGTTATAGCTACCGCTTTGCATGTTTGTTACGATTCGGATTCGTTGTCGGTTTTATATCTGATCATTAATCCATTATCGAGCGAACTTTGTATTAGAAAAATATATAGTGAAAGATTTTTTATTAAAGCAGATGGTTTCCCCTATTTGGGATTTTTTTAAAATCTTGGAGTTTATTTTTTCTTCAAATATTTGTGTGTGTGTCTTTGGATTTCAATTTAAGGCAAACTTTTCTCTAACTGTAGTTTTCACAATAATTAATATGTCATTAAAATTAATTATGACTTATTAAATATAATTCTAAGTCGATAGTTAATTAATTTTAGCTAATTTAATATTTAATACGTTATAGTTAATTTTTAATTTAATTTTAACCAACTTAATTTATAATTAAATAAGTTAATGATAAATTAATAAATATTATTATAATTACTATATGTTCGATAGTTAATTAATTTTAACTATTTTAAATTATTTTTTAAGTTAATAAATTTAAATCCTGAAAATAATTTTGCCAAATATTTTTTAAGATTTAACAGAATTTATTAAATCCCAACCAATTACAATTTAAGATTTAGAAGCTCTAAATTTATTAAATCCTGATATACAAAATTAATTAAATCCTACTTTAATTAACTCCAATCTATTGCCAAACACCCTCAAAAGTTTTTATTAGAACAAATATACCACCCGTCCATTATCTCCCTCACTCTCTATTCCCAAATACCTAACCCCATCTCCAAGGTCGTCTCCGTCAGCTCCTCCATCTCGCGTCACTGGCACAGTGTTCCCACTGACAAGAGATCTGTTCCGAGAGGAAGAAGACGACGAGGGGGTTCTCGATGATTTGAGGTAGGTGCAAGACCGAAGGCTGTTGGGCGGCGGAGATTAAGCTAAGTCCATTTAGGGCTTCCTCGGCTCTTTGTTTTGTACATTTGTGGTGCTTCTCTTGTTTCCCTATCACCATTAGTGTCATTTTGTCTTCTAATTAATCCAACAAGAATGTCATCGAAAACAAGAGTATTGTTCTGAGAAGATTGTCGTAGCTTAGTGATTGGCAAGAACATTTGTTCAGTTCTTATTACTACATCTGTTTGGCCTGTTTTTGGGTTTATGATTGATTTGAACGGCATTAATCTGTGAGTAATTTTTTGATTGGTGTGTGGAACTACATTGTAGAAATAGATGGATTCTCTGTTTATTGAAAAAGACAAAATAAAAATGGATGAAATCCTTATAGAGAATGATTCATTCTCCATTTTCACTTTTTTTATCTCTTAATCTTTACTTATTATAACAGATATCAGGAAATAAAAGAAAGTCTCGTAGAGACATCTACTCATTCACTATTTTTCAGTTTTCCCTTAATCTGTAGGTTTCATATGTTGTGTCAATATACAGGCATTACTTCTTTTTTCGGATGAACAGATTTACTGTTAAAATCTGCAATTTTTTCCCCAAAATATGAATTCATTGCTAAAGAGTTATAATCGGCAGCTATTATTAAAATGAACTTGTAACATTTTTCAAAAATGAGAACTCATCGGTATCGAGGGGCAATAGAAATCATAAATTTTTTTGTAAATACAACCTGCTATGCTTAGTATTCACTGTCCATAAAGATGAGAATGGTGGACAGAGATTTTATCGATATCCAAGGAATCGAACAGAATATAATTGCAACTTCAAATAGATTGATGAAATTGAGAATAATACATTTAAAATGAATAGCACTCATTGAAGAATTGATCATAAGAACCATGAAAATTCAAGAAGGAATTACGAAAATTATAGTCTTAAAATTTCAATATAAAATTATAATAGCACTTTTAATAATAATTATAGTTAAGATTTTTTTTTTAAGTAGGACGTATTTGTTTTGATGTAAGTTGGAGGAAGAGTTTTTGTAATCTCATCCTTTTTCTATTATAGTTTTTGTGTTAGGCTCTTACTTTTGATATCAATTATTAATGAATTCAACTTATTTTAATCTTTATATTATCTTAGCTGATTATATATATATATATATATTATATTTATTATCAAACAAATAGCGCATGTGCATAGCTTCCCTATCCCTCTAGCCACCAAGAGAGAAATGTGTGTGATGAATTAAAATATCTCAAGTAGAATTGACATATTTTTCTAGGAATTCCAAGAGGTATGTCACTTTCAGCACCATTGGAAAGAACAACCTGTTGGCTGAATACCTGTAAACAAGAAAAAAAAGAATTAGAAGCACCAAAACCAATCAATGGTGTGCCGAATACCCAAAGAGAAAGAAACAATAGGAACTAAGCAAAGATGCAAAACAATCCAGAAGGGGGACTCCAAGGAGTCGAGCTTAATTAACTAGCAGAATAGAGAAGCAACGACTCCATCCAGGAAGTCAAGAACTCAACAAAAGATCGAATAACAGCTCATGAGAATGGTCTCGTCAAGAAGAGAGCATCAGCACAGAAGAGAAGGGGTGCAGTGTAAGTTTATATCTCGACCAATGAAGGAAAGGCAACATAGCTGAGATCTGACTTCCGGTTGAGTCCTAGGTATTGCTAGTGAGACATCATAGCTCCAAAAACCAAAAAGACATATAATCCCTCGCAAATAAAACTCCATATATGCACTAGAGCCCACAACGCCAAAGTAGTTCAGCAAGCATAAAAGAAAAATAACTCCAAAAAGATAATTAAAGAATGCACCAACCAATCACCAACCAACCAAAGAGCAGCAGTGAATAGGCAAAATGGATTAAAGGTGATATAATGATTGGATGCAATCAGGCAAATTTCCTGAATTTTCTATTTAATGCTTTCCTGCTTAATGGCAAAACAAATCTTAGAAATGGTAATGTTAGTGGGAGTAGCTTTAGCCTGAAAAATACGAGAGTTCCGTTCCAACTAAATGTAGTGAGTCGTAATAGAAACAACAAGGAGGAATAACTTTTTAGTAACTTTACAGCTCAGTAGATCACTATGCACAAAAAGTTGCTCTAAAGTGCAGCCCATGAGAAAGAAATTTCTCATATGGATGCAAGTTTTAAGGACAACCATAGAATAAATGCAGTCAAAAAAGAGATGGGAGAGCTTCTCGTGTTTATAATAACAGAGAAC
Organism: Cymbidium sinense; assembly: GCA_021442155.1. Classification (NCBI taxonomy): domain Eukaryota; kingdom Viridiplantae; phylum Streptophyta; class Magnoliopsida; order Asparagales; family Orchidaceae; genus Cymbidium; species Cymbidium sinense. The sequence continues at coordinate 24,477,131 of CM038220.1, read as the reverse complement.
ACATAATGGCTCAACATAAATACATCTTTGAGTTAACAAATCCTTAGTTTTCAAGTCGTTCATGATAATTTTCTAACCAAATGTGGCAAATTTATATGAATGCCCTTTAAACCATAAAAGCTTCATCCAATTTGGTTTAGGAAGGCCATTAAATTGGTAGAGCTGAGTGGATTTGTGGCTATAGTAATCTTTAGAGAGCCAAGAGCAGTTGTGAGTTTTGTCAACAATAGGAATATTGGTAATCATATTAATGCAGCTAATAGGGGTAGACGAGTTGTAAGATAAATTCCAAGCATTATTGCAAACAATATTTGCAACTTTAGTGTGTAAAGGGCAATCAAACCAGGAAAATAGAACACCACCAAAAGTATGATAAATAGATGAACCTCCAAGCCACAGGTCAAAGAAGAAGGAGAGAGAGAGCTGTTGGTTATCACCTAAAAAGAGAAGCAATCTTTGACCCTCTTAACAGTCACATGCAAATCCTTACAAAGTGAAGAAGTAGCGATGGTGTGATTATCCCAAAAAGAGAAGTTCCTTCCAAGAAACCAAGAAGAAAAAAGAGAATTAGAGCTGTAAATCCTCCAAATCATTTTAGCTTTACTCATCAAATGGTCTAAAGAAGGAAGGCCCAAGCCCCCAAGCAAGATAGGCTTAGCAATTTTAGTCCAAGAGATGGGAATGAGCTTATTCTGCCATTATTATGAAGGAAAACACTAACTAAACTGATAATTTTCTTTCTTATGCCTTTGGGCAAATAAATAGATCTGCAACAATAATGAAATTAATTTCAACAAGTATAACGCACAAATTGTATTCTACCAGCAAAGGAAAGAAGATTCCGCTTCTAGTTGTTAAACCAATGTGAAAGCTTGCCCAGAAGTTTAGAGCAATCAGATTAGAGAACTTACATCTAGAGTAAGATATAATAACCCCAAGGTAATCCCAAGGTAGAGATTTATAAGAGAAACTCAGAGTATTGCTGAAGATATTCATTTCCAGATCAGCCACAGATTTAGAAAAATAGATAATAAATTTATTGGTGTTGTAAGTCATGTTTGATTCTCTAAAGAATAGATGAAGAGTAATAGAGAGGCAATTTATGTTATTCAAATCCGCCTTGCCAAAACCAAAAATCATCGATAAATAAGGTGAGAAGTAGTGTGTTGTTTTCTAATAGGCTTGAAGTACTTATCATTGGTAAGTTCATCCATAAGCCTCGAGAAGGCATCTATAGTGATTGGGAATAGATAGGGAGATAAGGGGGCACCCTTGTCTTAGCCCAGAAGAGGAGGGGAAGTAGCCCGAAAGCTAACCATTAAGGATAATAGAGAAGGGCACCGAGTCAATATAAGCATTTATCTAATTGACATAAGTAGGAGGGAAATTAAGGAGGCGTAATCTGTGAAGTATAAAGTGTCGATTGACGTTGTCAAAAGCCTTTTTCAAATCAATTTTGGCACAAAAGCTTTTAGGGTTGCATTTTTGATTAAATCCATAAAGGATTTTGTTGGCAAGGATAACGTTATTTGCTATATCATGACACTTAATGAAAGCAGCTTGAGCCGGATGGATAAGAGGAGGAAGAAGCACCTTCATTCTATCTGCAAGAAGCTTAGCAATGACCTTATAAAGAATGTTACAAAGGGATAGAGGTCTATAATCATTGATGTCTTCAGCATGTGGTCCCTTAGAGATGAGAGTGATAGCAGAATGTTTGACTCTAAGAGGAAGCTTTGAGGAGGAGAAAAAATATATAACAACATCCACAAAAGAATGACCAATGATATCCCAAATATCCATACAAAAACTTAGAAGTAAACCCATCAGGATCATGAGCATTGTTGGGACCAATAGCAAAAATAACTTTTTTAATTTCTTCAGGTGAGAATGGAGCAATAAGAGAATCCCTATTTTGCTGAGATAAGTGAGGGGCAATAGGAATATCTAACCAGTTAGAACAAGGGGAAGCTGTTGGGCTGTTTAGCAGGAGGGAGTCGTAAATAGTGAAATATTGAAAGCTAAAATATGTATTAAATTTTCTGGAAACCACAAATAATGAAAGCACCAATTTAATAACATTCTCACATCATATTTTTAGTTGCTTTCATTGCAAAAAACAAATGTCCATCAACTTCAGCCACCCTAAACTCATTATTGAAAGTTTGAAAAAGGAAATTAAAAGCATGAAAATTGTTGATACTTGAATGATGGCTCTCCAACACTTCACTGTCACACCAAACTTCTTTACCTTACAAGCAAATAATATTTTCATTATCTTTTTATATTGTCACAACCATCTCAACCTTGTCACTTACATGATACTCCTCAATCATTTTCAAAACCTCAATATTAGTTTCAATAAGCTTGTATTCTTTTGACGATGTTTCAAAAGTATGATAGTACAATTTAAATCTATGCCCACTTAGTCAAGGACAAATGCCTTCAACCTTTTCCTTAAACACAAAGAAACTAATTAAGTCTTTCTCAAGCTTAATTGTCTGTTGCTTCCCACCTTCATATATTCTTCTATCTTTATATTTCACATAAGTCTAATATTTACCAAATTTGAATGTTATAATAAACCATCGACTCATATCTACAATTAAATTCAAGGTCAGCCTAAACACTTAAGAAATTAGGTATCAAATTATAAAAATAAATAACAAAATATAAAAATGAAAAAAATACTTAGATTTTGAGTTTGAAAGTTTTGAAATACATAAACATTAACTTCACCTCTAAAATTTATTATTGTTGGTTTGTCTGAATTTTAAAGTAAAGTAAATATATGAATTTTAACTTTTGGTGTTTGACATGTAAAATAAAATTTTGAAGAAATACATCTGCCAAATAAATTGTTATGGCATACCGCCACTGCCGCCTCGCCGCCACTGCCAGCTCACATCGCCGACTCATTGCCGCTGGTACACCCATATTGCCGTGCCTCGCCACATCGATCGTCGTTATCACAACATGCCGCTCACAACTTAAAAAATACTTTATATTATATTTATTCTACTAAAAAAACTCATATATTTATAGAGTTTTCAACCAAAAAATTTTAAAGTAATCCAAATATATTTTATTTTTTTTATATTGTATTTCTTTTTCAGTCAATTAAATCACTCCTAAAAACTTATACGATCTGCTAAGATATCTTCATGTCATCCACAGAATATATATATATATATATATATATATATATATATATATATATATATATATATATATATATATATATATATATATATATATTCATAAATAACAGTGTTTTTTAAGTGTTATGTATGTAAAATCTTTTTTTAATCATGAGATTCGTACATTTTCACATCATTGAGAATTAAAAAAAAATTGAAAAGTATGAGTTAGATTTTTGTTATATATTTTAATGTTTAAATATTAATTTAAAATTTTGACATTAAAGATTATTAATTTGTAAATATATAATAATAAGATGATAATATATGTAAAAGTCTCAAAAATTTATTCATTTGGATGCGCAGTCAGGAGAATACGAAAAAAATATATGCTATAAATAAAATCTACATTAATTATTAAATATTTATAGATATAATAATTAAATTTTTTATTTTTATGTAATCTTAATTCAGTTACATTATTGCTATTATTATTGTGTAATTTACTTTTGTAAATTATTTTGTATACATATATTATTAATATCATATAAATATTATTATATTACATAAATAAATATATAATCAAAACATTATATATAAACTCATAAAAATTCAATTATTGAGTATATTTGTAAATATTTTTTTATATAAATAAAGAATTTAGAGACGTGAAGTATACTATTAATAGCTATATTTGTAAATATTTTTAGCCATCACTCATCTGTAGTGAGTGATGGCTAAAGAAATGTTTATTAAACTTATGATTTTAATTTTTAAAATTTAAATTGATAATTTGTTAGAATGATAATAAATGGTGTTTCTTAATTTCAATGTGTTTTTTTTTTAGACCTGTAATGCTTTCATTATATCTATGTTTTATACTTTAAATTAACAAATTATACATAAGTCCATGTTAGATGCATAGTTTATTATATAATAATTTTTTATTGTAGTAGTAATTTATTTTCATTAAATCTATTTTTAGAACTATATTTAATTTGATTTTCTCAACATTAGATTTGCATATATTTTGAAGAGTATATATTTCTAGAATAGATAGAGATTCATAAAACATAATTAGATATTAACTTCCTTAGTTATATTTATGTTGGAATTATTCGAGAATGACAATAACAACAACAAACCTTTATCCAACTATGTGGGCTTGGCTACATGAATTTGTTTTCTCTAATGTGTTCTATTGATTGTTATATTTTCATCTAATTCTAATAAATTAAGGTCATTTTATATTTCATAACCAAACTTTTTTTTAACATAGGCTAAATCAAATACATATACTCTCCTAACTTGCTCATCGAACGTCCAGATTTTTATGAGACCAAACTATCTAAGATGTCTCTCTATGTTGCAATTACTATAATTATCTTTTATAGAAAAGATTTTGTCCTAAGAGCCTAACGTAAATGCGAGCTTAGATAATTATAATATAAAAAGAAAGCAAATAAATCATCACACATACATAAGTATAATAAATATATTACATGAAAGAATAAATACAAAGAAATATAATATATATTTATTATTATTAAGAAAAGGCACACTAATAATAAAAATTAGTAATTATGAGTTAGGTCCTAAGTCTAATAGCATTTCTCTTAGCTAGTTTATGTGATAATTCGTGATCACTAATACAGCATCTAATCAATATGAAAAAATCAAATGATTAAACCATAAAGAAGTTTCAATAATCATTTAATCAAGATTCATCTAGATTTAGAACTATCCTAAAACAAACAACTTCATTAAGAACATGAAGAATGATTAGAAGATGTGATCTCTACTAACCAAAGATGATCCAAGTGAGGGTGGCTTTACTTAAGTCTACATAAACTCATACTTAATGGTGATACTATTAATAGCTACTATCAATCCACATCCTCTATAATTCATTCTTCTTAGGTGTCAATAATGAGGACAACCGTGGACTAAGTGATGAAGCTCTCTAGCACATCCTTAACTTATTTGTTTAACTCAGTATTATCAAATGAGTTCATCTTATGATATGGAAGATTTGATAATTATAAACTACAAAAAATCTATTATATGTTATATAGCCTACATAGAAGAAAGTTCATTTGGTATCTCATTTAGGCACATGCGATTACTTTGCTAAAAGATCAAAAGTTATGAGAATGTAACCTAATCAAATTGGAAATATCATGATGAAGGTGTAGGGTAGATGTATCAAGGAATTCTCCATAAAATCATCCTAACTCAATACTCTCAAAAGCAATATTTTGCTCCAAAATGGGCATAATAGCACTACATCAATAATATATTGAGACTCTTTAGTAATTGATAGTCTAATCTAATAAACTACATCATTGGCCATTTTTATGTTTGTCTAAACTATGTCTAATATGAACTTGGGAGAAAGAGGGTTGCCTTTATTAGTTTATTTTATAATATATAATTTGATAGTTTTGTCATCAAATTTAAACACATAAATGCTCACATTATCATAATGTATAACAGTCATATCAAATAATCAAAGCCCACTCAAGAGCATATGAGTTATATTCATGAGAAAAACATCACTTCATATATAGTCCTCATAGCTTATCATTTTATAAGTGTCATACACATATTAAAAATGGTTGATTCAACACAAATTCCTCTAGAATGACTTAGGTTTTAAGTTTACTCTTTTTTGCATGAATATTATTTTTTTTGCACTACCTCCATCAATCACTACTCACTAAAACATGCAATATTCAAGCTATTCAAGAAAATCTTTCCTTCCATTCTTCTATTGCATTTAAGCTATAGATAACTATCTTATCATACTAATATAATGTTTATTGATATGTTTCAAATCATCATAAAAAAGTGGTGTATCATCTTTAATCTTCTCTAAATTCTCTTCCTCCTTATCGTTAGCCTCTTTTAAAAATAAGATTTGGCCATTACATGATGTATATATGTCATATAACATTAGTTTGGCCTTTCTTAAGACATGTAAAGCATATAATATCTATTTCTTTTAAAGGCAAATTCAATAGTGGCTCTAGTGTTATGGGCACTAATTTGCAAAAGATTATATAATAATAAACCTTTAGGCAGAATAAATGATGGATTATCTTATTCTATTACGTTATAGACTTTCTATATTTTTTTTTAAGAAGGGATCTTTGAGGATTTAAGGTTGAAGTTCTACCTCATTCCTAAATTTTCATTATACGGCTTAAGATAAATTTTATTAGTTAGTTGCTAATCATTATCATTATATTGTATCATAACTAAATCTTTAATAGTGTTTCAGTATAACTTATATATTTGCTTGTTTAAAACTCATCAATTATCCATAAAACTTCTTAATGATAATACTTTTAATCTTAGCATCTCCTTTAATTCTTCCCATACAATGATTATATATATTTGCCAAAATATTTTATTAGTAGATTTTACATGTCAATTAAATTTTATTTTGGTAAAATCTATTTTATGACAATCATCAATTTAATACCATTTAAAACATTAATTTGGCTAAGACATTAAAGAATTTATTGGGATCATGAACTTTATTAAATATAAGAGTGATATGGACCTAGACATTATATCAAATACCAACAGAAATAGAAAAAAAAAAAGCTCCAGCCTGTTAAAAGACTTTGTAAGGTAAAACAACAAAAAGAGAAACATCTTGTCCATAATCAATTAAAATTTATCTTTTAAAATATAATCAAGTTTTGTAACACTATCACATTAAATATCTAGATTAAAATTTTTACTTTTAGATTTCTTTGAAAAGAACAATATTAATTTTGGTCTACATTACTTTGAGATTCCCCGATATTTTATAGGATCAATGTTGCTTTTGACATTCCATTTATTGTTATGAATATATTATTAGGTTCTCTTTTTTGTCATGATGGATTTTCTAGAGATTGGTGCGTACATTTTCTCCTTTCAGGGTGTCATACAAATATTGATTATATACATGTATAAATACTTATATATACACAATTATAATTAGATCTTATTAGATATTAATAATTGGTTAATAAGCCCTTAAACATGTTTGAGCATATCTGATGTTATCGTATTGAATTTTGTATCAGAATATGTGCTTGTAAATATCTCATGTACAAGAGCAAAATTATATTAGAATATATTGTAAAATTTTATGACATGTTTTTTAATGATTCTCTGGTACTTTAAAATTAATAATTTGATGATATCAATTTTTTTTATTTGTTGTTATCATTGTTCCTTTTTAATTATTCAAACTAAATTCCTCAGTTATTTGTTATTTATATTTTAATAAATAGTGATTATTTATCGAGTTTGATTTATCAAACTCATTCGTTATAACTTTTCTGATAATAGGTTTTACCGGTGTACTGAAAGGATCTTCACCACAGGAGCCAACTTATTGTTAGTAATAATGCATTGAATATTTTGAGTTGATGCACTAGTCATTTCTATTTATTATTGTTGGTTTGGGGATAATTGTTTTTCTTGTTATGTTTCTTTTAGTTCTCTATTTGAATGTTTGTTTATTTTATTGTTAGATTTTATTTTATTTTATTATTAGATGTTATTTTGCTTTCATGTTAGATTGATGTAGCTACTCTATTAATGAAATGAGATATTGTCTATTTTCTTGTTATAATCGATTTATCATTGTCATTATAATGTGTGAATTTTGTTTGTGACTATAAAATAGTTTTTCATATTGCTTCATTATGTCTTATATAGTTGGGGTGTACTTTTTGATTCAGACATATGATCGAGTTACATGTTTGAGATCAAGGTAAAATGGCTTATAGCTCTTCGCGGGCTTAGAAATAGGGCTTGTTGCTGAGAACCAAGTAGAAAGTTTTTCCTTACGTGAAATCCAAAGACACACACAAAAAAAGTGTGAAACAATAAAACTCAAAATTTTACGTGGAAAACCTCGAAAAGAGGAAAACCACGCAGCCCAAGAAAAAGCTTCCACTATGTCTGTTTAAGAGTACAAAATCTTCATAATCGGGATTACGAACGTATATGAGGAAGGACAAATGCTAGTAATAGACAATGTTGACAATTTATGTGTTGACGATGTTGTTGACGACAAAGTTGTCGACGAAGTTGACGACGAAGTTGACGACAAAGTTGACGACGAAGTTGACGACAACGTTGACGACGAAGTTGACGCCAAAGTTGACGATGAAGTTGACGATAAAGTTGACGACGAAGTTGACGCCAAAGTTGACGACGGCGAATCCGGTGGCGGTGATGGCGCGGCGTGGTGGTTGGACGACGGAGGCACGATTGTGCTTGGAGGATCTTTAGAGCTCTCTCCTCTCGGCTCCTCTCATATGAATGAGGCTATTATGGAGGAGGGCGCTCGTAATACATGCAAAAGCCGAACCACTCCTCTCCATCGGACGACTCATGATGTATTTCGTGTATTTGAATGCTCAAATGAAGTTGGAATTTTAAAATCTTGGGCTTGTTAGATCCGACTCGTCGAGACGCTCGATTTAACTATAAACATTCCACATTTTGAGAGCTTTTTAGGGTTTAACTGATATCACAAAGTTTCCAATGATATTTTAAGTTCTTGATCTTGACTGGTTTCATTTTCAGATCAACTTGCTTTTAACATCAAGATTCGTGCTTTGACTAGTAATATTTTAAGTGTCATATTAGTTGCCCCCCTATTTTTGGATGACATTATATCAATCATCCAAAAATATATGTCAAATACTTAAAAATAGCAAATTCTTTAGTGATATTTGAGGGTCCATTAGCTACACATTTTGAGAGAACAAATCTTCATAGGAGCACAAGATTATGACTACGGAAGTGATGCTGGCCACAAATATGATGTATAGTCTGGTGATTTCAGTTACGGACCCATTCGCGCGAAGGAATCATGGCTACGAGCGCGCCATAATGGCGCTGCGCAATGCACAATGATGGCTGCGATGCGCCACCAGAAGGGGCGATGGTCAGGCAGGATCTGACCTGGATCAGAGAGCGGTGTGGTTGGCACGGCAGCAGTGGCTGGGTGGGCTAAACATGGCCGGGTATCATTCGAGATTCGCGGATATGATGGTCGGCGGTCGGCACAGTTGGCGGGCTAACGCTGGCGTTTGGCGGGCCACACGCTGGGGTTCTTCTTCGCCATAGGAGCGGTCATTTCGCCATGGTGATGGTTCGGGTGATGGCCGTCTGACGGACGCATGGATTCTGCTGGCGGCCCGGATCGGAGGACGGCGATATGCGCAGAGCACGCTCAGATTCGGCGCAGGCCCGAATGACGGTTTTGACGATTTTGGCGCTTTTACCCGCCTGGGTCTATAAAACTAGGATCAGGAGAAGGCACACTTCTTCAACACTCTTGTGCTTCTCTTCTTCTTGAGTGAGGTTAGTTCCGAGGCGATCAAGACCCGTAGTTCATAAGCTCAGTTTTCCCTCGAAAGAGGTGTCACTGACCTCGTGACCGACCGGTTTGGAGGCGATCACACCGTAGTTCATAATGGCAAGGCTCCGTTTTCCCTCAAAATAGGTGCGACCTCGTCGGACCGACCGGGTTTGGAGGCGATCAAGACCCGTAGTGAGAAATTGGATTTACTCAAACTTCGATGGAAGGTTCAATGGCTGATAATTGCCAAGATGGCGCGTAATGGAGTCATCATTTGAATGACTGAAAGTTGGTAATTTCAGGCATCATTGGGAGGAATAGTTTCTCAGTATCTTTCCCCTTTTATTTTTGATCTCATATATTGCATGTCCTTTCAGATCAGAGAAAATCCCAGTGTCCCCATGGCAGAGTCGAAAGGGTATGCCCAAGTATTGGGGTGAGTGAGTACAAAATTTCCATTTTTTTTAGATTTTGTTATTTCTCCCCTCTTTATTTATTCATTATGTATTTTCACGTGGTAATGAGGATAACCCATAGCGCGACAGATGATATGCCATCCCTTGTCCCATCAGATAGTTTAATGGTGTTCCGTAAGAAATTTCATTTCCCTAATGAGTTGGTGGCTATTGTTGCCAAGAGGTCTGATCGAGCTCTTCACCTCCGGATACTTCATTTCGAGATGATTCTGATGGACTGCGATTCCCTTTAGCTCCCGAGCTGATTGAGATCTTCAAAGCATGTGGTGTAGCTTTGTTACAATTTTCATTTCGGGCTTTAATGGTCATCGTCGGTTTGGCTGTCCTCTTCAGAGAGCGTGGTGTTACTTTGAATATCACATACTTGTGTCGAATGTGTAGATTCACATGTGATGCTCAAGGACGTGTTTCTTATCGGGCTATAAAGAATTGGATAGAATTTTTAGCACGGGATCCTTCTAAAAATTGGTCTAATGGATTCTTCTTTGTGAAAAATGAGTGGGGCCTTCGAGAGATGGGGAAGATTGAATGACCTTCGGATCCATTCGATGTCGAGAATGAGATCGACAACTCTTAATATCACGATGTAGGAAGCTTGCAGATGAGTTACCACATTGGCAAATATATAGTTGAAGATAGAATGTTCAAGGTTGGCCTTATCCGTGCGGAGATCTCATTCTTTTCCACTAAAGAGGTCAAGTAAACCTCCTCATATTCATAGGTTCTTTCAAGAAGCTCCACAAAATCAGTGGTGGCAATGTTTCTTCCCTAAAGAAAAAGAAGACATGAAAGTGACTACGCCGATATCTGGAAGAAGATGTTCCCCATTTGACCTCCTCGAGAGTTTATGCTTCAACTCATGATGGGGAGTTCATTTCGGCCGACATTCTCAAGAGGTGTTAAATCACATATGCATCAAGGCCAACGAGAATTGATGAATGCTTGTCTTTCCTTTATTCTTTCTTCTTTTCTTCTCTTTTCTTTTGTGTAATATTTGTGATAATTTTTATTATTTTTTTTATAGTAACTCAAACATTAGTATGGCTCATTTGGGTGTCGCTTAGATGAGTGGAATACTGAATTTGTGAAGATAAAATATCCGCAAGGCGAGTATGATGAAAGATGAGTATTAAAGCCAAAGAAGTGGCTAACTTTGGAGGATCACCGACCGTGTAATCGAAGCTAGCAAACATGTCGACTCTTTCTCTCCTGTCGAGGTGGGAGCGACTCGTGATGAGCGATTGAGGTGAGGTCGAGACTCGCCGAAAGAGAAAAGACTTAAGGCACTTGCAATGAGAAGAGAGCTCAACCGAGAGAGAAGCATTAAGATCGCCTTTCCGAGAAGGAGCATATAATGTCGGTTAAGCATAAAATATCCTTGAAGGTGGTGGAAGACTTTAAGAACTCCTGGCTTATCTCGCATACACTCAAGACCATGTTCGGAAGCTCGTAATCATATACTTGATGTTGAAGTGAAGGACTTGGAGCACCAATGTTTAGAGGAGGGCTTCATCCGAGGGTTCCTAAAGGAACTGCTTAGTACACAAAGACTGAGCTAGATTGAGGATCTATCTCCTCCAAGTATCCAAGACTCTTCGTCCGATGTGAGATGAAGGAGCGAGAGTGAGTCCAAGGGAGTATCTCTAGGTGAGGAGGACGCTGATATCACCAATGATATGATGTAGCATCACTGAGGATGCATTTTTTTATGTATTATTATGTAATGTAATCTTGATTCTTTCTTATATCATCATGTTAATGCTATCATCTTTTTTTTATTTTAAATGATACGCTCTTATTTTGTTTTTACTTATCCGGGGTAATTGTTCGGAATATTATTCGACGATGCTAAATTGTACGGATGAGGTTGAATTGAATCCATTCAAGATTTTTGACCTATCCAAGGTTGTTTGTCAGAGTCTCCGCTCAATGACTTTAATTTCTATGGAAGAGGTCGTAGGAAGTCCACCAAGGACCTTTTGACCTATCAAAGGTTGTTTGTCAAAGTCTTCGCTCGATGACGTTAACCTGTATGGAAGAGATCGTAGAAAGTCCACCAAGGACCTTTTAACCTGTGTGGAAGAGGTCGTGGAAAGTCCCCTTGGGATTGATCATGCTTTAATTGAGATATAACGTGAGTTGTATGTTTCTCAAGTGAGAGGATTAAATGAAGAAGAAACAAGTTTGTAAGAAGAAAGCTATAAATTCATTACTCGATAAGTGATACAATCATAAGATGATTTTAACAGATATGAGTTTCAAGAGGAAATGACAACAACAACAAGTCTTTATCCCACTAAGTGAGGTCAGCTACATGAAGAGGAAATGACAAACGAGACAAAATAAATGTTGCAATAATTATGCAAGAGAATTACGATAATATTTTGAGATTCTCGTGTTCGAGGAGGTTTTTTCCTCCTCAATCCTTGAGCTTGAAAGTTCGGCTTCACCATAGCTATAACCACATATGGGCCATCCCAAAGAGGTGAGAGTTTATAGCTTGAGGGCCTGCAGCCTTCGAGACTTCAGGACCAAGTCACCAGATATGGATGAGGTTTTACTCTTATTGAAGTGATGAGCTACCCTTTGGTGATAGAAGCCCAGTAGGCCATGTCACGAAGTTTGGAGTAGGTCCGTGTGTCGGAGTTTTTCTTCATTATCGTCATGATAATTGAACTCTTGACTTGGAACCCCGATATCATCGGTATAATAGCTTCGGCCAAACACAAGTTATATGGTGTCTCACCACGGTGATGTAGAAGTGGTAAGCCCAAAGAACATTAGAAAGCTCATCAACCCATTGCCCCGGCCTTCTCGAGATGTTTTTAGTCCTTGAGTATAGTCCGCTTCACCGCCCATTAGTTTGAGGATGTGCTACCAGATGCAATTAATGTAAAGATCTTTGCAAAAGGACGTAAAGACTTTTCCAGTAGAATTGGGTTCCGTTGTCATGATGATCTTTGCAGGAAGACCGAATCGACATACTATATTTTTCCAAACAAATTGTTTAGCATTTGCCTCCGTAATTTTAGCGAGTGGTTCGGCTTCCACCCATTTAGTGAAGTAGTCGATGGCTAAAATGATGAACTTTTGTTGCCCTGATGCTATCAAAAAAGGTCCCATGATATCAATCCCCCATTGAGCAAAAGGCCACGGGCTTTGAATGGATGAGAGCTCATATGCATGTGAGAGGTTAGAGCAACCAAACTTGCACATTTTTTGTGAACTCCAAAGCATCTTGTTTCATCAGTAGGCCAATAGAACCCTTGCCTTATAATTTTAAGGCTAGTGCCCTTCCTCCTAGTGTTCTCCACATATCCTGAGTGGACCTCTCTTAATGCATAATCCCTCCTCAAGGTGAGAGACATTTGAGGTATGGTCCAGAAAGCTCATTTGTATAGTTCACCTCATAATAAAGTTTGAAGCTTGTCTTGAGACAAATAAGTTGGGTCTTCGTGAAGAGTTCCTTCTTGTAAAAAAGATGATGGGGTCCATCCACGAATGTTCCTTTATCTCATCAATTGCTTGAATTACCCATGACCCTTGGATACTCAAAAAATATATTTCTTCAACATGCCTTCTCTAAATAGAGATCCCTAGGATGAAGCAAGCTTAGAAGAGCGCCACCGAGTATTCTTCTCTCAAGATGTGAATGATTTGATGTGTCTTGAAATGGGCAAGAAGAGACTTCACCAAGTGGAGGTATCAGGCTAAGATTATGAGCAAAGTTTCCCTCAACTTGGGAGGCATAAGTTGAGAGTCGGTGTATCACTAAGTCTTGAGCTTCACAATCAATAGTCTCAACCTCGCTATAAGAGAGCCTCATATTCACCATATTATTAGTTGGTGAAAAATTTTAGAAGTCCATACTCAGGGTATTCTCACTGGGAGAAATAAGTAAGATTCCCCGCACCAAAGACCAAGATTTCCTCAAGCTCCATCAACATAGAGGTCCATTGAGGGATGAAAGGCATGTACAGATTCTCCTGAGTTAAGTATTCCACTATAAAGTCAAGTACTTGAGACTTTATAGCTAGGTAGAAAATTTATATCAAACTCTCCCAATTCTATGACCACTTGATTAACCTCCCGTGCTTTTTCTGTAGATGACCCTTAATGGTAAATGAGTGTAAACACAAGATGATTAAAGTTTGCACGAGAAAACTAAAACCGAGCCATTTTATCTAAGTGGATAACGACTTTCTATATCGAAAGAATTTTGTCGATATATAAATATTGTATCCCATTTTCTCGACTAAACCGAGCTTATTATGGGAAGAGACCGCGAGATATAAGTATAACATCTCACCTTGATAGCTTGATAGTAAGGGTGGAGATGCTAAATACTCCTTTATTTGCTCAAAAGTGATCGACATTCATCCATAAAATTATTATTATTTTTGCTCCCTTTAATATTTTAAAGAATGACAAGTATATTCAAAATAATGGGAAGGTGATAACCCATTCAAACTTAATATTCTTCTGAGGAGTCATATTTTGAGAGCTTTGATTTTCTGGTTGGCCTCTATCCCACCTGGTTACCATAAATCCAAGAAATTTTCCCACGTAACCCCAAAAGCACATTTATTGGTTGAGTCGCATGTTATAACGGAAGAAGGTTAAAGCATATTTCTAAGTCGAATATGTGATTCTTCCAAGCTTTTCACTAACATGTCATCCACATATACCTCCATTGTTCTAATAGGTCTTTAAAGACCTTATTCATAAGTCGCTGATAAGTAGCACCAAAGATTTTTTAACCCAAACGGCATACTTGGTAAATGATAAACCTTTATATGTTTGAAATATGTAGCTTCTTCATCCGGGTCCATTTTTATTTGTTGTAACTGAGTAAGCATCCAAAAAACTAAGCATTTGATGTCCGATGTAGCATCAACCAATTGATCAATTCGAGGAAGAGAAAACTATCTTTCTGCAAGCCATAAGGTCTGTAATCAATACACATTCTCCATGTTCTTTGTTTTCTTAACCATGACAACATTTGCTAGCCATGTAGGTAATGTACCTCTCATGAATCCCGCTTAGAAGCTTATTAACTTCTTGCTCAATGCTTGAGGCATCGTGCAAAACTTCGCTTCGGATGATCGGTTTGAATGTTGGATCAACCTTGAGAGTGCATGATCACATCGTCGCATCCGTCAACTCCAAGTGAAGATGTCTTGATTTCTGTGCAAGAAGTTTATGTATTTTTCCCTTTGTTCTTCTGAGAGCATGGATCCCACTTGCACTGTTCGTGGTGGTTGGTTGTCTGATAATACAACAGAGAGCAAGTCTTCTACAGGTGAAGCTTTTTGGGGTACTTCTTCATCTCGAAAATTAAAATCTTCGATGTCAAGGTCATGTAAGGTGAGCTTTGAGATAACATGATTGTGCTATCTGTGATTACGCACACTAACCCAACGGGTTGAAATTTCATCTTAAGATGAGATACTCAAGTGATTGCAGAAAAAATTGAGGGCCTTCCAAAGATAATATATGTCAATACTTGACCACCATGAATTGGATTAAATGAGTCACTTGTCGAAAATTCACCAAGGACAATAAGGGGTGATTGTCCCTCTACGCATGTGATATTATCAAACCCGCATAATGGTCCCGCAATGGTTGGAGCTTTTCCCAACCAGTGCCCATGTTAAGAATGTGGAGTAAAATAAGACATCAATAACTATTGTCAATCAAAATTCTCTTAACATTATAGCATGGGTCACCATCCTGCTGATGACAAGTGGATCTTGATGAGGAACATGTACTCTTCTAAGTCAAATTAAAAAGTGATGGAATGGACTTCTCTTTAACTCGCTCTGAGATGGTAATGAGAACTTGATTAGATAGTATTGGTCCTCCGCAATTGTTTCAATTTCTCCAACCGCTTGATGATTATTTTGTTTCGTGATGATTGTCCCGTTGCCCCTTGGAGGTAAGTTTGTTTGAGTCATTGATTCTTCACAAATCGACGTAGATATCCTTCAATGAGCCTCTCAATTTCTTCTTTGAGTTGTTTGCATGCCTCAAGATGTCCACCAATTTCATGGAAGTGACAATATCGATTTCTGAATTTGGTTTCGTGGATGCGCCACTTGATATTTTCTTCATCTCGGTCCATAGAGGTTAACATGATGTGTCCGGCTGTATTCCTTTTCGTGTCGTGGTTCATGTCGATATATGGGGTCGGAGGGAGATCACGCCTGCTTCTTTTGATGGGACTTTCCCAGATTCCCCAGTGCTTTTACCGTAGATTGCTCAAATTATTTGCGATGGATAGCCTCATCGAGAGATTTGTGCTTCCACACCATGATGAACCAAGTCGCATTGACCGTGTCTGTGAAGGACGAGTAAAGCCTGACGGAGTCCTCCAAGGAAAACTCCTCTTAATAGCGTCTACCCATTTCGAGAACCTTCTAAAGTATTCCTTAAGTGATTCACCCTCATTTTGATGAATGCCGAGATGGAGAGGAATCTTTAATGATCCTCCGATTTGCAATGAACTGCTACAAAAATCTTGAAGTTCACAAATGTATGGATGGATTCCTTGAAGGGAGTAGAACCGCGAGCTTGTCCCTTGAGGGTAACCGAAAGACCGACAAAGCAATGGTCGTGAGCTCGATATGCATGATAGTCCCGTAATGGTCGATGTGTTCATGTGGGTCACCCCATAGAATCAATGTTCTAAGCTTGAAACCCATGAATGGATGTTGAAGAATAGCTCTAAAGGTGAGGATTCCTCATAGGGGAAAGATGATTTCTATCTTGAGGTGAAATTCATCTTGCATTGCTGCAAAATAAATAACATGACGAAACGTCAAGGACGAATGTGTCAAGCTACCATGATTGGTGGATTAGCTATGAAATGCATGATGGGAGTAACTAGAGTCAAGGAGATCAAGATCACCTCTATGAGGAACTTCAAGGAAATTAGCATTTTGACCTCCCAACGATCGATCTTGGGGAGATGTGTTTTCCGGTAAGCTGTGTTCCTCGCAAAAGTCTGGATCATCTCATTTTGAGACTCTTCCATTCAGCAGACACGATCTTCTAAAGAGATTTCACCGGCCTTCCACCGCAGGTCACCCATCGTGGGGGGCGTAAGGTCACGTCCTTGGTTCAAGGATTTCGAGTGACGGAGTTGGAGGGAGGCGCCACGAGGTGACGCCTATTGGCCATAACGAGAGTGTTCACAGAATTTGATTGAAGGGTTCCTTTCCCACGACGCCAAACCGCTGATAGAACCGCTGGGTAGAGGAAAGTTTTCTTATTTGAAATAAAGACACACGTATAAAAAAGTGTGAACAATAAAACTCCAAAATTTTACGAAAACCTCAAAAGAGGAAAACCACTGCCTAGCCCAAGAAAAGCTTCCACTATGTATCCGCTTAAGAGTACAAATCTTCCGACACCGGATTACGTAATCGTATATGAGAAGGACAACAACGACAATGACAATTGACGACTGATAATAAGTTGTATGAAGTTGACGATGAAGTTGACTACAAAGTGACGACATGACTGTTGACAGTTGACGCCAAGTTGACTTGACAAGTTGACGACAATGTTGACCACGCAATGACGAAAGTTGACGATAAGTTGATGACAAAGTTGACGGGTTGACGCAAAGTTGACGACCAATCACGTGCGATGGCTGGCATCGATGCCGAGTGGAGAATTCGTGTTTGAGGATCTTTAGATCTCTCCTCTCTCTTTCTCCCTTATATGAGGAATGAGGCTATTTATAGACGGAGGAGTACGTCTCAAATACATGCAACCACTCCTCCATCTGACGCTCATGATGATTCCCTTGATCATATGATGTATTTTGTATTTGAATGCTCAAATGAAGTCAATTTTGAAATCTTGGGCTTGTTAGATCCTGCCGGATTTGACTATATAAACATTCCACATTTTGAGAGCTTTTAGGTTTAACTGATATCCCAAAGTTTCTAATGATATTTTAAGTTCTCGATCTGACTTCATTTTCGATCTTGCTTTTAACATCAAGATTCGCTTCAACTAGTAATATTTTGTCATATCGGCTTAATAGTTTTATTTTGAATGCTTTTCCTTTGTGTTCTTTAACTCTTTGATTTCATTCATATGAAAGAGATGGAAGTTTCAAAAAATAAAATCAATATTTCTCGAGAAAATCTCATTGTTGATCCCTTTGATAATCATGAAGATAATTAGAAAGAAGAGGACAAAAAAGATAGTTAACGTTGGAAACTCATCTTGATGACTCCAAAAGTTGTTTTGGATCTTTGTCTTCCCAAGTAGTTGGTTTTGATTTGCAAATTGCTTCTAAAATATTAGATGATAAATATGGTGAGGAACTTAAAATATAGTATATTTCTATTTCAATAATAATGGGGGAAGTTTTAATATAGAACTTTTATGAGCCAACAATCTAATGCAGAATAAAAATGGTTAACGAGCTATTTGAGTCCTTAACGTAGATTGTTGACTATAAGGAGATATTGTCTTTAAAGTTTATCGGAAAAATAGATTTTTATTTCACTCATGCCACCCTTCCTCTTCTATAATGGGAGCTTAGCCTCATGGGCTATACCTTTATCCACTCACCCTGGATGGCTAAAACCAAATGTGGATGGTACACTTATGCAAGTATTGAGATGGTCTTCAAAATGATAGTGCTTGTAAAAGCTTTGGGGATCCACCTACAACATTGAGATAGTATTTATCGAGTTACAAGTCATGCTAAATCGAGAACATCATCGTAATGGATGTGAACTCAAAATTTTTGTTGAAGGATAACCCAATGTGGAATTATCTTAAGTGATCATGAAATAGGATATTTGAGATGTATAGTCCGTAGTCCTTCTTGAATTCCATCGTGCTTTTCTCCCATACTAGTGAGCACAGATTGATGATTTTAATGTACAACTATAGATTTTATTTTGACATGATATACATAGTGATACTATTCCTCTAGATTTTTTGTTATTTTAAAGGATGATAGAAAACATATTTAGTTAGCTTTTTATTTTGACTTATTTGTACCCTTTTGTAATCTCTTTCACTTATTAATACAAATGCAACTTCAGGAAACAAAGTTTTATTGAAGTCTCAATTAGTCGAGGAGAAAGTGCTACCTCTTTTATTTTTTTATTTGGTAGTGTGTTGAGTATGAAGGGTGCAATTTGATAATACTAATTTAAATTATAGTTGAATGCCAAATTGATAAATACAAATTCTTCAAATACGAAGAATGCTAGTAATGTAAGTTTTGACGAAATATAATGTAAAACATAGGTCTTTTGTATTGAATTGTAAAATACTTGACATTTTCTTCAAATACACCTTTCAGAAGCAAGATTCACTTTGTGTATAGGAAATTATATTTATAAATATGAAGTTAAGTATTAGATATGTATATATAATATGCCGATATTCTGAACTGTTCAAATTACTGCAGCAATGGTGGAAAGTCCCTAAGAAAGTGAAAATCGTCTATCCTTCCCAATCCAAAACAAGAATTCTAATGGATACAGTAACTTGAATACTGATTCAGTTCCAGACTTTATGTGCACTCAACGCATGTAGTATTTTAATTAAATAATAACTAATAATAATGTGTCATTTATTTATAGGTAAAACTCTGGAAAATTAGTTAATACTTGATGAATATATTTGTCTATCATTTAAACAGTTTTTATTTTAAAGAATTGTTTTATTTGAAGTAATTTATTCTGTTTTATTTTAAATCAAAAATTTTATTATTTGAGTATTCAAATTATTAAAGAACTGATAAACTCAAAACTAAAATAATGAAAATTAATCTAAAAAATATGTGAAGGATTTGAATCTTTAATTTTTCATGAAAAAAATTCATTTACTAAATCAGCTTGCTCAGTAGTATAAATATTTTATTTTATTCAAAATTATAATTGATATTTTAAATATATATTAACGTTTTAGCAAAATCTCAATCTAAACTAAATTTCTAAACTCAACAGAGTCAAATCGAAATTGAACCTTTTGGATTTGAGGCAATGTTTAATTTCCTCAAAGTATAAAATAACAAATTACATGTAAAAGTAAAACAGGAGTCCAAAGGAAATCAAAAATTAAATAATCAAGAAAAAGAAAAATAGAGCCGCCGCTCAATGGACTCAGAGACCAGTCAAAAAATAGCAAAACGATTAGATCAATCCAAAATGACGGTTGACGGCATCACCAGTGAAAACGGAAGTCAAAACTATAGAGAGGAATTAGAGCAACAGTTCCAGGATGCACACAGTCCATTGGTAGCACGAAGCAGAAAGGTATAAGCAATTATCTCGTCATAGTCCATTCAAAAAATAACCTCCGGCAACGAAGAGAACCAAAGAAGGCTAACAGCGATTTGCTTACAGGTAACAGAAAGAAGCAGAAACAACCAGCACAAACAGTAATTACCCAGAGGAAGCATCGACTGGATCAGCCATCCAACCGAAAATACCAACCTGAAAGCATGCAAGAAAACCAGAACAATATAAACCCAAAGGGAATTCTGGCCGATACACAGGGAGAGCCCATCCAATAAGAACCACAATAAACCACCAAAAAGCCATGAAGTTCCCAGCCTTCGGCAAAGATCTCCACCCTTCAATAAGATCTTCCAGCAGCATAGAGACCCATAACGAGAACGGCCCTTCAGCAATAAGCAAAGAGAAGACAAAACAAGACCAGCCCAAAGAAAGCACCACCCAGAAGAAGCCATATTGGGACTAAACGCTATCAAATAATTGTGTTTATAAATGAAAAGAAATTAAAAGTATGGCACAAGACTAATTGAACTTATGCTGTTTCTGTCGAGTTCTATTATGAATACTTTGTGCAGCTGATTTCAAGAGGCTTGACCTCTTCTTGATTTCTTTATTTGAGGTGATTCTCGCCATATGCATTGTAGTCTTGTAACTGAAAGGGGCTATTTCCAATTTTACTGTTGAGGTGATAATGTGCTTTGTTTGATCTTTACAAATCTTTTGGTCACTTTTGCACCCATTTTAATTTTACTTACTTGAAATATATTGGCCTTTATCATCTTTCTAAAAAAAAAAAATTCAAGCTCATTTTTTTTTTATAAAAAAAAAAATTTTTTTGATTGTCAGAGGAGAATTTTTAAAATAAATATAGTTTAAATATATATATAATTTAAGATTAATAAATAAAATTTAAATATATAAGATTTATCGAACAACTTTATTAAGATAATAGAAACTGCAACTTATATGAACTATAATTTTAAATTATTTGGATCTAAATTTTAAAAGATATATAGTCATTCATTTAATTTACATTTATATATGTGATAGATAAATTATTAAATGATTTAATACTTATATTTAAATTTTATTTATTAAATATTTAAATTACTAATTATATTTTAAATTATACTTATTTTAAAAAATTATTTCATCTAAGTCCGCACATAATATTTTTTTTGAATGGCGGACATATTTTGGTTGCTCGTCACGTTCAAGATAAAGAAGTAGTACCTAACGGTTGCACTGCTCACGCTCTGGTGGCGCAGAACTGAGCTTCAATGGCGACAGGTTTCTTAAGAAAATTTGTCAGCAATAGTGGTCTCGTCCTTCGCCTACGGAAAACAGCGGGTTCGCCACTCGCCAACGACTTGTCAGGGTTCTGGCGGAACTAAGTAGTGAGGTGAGAGTTGCATTTCTTCACCGCTTGCTTTTGGGACGTGGCTGATGGAACAATGGCAAAGGATGATGTTTACTTGTCAAAAGCAAAAAGCACCTGTGCGTCGTACACCTAACCACTTATATATATATATATAAAATTTATTTTAAAATATTTAAAAAATTTATTCATAAACTCAAACATAATAATATATGAGTAAAAACTTAAATCAAAACTTCTTAATTAAAAATCAAATCTGTCGACCACTATATTAAGATATTTTATACAACCAATAATATATGTATCAATAATGTCTCTTTTAATTTTGTCTAATTTTATTTGGAAAGAATTTCTTTTAATTCACCTAATAATATTATAATTTTTTTTGGAAATTTTATGTTTTTTGAAAAAAAAAATTTAATTTAAATAAAATCATCGAAACTTAATGTTTTATATGTTAAATTAAATTTAATGAATATTTACTACATGTATAATTGTGTTTGAATTTAATAATTCATATTATTTCAATTAACTTATTTTTTATGTAAATGTTTGAAATATTATTGATGATTAGATTTTCTTTAAGTTATTGTTAGAATTTAATTATTTATTATTTTTATTATAATTATTTTTTATTAGGTTTTTAATTTTAGCCTTTTTTTTATCATGCATGAATTCTATTATATTTTTTATTCATTTCTTTTTATTTCTAAATCTTATTACTTTTTGTCCTTACAATATTGGAATTTTTTTTACATAAGAATTTTTAATAAGACAAAAGTGATAACTGCTGGTAACCAATCATTCAAATTAAAATAAAAAAATTCATTCACAATTTTCGTGGAACAAATAGCTGAGATAATGTAATTATTTTGTTCCTTTTTTTTTTCAGAAAGTCCCTTATTCCAAATAAACACATAGTTTATTGCATTAAATTATTTTATTTTTTCTAAAACGCTCAATATCAAATGAATTATAAACTGCTAATATCTTTTATTCAAATTAAGAATATAATTTATTTTCTATACTTTTATATCATCAATCAAATAACTGTGAGATTTAAACTTCTTATAAGACTAAAATCAAATAAAGAATGCCTTCTTTACACGAGACAATGTATTTTTTTTTCACCAAACAATGTCACAAAATAAAGAAAATATAAGAAACAAGATCACAACGTCTTAAACTATGACTTTTTTTTAACTTTTATAATCAGAAAATAATAAAAAAATGTTAATTATATGCTGCTAATATAACAGCTACTTTAGGTATATTTATTCTTTTATTTTATTGGGAATATTAAAATTTTAAAAGATTCATTAAACTATATATCGTTCTTTTAACTTTTAATAAGCCAAAATCAGCCTGATAACTGCTTATCCAATCATTCAAATTGTTGTCCTAAAACCAAATAGATGAAAGTTTACGTAAATTTTCATCCAAAGACACAAAGAATTAAAGAAATAACAAGAAGACACCAGAATTTTAACGTAAAACCTCAAAAGAGGGAAACCACGGCCCAAATTAAAAGCTTCCACTATATATCTGTTCAGAAAATCCGATAAATTAAGAATTTATATATAGAAAACATGTAACAAATCGTAAATAATTGAAGAAGATACAATTAATATGAAGATTTAATGATCACGAAATCTAATTCTTAGGATCTGCTTCTATTCCTTTTGGTTTTCTCTTTGATTCCTCCTCTTCTTCCTTTTTGGACTCTTCCTCTTCTTTGTTTGACTCTTCCTCTTAATTCTTCCTTCTTCCTTGTACGATTGTTAAATGCCGAATGCGGTTTGCTCATTGACGATCGTCGAGCTGGTTCTCACTTGTTTTTGCCTCTTCTCTTTCACTTGCTACCCATGTGAGAATGAACCTATTTATATGGGAGGAGGAATTTTCTAAATTCATGTAAATTTACCACTCCCCTCGACGGACGTTGATGATTTCGATCATTTGATGTATTTTGAGCATTTGATGCCCAAATGACGAATTATGAGATCTTATTCGTTAGATCTACAGAGACATTATATAAACACTCTATATTTGAGATGTTTTGAGATTTAATTGATGAAAGATTTCAAGATATTTTTTGTTGATCTCGATTATAAAATCATATCGCTTTATATCAGTGATTGCTTTTGTTAGTATTTGAGAGCCATATCACAAATTAAAAATAAAACACATTAATAAAATGTTCTCATCAAACAAATAAGTGATATATTATAATTTTTTTTTATTTTAATTTTTTCAGTAAGTCTTTTATACCAAATAAACTCATAGGTTATTATATTAAATTATTTTAAATTTTCAAATACTTCTAAAATCAAATGAATTCTAAACTGTTAAGAAATTTTTTTTATTTCTCTATTTTTATCATTAATCAAGAACAGTGAGATTTAATTTAATCTTTGAATTTATTTTCAAATTTATTTTATTTCATCTTAATGAAGTCATAATAACTAAATTACTGCTTTCTCAAACATCCTAATATGCCTAAAATTTCAAAAATAAAAAAATAAAAAATAAAAATAAAACTGTTAATATCTCATCGTTTAAATTGAAAAGAAAAATTACTTTCGGTAATTTAAAGGCGTAATTGGATGTTGCATCTTTGCATTTATTTTAATTTCCATTTTATATAATTTTATGCACCAAATAAAATCTATGAATTTCTCGTCTTATTAATAAGCCAAAATCAAACGGATCATAGACTACATTCACGAATTTCATTAATCAATCAATTCTGATCAATTCCTTTAATGTTAGTGTTTTTAGAAAAAAAAAAACTTTTAATATTTTCATCACATAAAATTAAAAAATTTAAACTTAATTTTAATAATCAAAAAAAAAATCTTAAAAAAATTTACTATACTTTTAAAGTACAAAAATCTTCCCGTAGGTTATTATATTATTTATTTTAAATTCAAACATTAAAATCAGAAAAAAAAGAAATTTCTTTACAATTTTTCATTAATCAAGAACAGTGAGATTTAATTTAATCTTTCCTTTTATTTCTTCTTATTTTTCTTCCTTTTTAATGATCATACTAAAATTACTGCAAACATCCTAATATGCCTATTTCAAAAAAATAAATAATAAAATATAAAATGGTTCCTTCGATCATTTGATTTATTTTGAGCATTTGATGCCCAAATGAAGTCGTATGAGATCTTAGCTCTGATGCATCATTTGACATATAACACTCTATATTTAAGAGCTATTTTGGGATGTAATTGATATCCCAAAGATCAAGGATATTCTGTCATTCGATTCTTAATTTAATCGAATATTCACTGAATTGATTACTTATTTTGAGCACCATATCAGCCTTTATTGTCATTTTCCATTTTGTTAATCTTTCAAACGAAACAAAGTTGTAAAATATTAAATTCTATACTTATACCAAATAAAGTCATAATATATTACATTAAAAGTTTTTTTTTTTAAAAAAATTTCTATAATGCCCAAAATCAAATGACTTTAAACTGATCTATATTGAAAATAACGGAATTGATTAATTTTTAAACCCAAAATTTATTTTTTAATTCATTTATTCCTAATAAAGTAAATAAATAAATAAATAAATTACGGTATTCTAAAGCTTCCTAATATGCCTAAACTTTAAACTCGTGATATCTGAATGATCTCATCTTCTAAATTAAAAAAATATATTTTTTATTTACAACTTTGTTTAATTTTTAGTAGTTGGTATAAATAATTTAATTTTGTACATTTACGTTTAATTTCCTTTTTTGGGTACCAAATGCCAAAATCAAATAAATTCTCAAACTACTAAAAGCCCAAATCCCCACCCTCCCAGCCAAACCTCTCTCTATCTCTCTTCAATGGCTTCCTCCTTTATTCTTCTATTCTTCCTCATGTAATCACTTCAGCTAGATAAATGAAACTTTCGACAGACCTATTAATCCCTCATAGTTTCACCTCCGGACTATATCAGATGCAATCGCATGGAGAACGTGCTGTACTACCCGTCGCCGACTGAGCCGTACGATTATTCACGTAAAAATTAGACAGCATGAAAATAAATAGTCTAAATTATGAAATTACTATATGCAATCTCTTTCTCTCTCTCTCTCTCTCTCTCTCTTTCTATATATATATATATATATATATATATATATAAACCCTAATATATATGTATGTATTAATTGCAGCTTGACCATCCAACTTGAGGATTTCTCTCAAAATATGCGAGGTCTCCAGCCAGTGAAGGTACGTCTCCCATCTGGTTATTTTATTAAATAGCTCCATATCCTGCATGAGAAAGAAATACAGAAATTTTTTAAAAACATTATTAAAAACTATTTATGAATAAATAACTTCAGGAGAAATAAATAATAATATAACAGCAGATATTAAATTTATATATATATATATATATATATATATATATATATATATATATATATATATATATATATATATAGGGGCGGAATTAGCTCGTTATTTTAAAGTGCAAGATTTCAAATAATTAAATAAATAATTTAAATTTTATATAATTAGTAAAATAATATCACTAAATTTATAAGAAAAAAATATATGTGAATAAGATTATTAAATTTATGAATTTTTATTTTAATTAATTAAATAGTTATTTAAGAGTAATGAGTTAAATTGATTTATTTGGAGAGGGTTGATTTTATAAAATGCAAATTGAAGGTGCCCAAAATATTTTAATATATATATATATATATAAAGAAAAAAAAGAATTTGAGGGCCCTCACACGTCAAGGCAAGTCCGCCTCGGATTGTTAGAGAAATTAATAAAGTAAGAGGTAAAGCTATCTTAAGCAATAGTAACAAACAAAAAATACAAACAAAGAAAATAATACTAAATTTATGAGGAATGAAGCAAGCCTTAAATTGCATATATGACCCTAGATTCATCTTAAATAATAAATTGATTGTTTTATAGGATATTATGAAATTTTAAGTGATATAATTATAAAATCAATTAGAAAGTTCCTGCTTTGGGACCTTTGTATTTCTAATAAATTTCGGATGATGATTTAATTAAATAAATAATGAGGATCATTATAAAGGAGAAAATGACAGAGGAGACGTGTCAAAAATTAATTACGATGAATTTTAAAATCTTTAATTTATTTTAAAATAAAATATGAAATAAAATTAATTAAGTATTTATGTATTACACTTATATTAAAGTAAGTTTATAAATTTATCAAATTTTTATTAAAATATTTTAACTGTAATTTTCTTTCTTTTGTATTATATTATTTTTATTAAATATTGTCTTGAACAATTTTTTTTTACTAATTTTATAAAATGTAAGATTTAATAAATCTCTGACATTGTCCTATTTCAAATTAAAGAGAAGATTTTGTCAATTTTTAAAATGTAAGCACATTATTCTCTACTTAAAAAAAGTCATAGGAGCCTTAATTCATTTTTTTTCTTAAAATAAGTAGAAATAATTAAAAAAAATAAAGCCAACAAAAATATTAAATAGATCCAATAAGAGAGAGAGAGAGAGAGAGAGAGAGAGAGTGATTGAGAATGGGATGAGAAATTGAGAGGAAGTAGGAACGTGGATATGCACGCAGCACGCTATGCACCATGATAAATTATTTGTTTATTATTATTTTATTTTTTTTTTTTTAATATTATTTTATTATATGATTTAGTTTGCTAAGTGCACATTCACTCTAATGATTTAAAGACTAAATTTATGTTATGATTTAATTATATATCATTCATCATAGATTTTGATATGTCGTTTCTTATGTTCCTACCTTAATTATCCTATATTTAAAACATAAAATGATGTTACTTCTCTTTCATGTTGTGATGTTGGGTTATCTATTATATCATAAAAATAGCACTAATAGAGAAAATATAGTATTATTTGAAAAAAAAATAGCATAAATAATAAGTTACAAATTATATTAATAGAGAACTCAATAAACAACTATAATAGAAGAAAGACATCAAGTTTCATCTTTCATTATATACAAGCAGCACCTTATAATATTTCTCTATAAGCACTAAAATATACATTATCACATAAGTTTATGATATGAAAAAAACCTTCTAATCCTTATGATTTAGCATAATTGATTGTCATTTTTTTTACTAAAGGAATCCTTGATAATAATGCATCCAAAGCCCTTTCTTTTCATTTGAATCTTACTAAAAGATAAAGAGAGAGAGGATATCCCATACTTAATTCTTTGAATAAAACTTTGGTCAACTCTCATTAAAAGAAAAATAAATCTTAATAGTTATTTTTATGATGATAAATATATTTCTTGATTGTTTCACCATTAATTAAAGTGTTGATGCATAATCTTCCCAAAATTATCTTTCTTTTTATGTTTGATAAAATTAAGTTAACTTTCTTTTAATTTATATGCTAATCATGATGATAATCATTCATTCATAGTGATGATAATAATGATGGTAACACATTTTATAAATTGCTTATGATTGTCTTTCATAAATAAATTATCATTATATTTTTATGGTTACACATTAATATTCAATATTCAACTCTTTGTATGATGATAATCTTCCTCCAAACATCTTTATCGTCACATGGGAAGTACGGCACGTTAAAGGTGCATTCTGACATGTAGTCCGTTGGAGGTGGATTGCAGGGATTAATAGTAAAGTCATCGGCTAGTACCGGCGGCGAAGTGATTATAGCGAGAAAGAATAGAAGAAGAAAGGAGGAAGCCATTGAAGAGCGATAGAGAGAGGTTTGGCTGGGAGGGTCGGGGTTTGGGCTTTTAGTAGTTTGAGGATTTGTTTGATTTTTGCTTTTCGTATGCAAAAAAGGAAATTAAACGTAGATGTAAATGTACAAAATTAAATTATTTCTATCAACTACTAAAAATTAAACAAAGTTGTAAATTTTAAAATAAGCACGCTTAAAATCTTAATTAGCGGATTAGGCACTAAAATTTTTTTTTTTAGAACGGCGATCGGCACCGATCAGTATCAGACACCGCCGTTAAACGCTATTTAAAGTATTTTTTTTTTTAAATCTTTCAACCAGCCGCGGTATTTTGGCCGTACCAGAGTCGTCTGTTGTCGGAATTTAGCGAGCTTGGTATCGTTGGAATCGACACATAATTCCCCACGACTTTCATGTTGACCAAAAAATACGATTGTGGCTCATTGCATAGCAGATTTTGCCAATGCGCGAAAAATCTGCGACGCAATTTTGAATATTACGATCAAATGCGGTATTTTGGTATGAGTCTTCGCTGGAATTTAGCGATCTTGGTATCTTTGGAATCAGCACGAAATTCACTACAACTTTCATGTTGACCAAAAATTTGATTATGGCTCATCGCGTAGCAGATTTTTCCATTGCGCATCCATAAATTAGCGGCGCATTCTTGAATGTTGTGACCAGCCGCGGTATTTTGGCCGTACCAGAGTCGTCAGTTGTCGGAATTTAACGAACTTGGTATTGTTGGAATTGTCTCAAAATTCTACATGACTTTTATGTTGACGCAGAGATGCGAATTTGAATCGTTACGCAACAGTTTTTATGGAAAAGTATGGATTTATAAATAGCAAATGGATCATTACAAAGTTTGCAAAAAAATAGCTATAAAACCGCGACTACAAAGTTTGCAAGCATGACAAATTCATAGCTATTATCTACTTTTTCAAAATTTATAAAGTCTGGCGGTTCAATACCAACAAGATATCTCTGATATTCTGCAAGAAAAAAAAATGCAAATTACTTAAACTGGAAATATATAACATAGATAAACGGTGTCTTGATATGTAGTGTACATAAAAAATATAAAACATTGACAAAACTGTGTACATCAAGCTATTAGATGAACTACAACTATATACGATAACTGAGGACATCTAACGGCGGCAGTGCCTGCGTGGTGGTAGTGCATCACTCCCTGGAGTGTACTGAGCAGGCGGTCGCCGAGGTCGGTCTCGCAAATGGTGTCGCGATGTTGCGCCTCCACCGTGGTCTACTCAGTATTGTCGAGGGTGTAACATCGGTATCTCGTGATGGTCCTAGCTGGAAGGGGACAAGGGGGTACACGTGTGGCATGTGGCGTAGACCGGTGAGGATACATAGGAGGGTCTGTTGCCTGCCATGACTAAAATGGACTGAACATGGCTTCCTGATAAGAGTACGGAGCTGGTGTGTCAAATGGATAACTGTATGGACCGACATCTGGTATAGGCGACGGATCTGTGTCAAATCCTACAGTATGTGCCTAAGAAGACGAAGGTGCTGTAGAAGAACTACTTGCTTCATCTGTATCTCTGTACCTGCTATCTGATATGTGCAAGTTCTTGCGTAGTTCCCTACATAACTCCTCATAAGTGTTGATTGACTACTGAAAGTCAGTGTCCTGGTCTTTGCCAAAATAAGGGTGGAAAATATCTTATGTGTCCAAGATATGTTCTCGTTGCAAAGACAAGTATATAATTTAGTTAAATGTATAAATATTTGACAAGATATAATTTTAAGTTGCTCATCACCTCTCTCTAAGATAAGTAGGTGGTGTTTAATGGTTGGAGCCTCGAGCATGTACAAGGAAGCTCATGACCCATACTCAAAAATCGACTATTGGGTCAACAGAGGTGTAACGTCATCCACGACAACAACTAATCATGTATGGCCTCCTCATATGTAACCCATGGTGTCACCAGCCAACATCCTTCCACCATCCACCCGCCGAATTGAAGGATCATAAGCCACGCCTACTTGGTGACACCAAACCTCGAAAGTACCCATCTGAACCACCTCTTTCACAGATCAATCAGTAAGCCAAATAGCCTTTACCAAGCATAACCTGCCACTCGGTATGTATCTGTCCCAGGGTTCCATATAACCTACAACATGATAGAAAAAATAAATGTCACACATAAGATTGTGGAGGTAGAAATATGAATCAAATGTGCATTGACTCATACCTGACTCTGTAGCAGCCCGTCAAGCTCATCTCTGTAGACTCTAACATAGGCATGTGTCATCTCTCTCAGGTAACCCTCATTCCACCTGCAACTAACGCTCAAACCATCAAGCTCACTGAAAGGGTACAATGTAGGTTGGCCAACATGTACATGCTCACGACCAAACCAAATAAAAGTGGACATCCTACCATGTTGATCCACTTTGGCCTAGTTGCCTCATCAACTCCTCATAAGTGTGTTAACACAGATGCTCCAATGGAGTACCTGCTGAACAGACTCAAATCATCCAGCAGTGGTATCAGATATGTCGTAACGGACATCTCGCAAAAAAGAATATAGTGAACAATATGTATGCTCTAAGGTGCGAAACTCAAAGATCGGTAGATCAAATATGAATCCCTATAAAATGTCCACCATACTAACGAAGGTAAGCGGTGTCCTTGCGCACGCCATGCAAATGTGGATGTAACATATATGTGTAGATCGTATACCACATCGGGCTCGATGTCTCCATCGCTCATCGCAACAATCGCCAAGATAGCCATCTCCCCTCACCAATCATCAGGTCCTATAATAGCCAATCCACTCTAATCATAGCCACGCCGCATCCATTGTCATCTCACCAACGCAAAATGAAATATGTTCGCTCATGGTGACTGCTCAACTAAGGCGTAGCGTGTGGTGATCAAGCCTGATATATTGCAGCTGTGAAACACAGTCTAACCCAGCATTGTGCAGTCCATCCATAAATCTGGGGCAATTTATCGACCACTCCCTGAACATCAGTAGGTGCGACGCTGCCTCAAGAACTGTCGCCTGCACAATGAAAATTGATGATTTCATGAAAATGGCAGTTAGAGTATGATATCTTTGATAAATAATAAAACTTACTAGATGGTGCACCGTTCCGCCACACAACAATGCGATGTGGGTGTACCTCTCATGGAGTGGCCGAATCTATGGGAGGCTCATCTGCTGTACACCGACGTCGATGCTCCTCCTTCCTCAGATGCCATTTCACCTGTCTACCAAACAACCTTTGAAAGTGCAAGTCAATAGGAAAAAACATTAGCCAGCAGACGTACAGTATAACCATGGGGATAGTAACATAAAACAACATGAGTAATCACAATCTACAAGAGGAAAAGAAACAAAAGCAACGAAGAACATCAATGAACATGAGGTAAAAAACAAGAAGAACATTTACTACTAACATTAAGCAATGCACATGAGTAATCTACAAGAGGAAAAAAGTAGCACTTAACAATGAACATTTACTACTAACATTAAGCAACAAAGAAACAATACAAGGAAAATAACAATCTAAGCATACAACCTGGAAGAAATATACGGAAAACTAAGTGTAGAAAAATAGTCATAAGATAAAAATAGTCATAAAACCACTTCTTACCAACCAAGTAAATCCATTTCTACACTACCAATAATTTAGAGTAAAATACAACAGAATTACCATGCATAAATAACACCTTCATCACAACATGAATAAAAGAAAACCTTAACATGTTCATCCAAGAAGACTTATGCGAAGGAACAGTCATAAGAAAAAACATTCAAGGCATACAAGTACACAAGAAAATCACAGTCTAACGCAACCACACTAAGTCCTACGTAGATGATTCTGTGGACAAGTAGTTCTGTTATGCCCAACATTTTTGCATAGTTCATATTATGTTACTTCACCGCATATTCTCATCCATTGTGTATATACCTGTGGTCGGCCCGCCATTCGCTTTTAACATTCGGTGGCGCTAATTCAATCAGGTCACGACCCAATAAATACGATGGCCAGTCAATGCAATCGGGAATGTCATGAAATTGAGCTTCATATGCGTGTACCGCAGAGTGAAGAGACGCATCTGAATGAATTAGATGGCGCCCCAACACAAAGAATGACATGCGCATGGAATGTGAAGTAACTGGTCGCACATGTAGAACTACAACAATCTTGTTCTTGTAATTCAACGTTAAATAACATTGAGGATATAACAAACACCTGAAATTCATTTAAATTTATTCTTGTGAGATCCGGGCATCTCCTAGCTTCACGCTCATTTTGTTGCAACTGAGCCTTGACACGTGGTGCAAATATCGAATCATTCTACTTGGTCAGATCAGTAGCTATCTCTAGGCGTTTGGTAAGTACTGATACAAGATTGTTATAAATTGATGTAATTAGTGCTTGTATCAGCAACCCACGTGCCATCTTGAGCACACTGTTGAAACACTCTGATGCGTTAGTGATCATTGTGCCATATTGATATCTGCCATCATTACTCAAGGATCACTTCTCCACATCTCTTGCAAGCGAGCTCTCACTTTGATATTCCTTATGTCTATAATGTAATGAGTGAAAAATGCCGTTGTATTACCCGCCATATACATCTTCTACACACAAACTCAAAAATTTCATAGTTCTGATGCCTTCTTAAAATTCTCCGAGATGGCATATAAGGATGTTTTGCCCAAGGAAAAATTGGCATCACGCATACTAAGCGAATTCGAGATAATGCATAAATCGAGTACATATAAGCGGAATCAAGTCCTGTAATGTCCTAATAAACAAACTGCAAGACTCATTGCACTCTGCTTCAACTATTGCAAATGCCAGAGGATACAAGCCATTATTTACATCAATACCAACTGCAGTAAGAAGAGTGCCTCTGTATTTTTCCCAGAAGAAATGTACCATCAAGACTTAGGACTGGTCTGCAAAATTTTCAACCGACTATAGTTGGCCCAAATGATCGAATATAAAAAATGGCCATTCACTTGATAATCATAATCGTTGCATAACCGCATACATACAATAGCATGAAGTGATACGGTATGACTCTTCCAACTGCCAAAAATAACATGTATAACCTTTCTACGTAATCCCAAGATTTCATGTATACACCATAATGTTAAATTTTGATATAATCACCAATAATCTCCTTGGTTTCAAGTCCAACCCATCTAATGATAGTTGGATGTTTAATAAACTATGAGGTGCTATGTCCGATACAATATCAATGAGAACATATGTGTGAGTCTCATACTAGAAATCCTCCATGCACCATCAGCCTCTTGCTCAGAGCATGTAGATCCATAAACATGGCATAATGGAATGTTATGGATGCAAAGTATAGTGAATCTCTCTTGTTAGAGTCACATGTTACATATTCCATTGTTTGTTATGGACCAACCTTGAATAGTAAATTTAAGGTGCCTTTTTTTCATGGAAACACATCCCTTTATTTAAGTTTGCTGGAATGAAATTCTCTTCTAGGAAAATAGAATGTTAGCCATCAAAGTTTCATCCCATTTTGTGTCAATATGTTGAATGTAATGGTATGAACATGTGCTCTTCAAGATTGATTATTTTATTAAATCTCTTAGCAAATGACCGTTCCCACCATTTGGACATTGTTGTTCTCCAATGTCACCTTCACTATCATCTGTGTCAAAACTCACATGCGCTAGACATTGTTTCATATCTCTCATCTTCGTAAAGGTGCAACAACGCCATGATATTCATCCATACTATTCGATAAGATGAATATGAATAGGAGATGCGATACATCTATATCATGTATGCATTTAAATGCGGTATAAGACTAAATAAAAAAATATTAATTAGATAATCACTTCGAGGTACTTACAAAAAATGGAAGATCGTGTGATATGGTTATTGGTAGTTGTTTTGGACCTTCAATTGGATGAAATAATTATGAACTACTATCATCCTCGCTTTCAACTCAATGTACACAACTACAGTTGTATACTTGTTTATTAATGACTAACTCACATACTTTCATCATTTAATAGTGTAGCAAACCGGCACCAATGAAAAATCTACATAGAGATTAATCCTAAACCGTCGAATCAACTTTAGTGACCTCATGATTCGATTCTATGCGCTAAAATCACGACGTGAAAGCTTGTATCATTTTTCCACCGATATAAAGAAATGCCACTAACACTTAGTTGGTCACCGTAATATATACTACATACGTGTTAAACTCATATTTGAATCAAATATATGTATCAGTGAATGCTAATAACACACCGGTTAAATAAATTAGATTCATATAAGAATTGCTTAGAACATAATAATTAGTTATTTACACTATAGAAATATAACTATTTTGGACAATCCATTGGAAATTATCAATCAAATATTCAATGACTTTTTAGTGACAAATTTTCTAGTGAAAATTTGCAAAATAATAACACGACCCCATTTACTATTAGATTTGAAGGTGAATTTTCATCAAAAAAGCCATCCCAAACTACTATTACTTAGTACAAATTAGATGACCTTAAGCTTCATTTTTTCCTTCGAGTTTTTTACTTTTGTGACAAAGACAAGGATTCCCAATACAAATCTCCATGATAATGTGCTATTTTCAAAATTAAATAAAAGAGTTCCAAAAAATACCTAAAATCCACTTTACATTTGCTAAATCAAACATAAACCTACCTATTCACATAACATATGATAACACACAAAAAATCAACATCATATTTGCATATTTTTCATTTTACAAAAGAGATCAAAAATCACAAACCTAAAATACCTAAATTCCACATTACATTAGCTAAATCAATCAAACTAGCTAATCATATAATAATTAACTAATAACAATAACAAAAAAATCAACATCATATTTGCATATTTTCATTTTACAAAAAAAATAAAAAAAATATCTAAAATACCTAAATTCACATTACATTAGCTAAATCAACCATAAAACTACCTAATCATATATACAATAACTAATAACATCATAACACAATAAAAAATAAAATCATTTGTATATTTCTTATTTTACAAAAAAAAAATTAAAAAAATCTCAAAAAATACCTAAAATACGTAAAAAATCACACATGTGCCTAAATCAACCCTAAAACTACCTAATCATATAATACACTAACTAATAACATCATAACACTTACAAAATAAAATCACATTTTGTATATTTCTCATTTTACAAAAAAAAACCTAAAATACCTAAAATCCACATTACATTTGCCTAAAATCAACCCAAAAACTAGTTAATCATAATATACTACAATAACATCATAATAAAAAAATAAAAAATCACATTTGTATTTTCATTTTACAAAAAAAACTCAAAAAAATACCTAAAATACCTAAAATCCATATTACATTTGCCTAAATCAATCTAAACTACTATCACATATAATATACTTGCTAATAATATCATAACACACAAAAAATAAAATCACATTTTTGTATATTTCTTATAAAAAAATAAAAAATACTAAAAAAATACCTAAAATTCACATTATATTTGCCTAAAATCAACCATAAAATTAGCTAATCACATAATATACTACTAATAACATCATAACACAAAATAAAATCACATATTTCATTTTCAAAAAAATCAAAAAAACTCAAAAAATACATAAAATACCTAAAATCCACATTACATTTGCCTAAAATCAACCCTGAAACTAGCTAATCACATAATGTAGTTACTAATAACATCATAACACACAAAAAATAGAACTCACATTTCCATATTTCTCATTTTACAAAAAAAAAAAAACTAAAAAAATACCTAAAATACCTAAAATCCACATTACATTTGCCTAAAATCAACCCAAAACTATTAATCATATAATATACTTACTAATAACATCATAACACAAAAAAATAAAATCACATTTGCATATTTCATTTTAAAAAAAATCAAAAAACTCAAAAAATACCTAAAATACCTAAAATCCATATTACATTTGCCTAAAATCAACCCTAAAACTAGTTAATCACATAATATACTTACTAATAATATCATAACACACAAAAAATAAAAATCACATTTGTATATTTCATTTTACAAAAATAAAAAATAAAAAACTCAAAAAATCCCTAAAATACCTAAAATTCACATTACATTTGCCTAAAATCAACCCTAAAACTAGCTAATCACATAATATACTTACTAATAACATCATAACACAAAAAATAAAAATCACATTTGCATATTTCTCATTTTACAAAAAAAAAAATTAAAAAAAACTCAAAAAATATCTAAAATACCTAAAATCCACATTACATTTGCCTAAAATCAATCATAAAACTAGCTAATCACGTAATATACTTACTAATAACATCATAACACACAAGAAATAAAAATCACATTTACATATTCTTCATTTACAAAAAAAAAACTCAAAAATACCTAAATGATTTGTTGAGGTCATCTGTTTACCTTTTAAGCGCAGGCAAAGATTAGAGATAAATTCCGAGATCGGACACTTCTAATTTTAAAAAAAATACTTTAGGCCAATCACGGTTAAACAGCTAATTATTTTAAATTTTTTTAGTGCCTAATCCGCTAATTAAGATTTTAAAAATTTAGCCATTAAAAATATTTTTTATTTACAACTTTGTTTAATTTTTAGTAGTTGATAGAAATAATTTAATTTTGTACATTTACATCTATGTTTAATTTCCTTTTTTTGCGTACGAAATGCGAAAATCAAACAAATCCTCAAACTACTAAAAGGCCAAACCCCGACCCTCCCAGCCAAACCTCTTCTATTTTCTTCAATGGCTTCCTTTCTTTCTATTCTTTCTCAGAATCACTTACAGGTACTAGCCGATGACTTTCCTTCACTATTAATCCTCATAGCATCTCTGCCATTACATGTCGCCGGACTATATATCAGATGCACCGAGAACGTGCATTTACGTGCCGCCGAGCATTACCCCGCCATCTCCAGATAAGCCTCCTCGATCTTACATTCTGGTGGTACCTATCAAATCTCACCGACTATGCTGGCGGCGAAATATTCTGGCGTTTCTCTTACTGTTTTTTTTTTTTTATTCTGGCATTATCTGTTCTACTTGGTTGTTGGATTGAGGGATATTTTATTTGAATCACAGTCCAGATAACTCTTCTTTCTTCTCTTTCTGCATGCGGTTATCACTGTTATTTTTGCTGAATTTTGTAGTTGGAATTTAAGAATTTTAGCAATCAGATTTTGTTAAATTTATAGTTTACGAATGTTACTCATAAATAATATTTTTTAAATGTTTATATTAAAAAAAAATCTTTTTTGAATTATTTGGCTCAGTCAAACTAACACATACATGAAGAGTTAAATAGACTGTTTTGTACATTGCTAAGGATGCAATTTCCATAAGCTCAAAAATTCTATATTAATATAATATTATTTATTTATACATTGTACATATTATATAGTATATTTAAAAATTTTGTATTCTATTCTAACTAAAATATTAATGAATATAATTTCTTAGAGTTTTTTTTTTTCATTTGTAATTGAGAAATTTTAAAATAGACTTCCATTTTATATCAAGTAAAATTAAAAAATATATATCAATAAGATAATATGATGGATGCCACTCAAATCATTGTCAATTGAAAAGTACAATTAATATGGGACTATCAAATTGCTAATCTTGCAAGAATTTGGTACCTTAGAGCATAATTTGAGCATTATAAGGCACTAACAATACTTGTGTGATTTTGAGTTTAAGGTTAGGATTGTTATTAATCCAATTAATCATAAAAAGATTTAAATGTGATAATTATGCTACCGTGTAGCGATTCATCACTCACATATTTGCAGATTTTATTAGCCTTAAAGACACATCTCTTTTTGTTACTTCTAATTTCATCTATGAAAAAAATATATAATAAATTATATGGGATTTACATACATACACTCTAAATCATCTATATTACATATTTAACACTCAAATATCAAATATTACGAAAACAACACTTAAAATATCATAATAACACTTTTTCTATTAAATTTTAAACCCCCGTCGCTAACCCTGGTGAAGGATGTTTGTATTTAGAAATAATGTATGCTCAGGAGGAAAGAATATTACGTATGTTTGATTTATCAGATAACATCAAATCAAACAAAGATTTATTTTATGTTAAAATATTTGACAAATTCAATACTACACTTGATATTTTTCTTACGGAGAGGCAACCTATGCGAGCCTTTTCTCAACTTTGTCCCAACTAATGATTTTATAATAAGTGGCTATCCATAATAATGTATACTATTCATGAACACTAGGAAGCAAGAAGATGACAGCAGAATCCCATAAGATATGATTAATTCTCACAACTTAAAATCATCCTCTAAATCCCTTTTAATATATTTTTTGGAAATCAAATTTTTTCAGAGATAAATGAACATATATAAATCCTTATCTCATAGCCAAATAATTAGCCTTACGGACAGAGAAAAAATTGATGAAAGAAACTTACAGTATAAATAAACATCAGAAATTTAAAACTCTTTATGTTTTCTAATAAAAGATGTTTCATGAGTTAATTTCAATATTGCAAGATCCTCACATAAGATCTTAAGTGCTTATGAATTCTTTAGGTTCTCCTCCAGGACTTGTTTGCTTCCCTTATTGCAGTCATCCTGCTCTTTCATTGGCTCATTTAGTAGCAACCATGTTGAATCCCTTTCAGCTAGTTGGCATAAATCCCTCTATGCTGCATCTGTGAACTCCAGAGCCCATCCCTATGGCTCTTCCTACACTGTCAGCTACATCAGAGTCTTGAAGTTCTTCCTCTAGGAGCTCCTCCAATCCTCCAAGTGGGGATCTCTACTCTTCATCCCTAAATACTTTCTGATTAGAACTCCTCTATGATTTCTCCAGTGAGAAGTTAAGCTTTAATTTCGCATCTTTCTATTTATGTTTAAATTCCTTTTTTTTTGTTGCTGTAATTTCTGTATACGAAATAAAGTCGCGATTTTTTAAGTTCCCTCGCAGCCAGACCTCTCTCCATCTGATTTTCTCTTAATGACTTCCTCTTCTATTCTTCCTTTTGTAATCTGGGCACTAGATGACCTTCCCACAGAGTGCCTATTGATCCCCTGCACTCCACCTCTGCCGCCGACTTACACGCCAGACTGCGTGTCATATACACCACCTAGAACAATTACTACCAGCCGCCGACTAATCCGTATTACTACCCTTGCCGCTTACAATTCCGTACGTGACCCAAAGTCTCCTGATCGAATGGTACCCTGGTTCCTGGGTACAGCCGTAACCAGTCACCTTCGTCACCAGTGTCGGCAATATTTTCTGGCGTTCTTCTCTGCTTTGATTTTGGTATTATCTGCCCTACTTCTTGTTAGAGAGAGAGAGAGAGAGAGAGAGAGAGAAGAGACCAATTTATTTGAATCACAGT
The DNA here is from genome assembly GCA_021442155.1 of Cymbidium sinense. NCBI lineage: Eukaryota > Viridiplantae > Streptophyta > Magnoliopsida > Asparagales > Orchidaceae > Cymbidium > Cymbidium sinense. The sequence goes on along the minus strand of CM038220.1, from coordinate 24,437,302 downwards.
CAATATTACTCTCGTTTCTTCTTTGCATGAGGTTATTACTTATTAGTGTTTTTTTTTTGTTTAAGCTTGTTGGAGGAATGCAAGGAAAGTTTGGCAAGCAGTTTTGTTAAAATTATTTACATATGTTACGTTCGTTTCTTGTTGTTAATGCTTAAATTTTGATATATCTATATATTTATATATATATATATATATATATATATATATATATATATATATAAAAGGACGGATTTATGTATTCTAAAAAATTTCTTTTATTTTTTTATTTTTATCCTAAAATATAAATTTCACTCTCTTGAAAATTAAATTAGTTCTGCATATATATATATATATATATATATATATATATATATATATATATATATATATATAATATATATAAAAAATATATGCAAATTTAAACTTTAGATCTCTCCATTAAAATCAAAATTTTCTATCACTAACCTAAAGTATAATGCACAAATTTAGCTATATATACTCACAAAGAATATTTTTTATATGTTTATATATAAAAAAAAACATTTTGAATTATTTAGCTGGGTAAAACAAACACCTACATAATTAGTTAAAGAGACTGTATCCGTACATTGCGGCAGATGCAATTTTCATAAAAGTTTTTAAATTTATTTTAAATTAATAAAATATTATTTATTTATATATTTTACATATTTTAAAGTATATTTGAAAAATGAACTCTATTCTAACTAAAATATTAATGAATATATTAGGTATTTTACCTAATGCATTTTAATATTTTGAATTTGAATTTTTTTTTCAAATAGACTAATATTTTATATCAGGTAAAATTAATATTTATATATATATATATATATATATATATATATATATATATATATATATATATATATATATATATATATATATATATATATATATATATATATTAGAACCCCATATAGGAGAATTTTATTGCTCATAAGAAAAGATTACAAGATTCTTAAAGAAGAGGTTAAACTCTGAGTCTACCGCTCAAAGAGCTACAATTAACCTAAAGAGTAAAACCCAAATCTAAATACAAAACTCACATAATAAAAGCAAATATACTACCCAAATACAGAAAAAACCTAGGCCCCCACCATATGTCCGCCAACGTTCAAATGGGAGGAATAGAAGAGATTTTGCATCACAAGGAAAAAGTTTGCTAGAACCCGCATTAAGAGAAAAGAAACCTGCAAACAAACTTGAGTGCCAGATACTGGGAAACCATAAGACAGAGAAAACAGGGTGCAACAAATAATCCATATTAGTTGGGTCGCCATACATATGCATCTCGATGGGTACCACACATATGCTACCATCCAAATCGAGAGAGTAATTTGCCACCCATTAGAAAACAAACCGAGACTACCGTATCAAGGAAAATTATATAGCTCAACAATGATATGACCACTAAACATAAAATTATTAATTTCCAGAATGGAGTCAAAATCACCTTCCTTTCAGAGCCACCGATTATAATTAGATTTAAGAGAGCATAGCATATTGAGAAGAAAGGCGGGAAACATAAATAGCTCATTTTTCTGATAAAATGAATCATACAGCAAGCAGCCTCAAAATCCCAATCCAAAGGGAAACATATACATCACCAAAGAGCCATATAAATTCAACCTCTATCAATAAATAACCCAGAATCCACGGGATCCATGAGCATAACCAAAAATGTCAATAAAATAAACAAAAGGCAAGCATTTTTTAAAATAATTCCTCGAGCAACCTCAAATTCCCACTCCAAAGGAAAACATATACAGAACGAAAGAGGCTTATAAATCCAACCTCTATCAATAAAAAACCCCACCAATCCACCCAAGATCCAGATAAGCATAACCCGAGATACATAAAATGAAACGAAAGGCAAAAGCAATCACTTAAACTCAGCGGAGGAACCATCCCATTCTCGCATAGAGTAATGCAACAACCACAACATCATCAGTAAGAAAATGAAAGAAAGCCACCAATATTTCAAACGATGGGAGGGAACTTACGAGAAAACACAACAAATCACCATAGCAAAATGTATTAAACTTTTTCCCAGACAAGGTAAACTAATACCATGATATTCTAGGCTAAGACGGAAAAAAGCGTTAGTCCTATCTCTAAAGGAGCTTTAGGAAATACTCCTAACATGCAAAGGCCAATTTAATACAAGCAAGAAACACAAAGCATGATAAAATTTCCATCCCCAACCATCTATAAGTTCCTAATAAACATTCACGAAAAAGCCCTCAACACCAATGAAAATCTGAAAGTGAATACAACCATAAATCTAAATAGAGATGGAAAACCTCCTCCAATAAGAAAGGTAGCAAGATACAAACATAACAAATTTTCATATAACATAAGGTAAACTTGTTTTATCTAACTTAACAAACCCCCATAATAAAGGGGGAATATTATCATAAAAAATATATTTACCATAGAGGACATTGCACCCAAATTGGCCAGAAAATTTGCACAAGAATTCCCTTCTCAATAAATATGAGAGATATGACAATCAAGAGAAGTAAGAAGCCTTCTTGTATGATTAAGAGTATTGTAGACTTCGGCATTACCATGAGCTCTGGAGTTTAATAGATTTAAAAACAGGAGAGCATCAATTTCAAACCAGATTTTATTAAAGCCTTTTTGAATGCATAGTAATATCCCATAGTATAGGCCATAAAGTTTAGCAAAAAGAATATAACAGGGTCTTAAAGGAAGGAATATGGCGGCAATCGCCATTACCTCTAAAATATCTTAGATACCCACAACCAAAAGAACCCATTAGCAGAACCATCATTATTAACCTTAATAGTATGATTTTGAGGTTTAGTCCAATAAATAGTCTTCAGATATAATCAAATTCGGTGGTAGAAATCCCAAAGCATAGCTAGGCGCTTAACATCTTTGAAACTTCGATGGATGAAGAAGTTTAGCTTTGTAAAGGGAGGTAATTTTACCTTTAGTTTTAGCAATGATGCGGTGAAAATTTATGAAAATATCATTATCTTTAGCATCATTTCTTTCCATCCAGATGTACCACAATAAAGTAATAGTCAGAACACATTTGACATGACCTTTCGGGGCATAGGATAGCAAGTTATTTAATAGGCGTACAATAGAAATGGTTCCATCAAATAGCAAAGTATTCAATAGACTATCATACCAGTGCCAAACTTTAGCTGCAATGGGGTCATTAACAAAGACATGATCCAGAGTTTCTATGTGAAAGCAACATTGACACTTAGAAGGAAGATGAAAATCTTTTTTTTGGAGAATGACATCTACAGGAATATAATGTTTAAGAATATACCATGTGAGAACCGAAAAGGAAGCAGGAATAGCGTTACTCCAAATTTTGGAAAATATTAGAGAGTCTTGATTGTTAAATCTAATAGCTTGCCACATGTCCTTAAAAACAAAATCTTCAGTGGCTGAATTGTTGAAGAGAATTTGATCCGTTTGACTAGAAGTAGGGGTGATATTCAAGATTTTGTTGAGGATAAAATTAGGGACATAGGAGCCTAAATGATATATACTCCAAGAATTATGAGTAATTAAATAACTAACTTTGAACCTATTGATAGAATGGGTGTTGAGTAAGGTGTCAATAGAGCCCGCACCCAGCCAATTATCTTGCCAAAAAAGGATGAACCGGAATTCACACCCCAAGAGATAAGCTCTTCAATAGCCCACTTGATGTTATAGAGTCTTTTCCACACAGGGGAGTCTCCCATTTTGAAACTGCAAATTAGGGGGTGATTACCCTTACAATATTTAGCAAGGATAAATTTAGACCATAACATGTGATTACTTCTAAGGTTCTACCACATTTTATAATAAAAATATATAATGTAATCTTGTAAGGTTTTACAACCTAGACCACCTTCATTCAAAGGACCATAACAGTTGTATTAGCTTGCCCAGTGCATTTTTTTAGATGATGAAGTAGAGCCCCAAAAGAATTTATTGAACAGCCGATTAATCTTATTAATGATAGAATTGGTAGAGACAATAGTGGAAAGCAGATAGAAGGGTAATGAGCAGAGTATACTTTTAATGAGGACCAATCTGGCTCCAAAAGAAAGAAGATGGAACTCCCAGGAGGAGATTTTTTTATAGATTTTTTGAATTACTTCATCAAAAAGGAAAGATCTTTTAGTACCACGATATAAAGGAGTGCCCAGATATTTAATAGGGAGAATATAATGGACAAAGCCCATGATATTTTTAATATTATTAATCCTAGGAATAAGGATCAATTACTAGCAATGAAGCCACTTTTGTTGATTAATTATTAAGCCACTCTCCTTCCAAAATGAATAAGAAACTTATACAATTTCTTAATGCGGGTAGGCGCATTGAAGATAATGAAATCATCCACAAAACAAAGGTGAGAGATAGGAAAACCACCCCTAGTCTTATAGCACATGTTAGGCATTTTGAGAAACATAAGTTCAAGATTCCGAGAAAGATATTCCACTGCAATAATGAAGAGGGCCGGAGAAAGGGAGTCCCCCTGCCTGATATCATGTGATGAAGAAAAGAAGCCATGAATCTTGCCATTAATAAGTAAAGAAAATCCAGAGTTTTCAATATCATTCTTGATTAAAGTAATGAAAGAGTTGGAAAAGCCGAATAGAGATAAAATTTTGTAGAGGAAAGTCCAACCAATATTATCATAGGCTTTAGATATGTCCAACTTAAAAACATGATCCCCACAGTGACCTTTTGTGTTTAGATCATGGATAATTTCTTGGGCCAATAATACATTATCAGAGATAGAATAACCTTTGACAAAGCTAGTTTGATTAGGAGAAATTATTTTAGGAAGTAAAATACCTAATCTATTAGCTGGATCTTCGAGCAAAACTTATTAAAAAGTACAAAGACTTATGGGTCTAAACTGATTCCAAAGTTTGGGGTTTTTGATTTTAGGAATTAGAACAATGGAAGTACTGTAAAAGAATTTGGGGAGGGTGTTCCCTCTAAAAAATTCTAGAACTGCTTTAACCACATCATCTTTGACAATATTCCAACCTTTTTGAAAGAAAAGTGGAGTGAATCCATCAGGGCCAGCCACAGAATCTATATTCATACTCTGAATGGTAGATAAAATTTCTACTTCAGAGGGTAAGGATGTAAGCATTGTGTTATCATCTTCGGTGATGATTTTGGGGATCACCTTAGGACATGCTAATTCCTCATAATTCATATTATTATTAAGCATGTTATTGAAGTAAGAAACAGCCGAATCAACAAGTTTCATTTCATCAGAAATCCAACTATTATCAGAATTTTTTATTTTCTTAATGCAGTTTAAGGACTTATTCTTATTGAATAGAGTATGAAAATATTTGGTGTTCCTATCTCCCTCCCATAGTTTTTTATCAGAAGCCTTTTGCCTCCAGTAAGTTTCCTCCATGTCTTGATAGCTTGTTAATTTATCTTTAGCTTGATTTAATAAAATAGTTTTAGAGGTATCCAAGATAACCTCTTCCTCTAACGATATGATCTCTTGTTCTAATTCTTTTATGTTAGTGAAAAGGTTTTTGAAGCAATTTTTGTTCCACCATTTGGGCAATTGTTTAAGCCTTTTTAATTTCAGCCATAATCTCTTCATCCCCAAAATAGAATCATCAAGATAAAGAGGGTCTCCCTAATTAGTAGCCACCACCTCCGCAAATCTAGTATCCGTAAGCCACATATTTTGAAAATGAAAAGGAGTACAAAAGGAGGGGGACTCCGTATTAACCTTAACAAAAATAAGCAAAGGAGAATGATCAGATAGGGTTTTACTGAGATGTTCAACCGAGGTAGTTGGAAAGGAGTTGATCCATAGATCATTAAACATAATCCTATCCAATCTTTGCCACATTGTGTGGTTGTTCCAAGTGTATTGGGAGCCAAAACCCGTGATCTGGGGCAATCAAGGGCTATATTATTAAATTCTCCATAGATAAAAGGTTGGGAGGATTTCCACCCCTTCGAGGAAGAGATAATATTAAAATCCCCACAAACTAGGAGCATTAACCGAGGTCGAGAAATTAACTAGATCTTCCCAAAGGTCTCTTCTACCATACCTATTGCAGGATGCATAGACAAAAGATCCAAAGCAGGATCAATTGCCAAAGGAGATTTTAGCATTCACGACATGGTGAAGGTCCTGAATAATATGGAATGCAAAAGGATTTTTTCAAAAGATCCAGATTTTATTACTCGAGTTCGCAAAAAAAAACTACTAAAACCAATCATTCTAGCAATAGATTGGATGTTAGAAGGAAGGATAAAGGGTTCCAAAATTGCCAGAAAAGATATGTTATGAATGCAAACTAAGTTGCTGAGTCTATTACAAACAGAGAGGGAGCCTATCCCTCTCGCATTCCAAATCAAGAAAGAGACCATTACTTGGGGCGAGATGAGCCAGATCTAGTAAATCTGGCAAAGTTAGTAGATCTAGATTTATATGATTTGTTTATCATTTTTTGAGACAATGCGAAAATCATTTTCCAAACCAATAGCCTCCCCATCAGATAATGAAATTCCAATTAATTGTTTATTGCCTGTAGATGCCTGAAGGTTAATGGTCAATTCTCCTTCTTCCAACTCATTGTTCATAACCCGATGCATCTTAGGTTTTAGATTTTGATCCATGTTAGAAGAAGAATTAAAGGATGGGTTAGAATGTGGCAAAATACAAACCCCTAAATCTGGGGTGGAAGTTATCTCTAAATATTGCACCTCCTCCAACCCCACCTTATCATTCTAATGATCTTTAGCTATTGGAGATGAAATAATAAGAATATTAGCATTATTCAGAGAATCAGTAACAAGAGGAGATCCCTGGAATTGAAGCATTAATATCAATATTTTGGTTTTGTAACTTGGATCCAACATGAAGAAACGATCCTTCGAGTTGTGTCTACTGGGATTGCTCACCATATTGACCGAATTGGTTATGCATAAGAATTTGGGGCTCATTTTTATCAGGTATTGGGGTAGTAATATTAGTAGCCATATTCTGTGATGTTTCATTCAAAGTGGCCTTAGTGACAAAAAGTAGATTTGGAGACCATAGAATTCTTCTTTAAATGCAGATGAGCTACAAAACAATCAACAAAACCATGTCCAATTTTGCAATGTGAGCAAAATATAGGAAAATTTTAAATTCTACTTTTGTAAATATCCATATTTTTTCATCCAAGCCAAATTTCTTAGGATATTTTTTAGTAATATCCACTTTCACAAGATCACAAGCAACATAAGGTCTAGAGCTAGAGGCGGTAGCTTGGTCCAATTGGAGAGGTCGAACGAAAAGGCCAGCCACTGCGTAGAGAAATTCGGGGTTAAAGAAGTGCACACGAAGGTTAGGGATAGACAACCAAACTGGAATAATAGGAGATTCCTCTTTAATGTTGAAAAAGGGAGTCCATTTCAATAAATGCATTTGACAGTTAAAAACATAATAAGAACGTCTTGCAAAAACACGAGAGTAGTCCAGATCGTTAGGTAATTGAATCAAAACATGCTGAGAATCAATCAAACCCACTAAAAAAACTCCTGACAGTTTCAACGAATGAAAAAAAACATCGGATATTCTCCATAGACAGACGGCGAAGAGCAAATTTATCAACCAAAGCAAATTCATATGGCTTAGACAATTTTTCCACCACAAAATCAAAACACATAACAGCGGGTACTCTCCGGAATGTAGTAGAAATAAAATCAAAAGACTCACCAGCGTTATTCGCTTTACCAGCAAGTGCATCCCTAAATGATTTAGAAGTTATGGTAGGATTCGTACCATCTTTTCAAGTAGCTTCCTTACCTGACGCAGCCGGACGAGTTAGGGCGGGATTCCCCCATGGGGGAGCCATGGTTGAATCCATGATCAAAAGGAAGGCATACCTAAAACCTGACAGCTCTGTATCGATATCACCAAAGAACCGAAAAAAAAAGAAAAAAAAAATGCCGAGGAGGGACGACGACAATGGTAGGTTAATGGAAAAAGAGTTAGTAAATGAGGGGAAGAAGAAAAACCCCTGGCTCGAGAACGAAAGAAGCTAGACGATCGCCGAAAAAGGGCGGAATGGAAGATCGTCAAAGAGGGATGGCAGCTAGGGTGCTCGGGGGAGACCAGGCGTATGACAAATGAATTTTATATGATATATGCCACTCACATCGTCATCATTCGATAAGTGGCATATGGGACTATCAAATTATTAATCTTGACGAGCAGGAATTGATAAGTTAGAGCATAATATGAGTTTTATTGGGCACTAAGAACAGTTGTTTTATTTTGAGTTTAAGTTTAGGATTGCTATTAGTTAGATTAATCAGAAAAATATTTAAAGGTAGTAATTATAGTAACCTCACTTGTAGATTTTAATATTATTAAGCGATGTCTATCTTTATTAATTCTCATTCCATCTAAAAAAATATGTTTAATTCAAGCATAAAATAAAGTATAATAAATAGTTGCAAGAAGATATAAAAATTCTCTTAAGTACTTGTAGGCTAAGCTTGCTCCCACATCTAGTCTAACTCTATATCAGATGATTATACTTTATTGATCCTTTTTAACTTCCTAGATAAATATAATAAAACAATCATGCCTAGAGAATACTTTGAGAACAGAACTAAGCTCTTTATGGTTGGTATATATTACGAGTGCATCTCATAACCTAAAGTGATAGGAGAAAGGTCTTTAAGATGGTCAAAAGATATGCTCAAAGGTGTCAATCAAACTCAATATCATCTATCTCTAAGTATGATTCACACAAAATATCAAATGAAGATATTAAGGTGACAAGTAGTCTAAGAGCGGGTTTATACCATCTGAAAAAGTTGATGCTAACTCTTGATGACATGGACAATAAGATAGAGCGCCTATTTTCAGATGATGGCCTAGCGGATTATCACCATAGTTTGGCCATAATTGTCACCTGCAATGTTTGTCGATAATATTCTTCTGATTCAAAGGAAGGTAATTAATACATATTCCTTGTGTTGTACCAATATCTTGAAGTGTGATCATTAATACTTTTGTGAAAATATTTTTGTTTGTGATGATGTTTGTCATGTGTTTGATCTGTTGATTTGATTTGAAAATGTGATCCTTACTTAACAAATTTAGGTATACTAAGTAAGACCCAAATGTGTTTGATATTTTGTTTTGATTTGAAAATGAAACCCTTACTTAAAAAAATTTGGATATGTTAAGTAGGGCTAAGTGTGTTTGGTATTTTTATTTTGTTTTGATTTGAAAAAAACTCTTATTTAACAAATTTGGGTATGTTAAATAGAGTTTAATTTATTTTTATGTGTTGTTTGATGGTGAAATTCTCATTTGATAAATTTGAATATGTCAAATGAAATTCAAATGTATTTTGATTTTCATGATTTTGGAAAAAGAGACTTCTACTTAACAAATGTAGGTATGTTAAATAGAATTCAATTTATTTTGGTTTTGAAAGATGGAACTCTCATTTGATAAATTTGGGTATGTCAAATGGAGTTCAAATATATTTTGATATTTTATAATTTTGAAAAGTGAAATTCTATTTAATAAATATAGGTATGTTAAATAGAATTCAATTTATTTTAATTCTGAAAAAAGGAACTCTCATTTGACAAATTTGGGTATGTTAAATGGAGTTCAAATATATTTTGATATTGTATGATTTTGAAAAGGGGAATTCTATTTAACAAATGTAAGTATGTTAAATAGAATTCAATTTGTTTTAATTTTGAAAAAATGAACTCTCATTTGACAAATTTGGGTATGTCAAATGGTTCAAATATGTTTTGATTTTGTGTGTGATATTGCTTTTGAAAAGAGAGAACTCACTTAACAAATTTGGATATATGTGAAATTCAATGATATATTGATTTTCAATTTTGTTTTGATTTTGAAAATGAAACTCCACTTAACAAATTTAGGTATATTAAGTGCGTGGTTATTTTTTTATTTTTATTTTTGTGAAAAAGGTGTTTGAAATATTTTGAAGAACTCTCATTTAATAAATTTGGGTATGTTAAATGGAGTTGGTTGATTCTATTTTGAAAAATATAAAAAGAGTTTGACAATGCATATTTGATTTTGAAAAGGATCCTCATTTAACAAGTTTAAGTATGTTAAATGAGGTTGATTGTCTTATTATTTGAAAAGAAGTTTGAAAGTTTTATATTTTGTAAACTTTATGTTATTTGAAGTGCATTTCAAAAAATGATTTTATTTTGGAGAAGTGCTTTTAAAATTTTTCCAAAAGACTTTATTTATTTTATTAAAACTTTCTTAAATATGGGATGAACCTTGCCTCACCAAGCTAGTGGTAAAGAGGTTCTAAGTTTAGTCATCTCCTCTCACTGGTCAATTTATTTTTTACCTATTGGGGGACCCAATAGGGGTTTCAAGACCTACATGGAGTAAGGCCCTAAAACCTAAAAGATGTTGGCTAGCTTTGCTTAAGGATGAAATAAGTTAAGTGCCAACGAAAAGAAAGATAGTCTTGAGCTTATATAAAATATAAGTCCACTATCGATGCTTGGAGATAATAATTATTTACTAAAGATGGAGAGGAACTCAAATGAAAAAATCTATGGTATTTATTTTTGGATGTGTGTGTGGGGGGAACGCCATGTAGATCGTTACTGATGTGATTGAGTACAAATTGAGTTATAATGTACAATCTCAAAAAAAAAAGACACCGCCATTCAATGGATCTAATCATCTAATAAAGACTCCTAAGATATGATAGGTCTTCGAATATACTAGAGATTTTTTTCCTACTTTACATGGATGAATAAAGCAAGGTTTATATTAAACTGGGTTCTAAAGCTCCCTATGGAGGCAAGCTTTCATAGTTAATTACATCTTAAGGAAGGTGAATTCCTTAGAATACTCGACAAGTTAAAGTACAATTAGGGTCTCCAAAGATTTCAAAGTTAGGCTATCAAATGATTGACTATATATGAAAAATTAATTGAGATAAGTCAAATGGAGAGACTTATTTTGGAAGCCAAAAGAGATGAGTAGAGATTGCTCATGATACTAGAAAGCCTAGTGAGCATTCCCATATATCCTATGATTGGGCTTTATAATTTTAAAATTGAAGAGAATTATATGTTTTGAGTTGAAATTTTATTAGATAAAACTTATAATCCCAACACAAAGTTGAAAATGCCAATGAGGTGTGGATTTATACTTTTAGCCTGAAGGAAACAACTACCTCAGATCTTAAATCAATGAAGCTTTAGCATGATGCCAAAGCACAGCCTAAATCTAAGTGAAAATGGGCATAAGTTTACCTCCACAAATGTGGATAAACCACTCATTGGCTTACATCTAGAGTGGCCGCCAACTAACCTCCTGATTTTAAAATCATGGTCCGGTCATATGAAATTGCAAGATAGTTATTATTTATTTAGAAAAGAGACTAGTCCTAAACCCACTCCTAAGAGACTAGAGCATGAGTGGTATGAACAATGACTTAATCTAATACAAAATCTTTTCAAATTTTATTTAATTTTTAACACTTCATTTGGATAAAAGCTTTAGGATTTTGATGTCTATATGCATGATGAAATAAAGTTGTTGGCTAAATTAATGAGAATTGGTTGTTCTCCACCACAAAGGATGCCCTCACAGGTCAAGATTCTCATATTGTGCAAGGATGAAGATCGCCCAATTTCAAGGAAGAAATAACATGCATGCATGATGTGAGACATATAAATCATTAAGGGGTTGCTAAATCTTTTAATTATCTTATTTAAGGCCTAGGCTTTATGATGAGGTTATGAGTTGTTAAAATTTAATTATGAGTGATTAGTTAGGGTAGAAAAATTATTTGTATCCTAAGAGCTTAATCGCATCTAGGCCACACATTAAAGCATCAATCATAAGAAACTATGAAAAATATGCCATTTCTAATGCGCAGAATAAACTCGACATCAAATAAATTTATAAAACTAGTGCAAATGAATAAGAGAGGCGGTATGGCCTGCACCTAAAAGAGAAAGCATGGGTAGCCGAGCTCCACCCTTATATAACTCGATAAATGAAAGAATAATTACAATTTTATTAAATGTTATGAGGGTCTTCTTCCTCCTTATCTTCATTCTTTCATTTGATTTGATTTGCTCCATTCTTTAGTTCGGGTGTGCTTGCTTCAAAGGCATCACATGGCCTCCCAAGATAAAGCCTTTTAGCCACTGCTCATCCTAATCTCCCATAACACTAATCCTAATTCATAACATAAAATTATATTAAAAATAGAAAAAGTAAATCTAACTACACTTATAAAATAGAGGTTAGTTAAACACACATATAATCCAAGCACCTATATTTATAATTTGGACTTATTACTCAGTAACCAAGCTCCACATAACTTGGATTATGCTTAGGTTTTAAACAACCTACAAAGAGAGTATTTGTATTTATTTCTAAGCACCCCTTAAGCACAATCCCTTGCATAAAATATGATTAGGCTAATATTAACCTACCATCTAGTCTACGAACCATACACCCTAACATCTAGTCTAAAATAATACATCACAAAATAAAATATACATCATATCATACACCATCCTAACTTAGGACTAGAAGTGGTGAATTAATTCTAATGTGTGTGTTAAGGCTCATGTGGCAAGTCTTACTAAGCATTAAAGTTATATTTTTCTAAGTTTAAAAGAATTTAATTTAACTTAAAGGGTTGCTTTCACTTTAAGTTGTTTAGATTATTTGAGGATTTTAATTTGTGTTTTCTTTTATGTCATGTGATTTGCACTTAGCATCTAAGTGTTATAAAGAGAAAAAAGAGGATTGCCCTCTTTCATCTCTAACTTAAGTCACATTCTAAAGCATGTTAATTTGATTTAGTTCTCTTTAGTGAATGACTTATTAAATATTTTAATTAATCCTAAGTTTAGATTCACTTTAAATAATTCTATTGAATATGAAATGCATCTTAAGATTAATTTGATTGAATTATTATCACATGACACATATCAAATTATTCCTTTCCATCACATGTACCACACATATGATTCAATCCTAAGCATTATCTATACATGCAATACATTTTAGCTCACTTATATGATGAATGCATATGCATGTTTGAATTTTATACTTTTATTGATTGAATTATTTAATATGTGTAAATTTAAAGCTCTAAAAAAATTCTTATACAAAAGTACATAAGAATAAAATTAAACAGGTACGTGCCATTATTAAACCAAGGAAGTAAGGTAATCAAATGACCTCCTTGTGGATACTTAAAGCCTCATGTTCCCAAGATGTCCAGACTATATACCTATTAAAATACAAATCTATGTAAATTTGCATATATGAATATAGAAAAGAAAACTCCAAATTACATGATTAAATGATTCAATCACTTGAGCAATTATGGATGCTTGTATTTTTAATATAAATGTGGGATTCTCATTCTTTAATCACATGTACACACACATATATGAAAACATAAACAAGTACATGCCATTGTTAAACCAGGGAAGGGAGATAATCAAATGACCTCCTTTGGGCTACTTAAAGCGTCATATTCTCGAGATTTCTAGACTATATACTTGTTTATTTAGATACATATGAATTTATAAATAACTAAGAGAATTAAAATCATGCAAAACTTGTATTTTATTTAATTGAATTATTTATGTATATGAATTAAAGCTCTATTTAAATTTTAATGTTAAAATACATAAGAAAGAAATCAAATGGGCACATGCCGTTGTTAACCAGGAAAGTGAGGCAATCAAATGACCTCCTAGGGATACTTAAAGCCTCATTATTCAGGATGTCCCTATACCCATTACCATTCAAAGTTATGTAAATCAACATGTGAATAAAGGAAATAGACTTCACACACTTTAAACTATAAGCACATACATTTTTTATGTATTTATAACTATCATTGCTACACATGTCATCATTCATTGATAAGCTTTTGAAAAATACATTTGGATTTAATAGTGATAATAGCCACACATATATTAAATTAAATCAACACATGCAAGCTTTATATAAAAGAGACTTCATTTAATTTACTTAACTTAAAAAAAAAAAGATATGGGTGCATGAAATTAAATGACATACAATATTTAACATGATTGGAGAGGAATAATCAAATACAAATATGTGATTCATTCAATCAAATTAATTCCTAAGGATAATCATATTAAATAAAATCTTTTAAAGTAAACTAAAGCTTCTTATTAATTTTGATTTTGGATTTTAATTGAAATTAAAGAAGAAAAATGTTTCGCTTTATTACATTCCCATGTTGATAATCTTAGTGTGTTTAAGGAAAAGTGATTAATTTGATTTTATGGATTAATTAAGTTATAATATACATTAAATTCATTAATTAACCCTTTCTTATGTCACCTTAACATAATTATCCAAATATTTGTGAGCCAACATGATATGCAATTGAATTGAAAAGTAAATTAGCAATGGTCCTAAGAAATGAAAAAGCTTAATACAATTAGCTCACAATTAATGGTTAATTAAATTAAGAAATTTAATTAAGTACTCTTATGATTTTCTTACACATGTGAATTATTTAATTTATTTTAGGTTATTAAACACCTAAAGATCTATCCCTCAATTAATTCATATGGGATTTTAGCTACTTTGCTTGAAACTCTATTAAAGATGTAAAGCAGTCTTTAAGGCTTCTCCCCTAAGTGATTATGGTAAAGAAGAATGATTTATCATACTTCTAACCATATCCATAGGGGTCCGATTTCGTCTCTCAGCTACACCATTTTGACTTGGAGTCCCTGACATGGTGTACTGAGGAACGATATTCTAAATATTTGCTAAAGGGCCTAGATGCTTTTCACATCATCCATCATATCATGTAGTATTTACCACGATTTGGGACTTTTATTTTCTTTTCAAGTTGATTTTCAACTTCAACCTTACAAGTTTTGAATACGCCTAGTGATTGTAACTTCTCTTAAATCAAGTATAAGTATCCATAACGAGAATAATCGTCTATGAAAATAATGAAATACTGTTGACCATTCCAAGTAACTATAGAGAATGAACTACAAATATCAGTATGAATTAATTCTAAGACGTTTAAATTTTTATTAGCACCAACTTTCTTGATATTTGTTTGTTTTCTCTTGATACATTATATACATAGTTTATCATTTGCATCAAGATAATCAAGAATTATTTCTAACACAAGTCTTTCAATTATTATGACGTTCCTCTTACTGTTTTTTTTATTCTGGCATTACCGTTCTACTTGGTTGTTGGATTGAGGGATATTTTATTTGAATCACAGTCCAGATAACTCTTCTTTCTTCTCTTTCTGCATGCGGTTATCACTGTATTTTTTTGCTGAATTTTGTTGTAGGAATTTAAGGGAATTTTAGCAATCAGATTTTTGTTAAATTTATAGTTTACGAATGTTACTCATAAATAATATTTTTTAAATGTTTATATTAAAAAAAAATCTTTTTTGAATTATTTGGCTTAGTCAAACTAACACATACATGAAGAGTTAAATAGACTGTTTTGTACATTGCTAAAGATGCAATTTCCATAAGCTCAAAAATTTTATATTAATATAATATTATTTATTTATACATTGCACATATTATATAGTATATTTAAAAATTTTGTATTCTATTCTAACTAAAATATTAATGAATATAATTTCTTAGAGTTTTTTTTTCTTTTGTAATTGAGAAATTTTAAATAGACTTCCATTTTATATCAAGTAAAATTAAAATATATATATCAATAAGATAATATGATGGATGCCACTCAAATCATTGTCAATTGATAAGTACAATTAATATGGGACTATCAAATTGTTAATCTTGCAAGAATTGGTACCTTTGAGCATAATTTGAGCATTATAAGGCACTAACAATACTTGTGTGATTTTGAGTTTAAGGTTAGGATTGTTATTAATCAAATTAATCATAAAAAGATTTAAATGTGATAATTATGCTACCGTGTAGCGATTCATCACTCACATATTTGCAGATTTTATTAGCCTTAAAGACACATCTCTTTTTGTTACTTCTAATTTCATCTATGAAAAAAAATATGATTTCGTTCAAAATATAATAAATTATATGGGATTTACATACATACACTCTAAATCATATATATTACATATTTAACACTCAAATATCAAATATTACGAAAACAACACTTAAAATATCATAATAACACTTTTTCTATTAAATTTTAAACCCCCGTCGCTAACCCTGGTGAAGGATGTTGCTGTCGGTAGAGCTAGAATGTATGCTCAGGGAGGAAAGAATATTACGTGCATGATGTCTGGATGCAATTTTGTATCGGAACATCAAATCAGTCTGTGTATTTATTTTATGTTTTTGAGGATCAGTTGATTGGTGTCAAAATGTATTGGATACACTTGATATTTTTTCTTACGGAGAATCTCCCAACCTATGCGAGCCTTTTCTCAACTTTGTCCCAACTAATGATTTTATAATAAGTGGCTATCCATAATAATGTATACTATTCATGAACACTAGGAAGCAAGAAGATGACAGCAGAATCCCATAAGATATGATTAATTCTCACAACTTAAAATCATCCTCTAAATCCCTTTAATATATTTTTTGGAAATCAAACTTTCTTCTCAGAGATAAATGAACATATATAAATCCTTATCTCATAGCCAAATAATTAGCCTTACGGACAGAGAAAAAATTGATGAAAGAAACTTACAGTATAAATAAACATCAGAAATTTGTTCCAAAAGCTCTTTATGTTTTCTAATAAAAGATGTTTCATGAGTTAATTTCAATATTGCAAGATCCTCACATAAGATCTTAAGTGCTTGCGATGAATTCTTTAGGTTC
This sequence comes from Cymbidium sinense, assembly GCA_021442155.1. Taxonomy (NCBI): domain Eukaryota; kingdom Viridiplantae; phylum Streptophyta; class Magnoliopsida; order Asparagales; family Orchidaceae; genus Cymbidium; species Cymbidium sinense. The sequence continues at coordinate 24,420,430 of CM038220.1, read as the reverse complement.
TCCTCCAGGACTTGCTTGCTTCCCTTATTGCAGTCATCCTGCTCTTTCATTGGCTCTATTTAGTAGCAAATCCATGTTGAATCCCTTTCAGCTAGTTGGCATAAATCCCTCTATGATGCATCTGTGAACTCCAGAGCCCATCCCTATGGCTCTGCCTACACTGTCAGCTACATCAGAGTCTTGAAGTTCTTCCTCCTAGGAGCTCCTCCAATCCTCCAAGTGGGGATCTCTACTCTTCTATCCCTAAATACTTTCTGATTAGAACTCCTCTATGATTTCTCCAGTGAGAAGTTAAGCTTCATTAACAAGGTGTTATTTGTAATCTCATTGTTCAGTTTTGCGAAATATGAACTTAAATTTTTTTAAAATATAAAACTTTCTCACAAATTTTATCATCAATCAAATGAGGGAGTTGATTTAATTTTATGCCCAAAATTTGTTTATTTTTTCAAAATTTTAATTAATTTATTCCTAATAAAGTCAAAATATATTAAATCACGGTTTTCTTAAACCTACTAATATGCCTAAATTTTAAACTGTTAACATCTGAATGATCTCATCTTCTAAATTAAAAACAAAAAGTTTCTTTTAGGAATTCACAGAAATAATTTAATTTCGCATCTTTCTATTTATATTTAAATTCCTTTTTTTTAATTGCTGTAATTTCTGTATACGAAATAAAGTCGCGATTTTTTAAGTTCCCTAATAAGCGAAAATCAAACGAAATCCTAAACTTCTAAACCCCTACCCTCGCAGCCAAAGCTCTCTCCATCTGATTTTCTCTCTTCAATGGCTTCCTCTTCTCTTCTCCTATTTTTCCTCGCTGTAGTCTCTTCGCCGCCGGCACTAGCCAATGACCTTCACACAGAGTGCCTATTGATCCCCTGCACTCCACCTCTGCCGCCGACTTACACGTCGGACTGCGTGTCATATACACCACCTGCTGAGAACATACCGTACTACCAGCCGCCGACTAATCCGTACGGGTACTACCCTTTGCCGCCTACAGTTCCGTACGTGACCCAACCTGCGCCGCCGCCTCCTGATCGAATGGTACCCAGGTTCCCCGGGTACAGCCGTAACTCGTCACCTTCGTCACCAGTGGCGGCAATATTTTCTGGCGTTCTTCTCGCTGCTTTGATTTTGGTATTATCTGTCCTACTTCTTTGTTAGAGAGAGGGCCAATTTATTTGAATCACAGTCGTTTCTTCTCTTTTTGCATGAGGCTATTACTTATTAGTGTTTTTTTTTTTGTTGAATTTTGTTGGAGGAATGCAAGGAAAGTTTGGCAAACAGTTTTTGTTAAATTTATTATTTACATATGCTACGTTCGTTTCTTGTTGTTAATGCTTAAATTTTGATATATATATATATATATATATTAAAGGACGGATAATCATTTATGTATTCTAAAAAGAGATTATTTTTAAAATAGGCTTAGTGTTAATCTTAATTAGATGTTTAGATAAGAAAATTTTTTTTATAAAAAATAATAGTCGTCAAGATAATGGAAGAACAATATACATCATATCGTCCGTCAAGTAGGATTTTATTTTTTATTCTTTTGTAGGTAAGAGAGAGAGAGAGAGAGAGAATGGTCTTTTTTTTTTTTTTGCTTTCGGTAGGAGAGAAGTTTTATTAATTTTTTAAATTAATATAATAATTTAAAATATTTAAAATATATAATTTAAAAATAATTTTATAAAATATTCAATAACTAAATATTTATATATTTAGTTATTAATTTTATATATATATATATATATAATTAATATATAATTTAAAATATTTTTAATTATATATATATAGAAATTTATTTAATAACTTTTTTAATTAATATAATTATTTAAAATATATAATTTTTTATTAATGTTGTATATAATTTAAAATATTTAAATATATAAATAAATAATTTTTAATAAATATAAAATAAATTATATAAATATTTTATAAATTATATAAATAGTAATTATATATATACATATTATATATATATATATAAAATTTATTTTATTTGTGTATTTAAATTATATAAATATTTTTAAATTATATAAATAATTTAAAAATATTTAAAATATAAATAAATAATTAGTTATATATATATATATATTTATTTACTTTAGTTATTTATTTATTTAATTATATATTTATTTATTTAAAATATATAATTAGTTAAATAATAAATAAAAAAAAATTTAAATTATATAAATACTTAGATATTTATATATTTATAAAATATTTAGTTATTTATATATTTATTTATTTATTATATAAAGTAATAAACTATATAAATATTTTATAAATTTTATAAATAAAGTAATTATATATATATATATATATAAATTTATTTGTTATTTTATATTTAAATTATATAAATATTTTTAAGTTATATAAATAATTTAAAATATTTAAATATATAATTTAAAAATAATTTTTTAAAATATTTTAATTATATATATATATATTATTTATTTATTTATATAAGTCTATAATAATAATAATAATAACAAAAATATAAAATATATAAAATATAAAATATAAATTAAATAAATATATATATAAATAACTAAATAAATTTATAAATATAATTATTTTATTTATATAATTTATAAAATATTTATATAATTTATTTCTTTCTTTATTTATTTTTTAAAAATTATTTATTTATATATTTTAAATATTTTTAAATTATATATTAACAACAATTAATAAAAATTATATATTTTAAATAATTATATTAATTAATAAAAAATTATTAAATAAATTTCTAAATTTATATATATAATTAAAAATATTTTAAATTATATATTTAATTATATATATAAATAAATTAATTAATAACTAAATATATAAATATTTAGTTATTAAATATTTTATAAAAAATATTTTTATATTATATATTTTAAATTATTATATTAATTAAAAAATTAATAAAACTCTCTCTCTCTCCTACCGAAAGAAAAAAAAAAAATGCTCCACCCCTCTCTCTCTCTCTCTCTCTCTCTCTCTCTCTATAAAAAGAAAAAAAAAATCCTCCTGATAGTCGTTTGACAACGACTTCACAATTCTCGTCATTATTATACTTTAAAATTTTTAAAAAAAAATTTTTCAAATGCTTAATTAGATTAACACTATTTTAAAATAATCCTTCTAAAATTTCTTTTATTTTTTTATTTTTATCCTAAAATATAAATTTCACTCTCTTGAAAATTAAAATTAGTTCTGCATATATATATATATATATATATATATATTTAAATTAATGATAATTATATATATATATATATATATATATATATATATATATATATATATATATATATATATATAAAATTAAACTTTAGATCTCTCCATTAAAATCAAAATTTTCTATCACTAACCTAAAATATAATGCACAAATTTAGCTATATATATATGCTTGATAATTGAAAATTCTAGTGAAACAAGATCTTGATGTAGCATGTTGATTCCTCATCAAACTTAAAATATCTTTGAACTGATGTCTTAAATCGCAAATAACTCAAACATAGTGTTTATAGTCAATCAGCGTCTACGGCATCGAGTAAGATCTCATAATTCACTTCATTGAGTATTCAAATACACAAATACATTATATGATCAATCATCACATAGATGGAAGAGTGGTTCATGTATTACAAATGGCTCCTCCCTCTAAATTTCCTGGCAAAGAAGGGCAGCAAGAAGAGGAGAAATAAAGATCCTCCGGGCAATACTTATACGGATCAACCACCGCCACTTAACTGTCAACTGCCGCTGCCCCGCATCTCACTCATATACCATTGTTTGTCATCATCACCGACCACATCGTTGGACTTATAAAACTTTGTCATTACTTATCGTCATTGCGTTAATAGTCTTCCCATTGTCATTACATATACTCTCTCCTTCTCTATACATAATCCTTCACATTGTCATTACTATAGTTGTCCCTCTCTCTATACAATTAAGAATCTGGTATCGAAGATCTTGTACTCAAATAGATACATATGGAACCAAAGCTAGTGATTTTCCTCTTTTGGGGTTTTTAAAATTCAGAGTTTTATTGTATCTTTAAATATCAATTGAGACTCAAAAAGTTAGGTGTAAATTTTTTTGCAAAATGCGGTTTTAGCACTCAATATACTCACAAAGAATATTTTTTATATGTTTATATATAAAAAAACATTTTAATTATTTAGCTGTGTAAAATAAACACCTACATGATTAGTTAAAAGACTATATCCATTTACATTCTGATGCAATTTTCATAAAAGTTTTAAATTTATTTTAAATTAATAAAATATTATTTATTTATATATTTTACATATTTTAAAAAATTTGAAAAATTGAACTCTATTCTAACTAAAATATTAATGAATATATTGGATATTTTAACTAATGCATTTTACTATTTTGAATTTTAATTTTTTTTAAAATAGACTTATATTTTATATCAAGTAAAATTAATATATATATATATATATATATATATATATATATATATATATATATATATATATATATATATATATATTAGAATCATATAAGAGAATTTTATTGCTCATAAAAGATTACAAGATCTAAAGAAGAGGTTAAACTAAGTCTCATCAAAGCTACAATCAACCTAAAAGTAAATAAATACAAAACTCACATAATAAAAGCAAATATATTACCCAAATCTGAGAGAAAACCTAGGCACCATATGTGATTGAATGGGAGGAATAGAAGAGATTTTTGCATCACAAGGAAAAAGTCAGTAGACATTAAGAAAAGAAACACGCAAATAAACTTGAATGCCGGTTAGTACCCATAAAAATTAATATCTTGGAAACCATAAGGCAGAGAAAATGGGGTGCAATAAACAATCCACACTAGTTTACGCCATACATATGCATCTCGCCGTACCACACATATGCTACTACCATCCAAATCAGAGGAGTAATTTGCCACCCATTAGAGAAAACAAACATGAGACCAAGATATCCAAAGGAAAATTATATAGCTCAACAACATGATATGACCACTAAATATAAAATTATTAATTTCCACGAATGGAGTCAAAATCACCTTCCTTTCACAGAGCCATCGATTATAATTAGATTTAAGAGAGCATAGCATAACAGATTAAGAAAAAAGAAAGGCGGGAAACATAAACAACTCATTTTTTTGATAAAATAAATCATACAACAAGCAGCCTCAAAATCCCAATCGAAAGGGAAACATATACATCACCAAAGAGCCATATAAATTCAACCTCTATCAATAAATAACCCAGCAATCCCGATCCATTATGAGCATAACCTGAAAATGCCAATAAAAGCGAAACAGAAAGCAAGCATTTTTCAAAAATAATTCCTAGCGACCTCAAATCCCCACTCCAAAGGAAAACATATCTGACCAAAGAGGCTTATAAATCCAACCTCTATCAATAAAAACCCCACCAATCTACCCAAGATCCGATAAGCATAACCCAAACAACCGACAAAATGAAACGTAAAGGCAAAGAGCAATCAACAAATACCTAAACTCTAGGCAGGAACCATCCCATTCTCGCGTAGAGTAACGCAACAACCACAACATCACTGAGTAAGAAAATGATAACAAACTGCCACCAAAATTCAAAATGATAGGAGGGAGCTTACCGTTCCAGGAAAACACAGCCGAAATCACCATAGACGCAAAATGTATTAAACTTTTTCCCGCAGACAAGGTAAACATAATACCATGATATTCCAATCTAAGATGGAAAAAAATAAAGCAGTTAGTCCTATCTCCTAAAGGAGCTTTAGGAAATACTCCTAACAGCTGCAAAGGCCAATTTAATACAAGCAAAGAAACACAAAGCATGATAAAAATTTCCATCCCCAACCATCTATAAGTTCTCCCTAACAACATTCCTGAGAAAAGTCCCTCAACACCAATGAAAATCTGAGTGAATACCAGAACCATAAATCTAAATTGGAGATGGAAAACCTCCTCCAATCAGAAAGGTAGCAAGATACAAACATAACAGCTTACATATTCCTAACATAAGGTAAACCAATTTTATCTAACTTAACAAATCCCCATAATAAAGGGGGAATATTATCATAAAAAATATATTTACCATAGAGGACATTGCACCCAAATTGGCCAGAAAATGCTCACAAGAATTCCCTTCTCGATAAATATGAGAGATATGACAATCAAGAGAAGTAAGAAGCCTTCTGTATGATATAAGTAAACTGCATTACCATGAGCTGAGTTTAATAGATTCGTAAGGTGAGAGCATCAATTTCAAACCAGATTTTATTAAAGCCTTTCAATGCATAGTAATATCCCATAGTATAGGCCATAAAGTTCAAAGAAAAGAACAATGGTCTTAAAGGAATAAAGCAACAATCATCGCATTCTAAAATATCTTAAGATACCCCCACAACCAAAGAACCCATTAGCAATAACCAACAAGATTAACCTTAATAGTATGATTTTGAGGTTTAATCCAATAAATAGTCTTATATAATCAAATTCAAGAGAGAAATCCCAAAGCAGAGAGCTAGCTGCTTAACATCTTTGAAACTCGATGGATGAAGAAGTTTAGCTTTGTAAAGGGAGGTAATTTTACCTTTAGTTTTAGCAATGATGCGGTGAAAATTCATGGAAATCTCATTATGTTTAGCATTATTTCTTTCCATCCAGATGTACTACAATAAAGTAATAACCAAAACACATTTGACATGACCTTTCGGGGTATAGGATAGGAAGTTATTTAATAGGCGTACGATAGAAATATTTCCATAAAATAGCAAAGTATTCAACGGACTATCATACCAGTGCCAAACTTTAGCTGCAATGGGGTCATTAACAAAGACATGATCCATAGTTTCTATGTGAAAGCAACATTGACACTTAGAAGGAAGATGAAAACCTTTTTTTTTTTGAGAATGACATCCACAGAATATAATGTTTAAGAATATACCATGTGAGAACCAAAAAAAGGAATAGCGTTACTCTGATTTTGGAAAATATTGGAGAGTCTTGATTGTTAAATCTAATAGCTTGCCACACGTCCTTAAAAAAAAATCTCCAGTGGCTGAATTGTTGAAGAGAATTTGATCCGGTTGACTAGAAGTAGGGGTGATATTCAGGATTTTGTTGAGGATAAAATTAGGGACATAGGAGCCTAAATGATCTATACCAAAGAATTATGAGTAATGAAATAACTAACTTTGAACCTCTCGATAGAATGGGTGTTGAGAAAGGTGTCAATAGAGCCCGCACCCAGCCAATTATCTTGCCAAAAAAAGGATGAACCGGAATTCACACCCTAAGAAATAAGCTCTTCAATAGCCCACTTAATGTTATAGAGTCTTTTCCACAGGGAGTCTCCCATTTTGAACCGCAAATTAGGGGGTGATTACCCTTACAATATTTAGCAAGGATAAATTTAGGCCATAAGCTGTGATTACTTCTAAGGTTCTACCACATTTTATAGGAAAAATATTTAATGGAATCTTGTAAGATTTTACAACCAAGACCACCTTCATTCAAAGGACCACAAACAGCTTGTACTAGCTTGTGCATTTTTTAGATGATGAAGTAGAGCCCCGTAAGAATTTATTGAACAAATTAATCTTATTAATGATAGAATTGGTAGGGACAATAGTGGAAAGCATAGAAGGATAATGAGAGTATACTTTTAATGAGGACCAACTGCTCTAAAAGAAAGAAGATGGAACTCCTGGGAGGAGATTTTCTTATAAATTTTTAAATTACTTCATCAAAAAGGAAAGATCTTTTAGCACCAATATATAAAGAAGTACCGATATTTAATAGGAAGAATATAATGGACAAAGCCCATGATATTTTAATATTATTAATCCTAGAATAAGGATTGAATTAAGAATGAAGCCACTTTTGTCAGGATTAATTATTAAGCCACTCTCCTTCCCAAAATGAATAAGAAACTTATACAATTTCTTAATATAACGGGTAGACGCATTGCAGAAGATAATGAAATCATCCGCAAAACAAAGGTGAGAGATAGGAAAACCACCCCTAGTCTTATAGCACATGTTAGGCATTTTGAGAAACATAAGTTCAAGATTTCGAGAAATATATTCCACTACAATAATGAAGAGGGCCGGAGAAAGGGAGTCCCCCTGCTTGATATCATGTGATGAAAAAAAGAAGCCATGAATCTTACCATTAATAAGTAAAGAAAATCTAGAGTTTTAAATATCATTCTTGATTAAAGTAATGAAAGAGTTGGAAAAGAATAGAGATAAAATTTTGTAGAGGAAAGTCCAACCAATATTATCATAGCCTTTAGATATGTCCAACTTAAAAACAAGATTCCCACATCGAACTTTTGTGTTTAGATCATGGATAATTTCTTGGGCCAATAATACATTATCAGAGATAGAACGACCTTTGACAAAGCCAGTTTGATTAGGAGAAATTATTTTAGGAAGTAAAATACATAATCTATTAGCTAAGACTTATGGGTCTAAAATGATTCTAAAGTTTGGGGTTTCATGTTAGAATTAGAACAATGGAAGTACAAGTAAAAGAATTTGGGAGGGTGTTCCTCTAAAAAATCTAGAACGCTTTAACCACATCGTTTGACAATATTCTAATATTTTGAAAGAAAAGTGGAGTGAATCCATCGTACCAACAGAATCAGATTCATACTCAAGGGTAGATATAATTTCTACTCGTGAGGGTAAGGATGTAAGCATTGTGTTATCATCTTCGATGATTTTGAGGATCACCTTAGACATGCTAATTCCTAATTCACATTATTATTAAGCATGTTATTGAAGTAAGAAACACCAATCGAAGTTCCTTTCATAAATCCAACTATTATCGAATTTTTGATTTTTTAATGCGCTTTAAGGCCTTATTCTTATTAAATAGAGCATGAAAATATTTGGTGTTCCTATCTCCTCCCATAGTTTTTTAGCGTAAGCCTTTTGCCTCCAAAAGTTTCCTCCATGTCTTGATAGCTTGTTAATTTATCTTTAGCTTGATTTAATAAAATAGTTTTAGACGTATCCAGGATAACCTCTTCCTCTAACGATATGATATCTTGTTCTAATTCTTTTATGTTAGTGAAAAGGTTTTTGAAGTAATTTTTGTTCCACCATTTGAGCAATTGTTTAAGCCTTTTTAATTTCAGCCATAATCTCTTCATCCCCAAAATAGAATCATCGTGATAAAGAGGGTCTCCCCAATTAGTAGCCACCACCTCCGCAAAATCTAGTATCCATAAGCCACATATTTTGAAAATGAAAAGGAGTACAAGGAGGGGACTCCATATTAACCAAAAAAATAAGCAAAAGAGAATGATCGGATAGGGTTCTACTAAGATGTTCAACCGAGGTAGTCGGAAAGGAGTTGATCCATAGATCATTAAACAAAATCCTATCTAGTCTTTGCCACATTCTGTGGTTGTTCCAAGTGTACTGGGAGCCACTGAAACCCTGATCGGTAAAGTGGCAATCATGGGCTATATTATTAAATTTCTCCATAGATAAAAGGTTAGGAGGATTTCCACCCCTTTGTTCCACCGAGGAAGAGATAATATTAAAATCCCCACCCACAAACCAGGGAGCATTAACCGAGGTTGAGAAATTAACCAGATCTTTCTAAAGACCTCTTCTACCATACCTATTGCAGGATGCATAGACAAAAGATCCAAAGCAGGACCAATTGCCAAAGGAGATTTTAGCATTCACGAACTTGTGAAGGTCCTGAATAATATGGAATGCAAAAGGATTTTTTCAAAAGATTCAGATTTTATTACTCGAGTTCGTGAAAAAACTACTAAAACCAATCATTTGAGCAATAGATTGGATGTTAGAAGGAAGGATAAAGGGTTCAAAAATTGCCAGAAAAGAAATGTTATTAATGCGAACTAAGTTGCTGAGTCTATTACGATCAGAGGAGTCTATCCCTCTCGCATTCCAAATCAAGAAAGAGACCATTACTTGGGGAAACATGAGCCAGATCTAGTAAATCTCGCAAAGTTAGGAGATCTAGATTTATATGATTTGTTTCTCTTTTTTGAGACAATGCGAAAATCATTTTCTAAACCAATAGCCTCTCCATCGAGCAATGAAATTCCAATTGTTTATTGCACCAGATGCCTAAAGGTTAATGGTCAATTCTCCTTCTTCAAACTCATTGTTCATAACCTGATGCATCTTAGGTTTTAGATTTTGATTCGTGTTAGAAGAAGAATTAAAGGATGGGTTATAATGTGGCAAAACACAAACCCCTAGATCTGGGGTGAAAGTTATCTCTGAATATTGCACCTCCTCCAACCCCACCTTATCTTTCAAATGATCTTTAGCTCAAGATGAAATAACAAGAATATTAGCATTATTCAGAATCGACAAGGAGGAGATCTAATTGGAATTTGAAGCATTAATATCAATATTTTGGTTTTGTAACTTGGATCCAACATGAGGAACTGATCCTTCAAGAGTTGTGTCTACTAGGGATTGCTCACCATATTCGCTTGGAATTAGGTTATGCATAAGAATTTGGGGCTCATTTTATCGTGTATCATAATATTAGTAGCCATATCCTGTGATGTTTCATTCAAAATGGCCTTAGTGGAAAAAGCAGCTTTGGAGACCATAGAATTCTTCTTTAAATGCGGATGAGCTACAAAACAATCAACAAAATTATGTCCATGAATTTTGCAATGTGAGCAAAATATGGGAAAATTTTCAAATTCTACTTTTTGTAAATATCCATATTTTTCTGATCCAAGCCAAATTTCCTTAGGATATTTTTTAGTAATATCCACTTTTATAAGATCACAAGCAACATAAGGTCTAGAGGTAGCTTGGTCCAATTGGAGAGGTCGACCAAAAGGCCGCCCACGCAGAGAAATTAAAGAAGTGCACACGGTTAGGATAGACAACCAAACTGGAACAATAGGAGATTCCTTAATGTTGAAAAAGGGAGTCCATTTCAATAAACGCATTTGGCGCTTAAAACATAATAAGAACGTCTTGCAAAACATGAGAGTAGTCCAGATTGTTAGCTAATTGAATCAAAATATGTTGAGAATCAATCAAACCCACCAAAAAAACTCCTGACAGTTTCAACGAATGAAAAAAACTTCAGATATTCTCTATAGATGGACGATGAAGAGAAAATTTACCAATCAAAGTAAATTCATATGGCTTAGCCAATTTTTCACCACAAAATCAGAACACATAACGGTACTTTCCGGAATGTAGTAGAAATAAAATCGAAAGACTCACCGGCATTATTCGCTTTACCAGCAAGCACATCCCTAAATCATTTAGAAGTTATGGTAGGATTCGTACCATCTTTTCCGAGCTTACTTGACCCACCAAGTTAGGCGGATTCCCCATGGGGAGCCACGGTTGAATCCATGATCAAAAGGAAGGCATACCAGCGCAAGCACAACGAGCTCTGTATCGATATCAGCCGAAGAGAACTGAGAAAAAAAAAGAAAAAAAAACACCGAGGAGGGACAGCGACAATGGCAGGTTAAAGGAAAAAGAGGAAGTAAATGAGGAGAAGAAGAAAAACCCCTGGCTCGAGAATGAGCGAACCGACGACGAAAAAGGGCGAATGGAAGATCCAAGAGGGACGGCTAGGCACTGGGAGACCAAAGGCGTGACAAATGAATTTTATATGATATATTCCACTCACATCATTCGATAAGGCATATGGGACTATCAAATTATTAATCTTGATTGATAACTTAGAGCATAATATGAGGTTTATTGGGCACTAAGAAATTTGTGTTATTTTGAGTTTAAGTTTAGGATTGCTATTAGTTAAATTAATCATAAAAGATTTAAAGGTAGTAATTATAGTAACCTCACTTGTAGATTTTAATATTATTAAGCCATGTCTATCTTTATTAATTCTCATTCCATAAAAAAAAAATATGTTTAATTCAAGCATAAAATAAAGTATAATAAATAGTTGCAAGAAGATATAAAATTCTCTTAAGTACTTGTAGGCTAAGCTTGCTCCCACATCCAATCTAACTCTATATCAGATGACTATACTTTATTGATCCTTTTTAACTTCCTAGATAAATATAATAAAACAATCATGCCTAGAGAATACTTTGAGAATAGAACTAAGCTCTTTATGGTTGGTATATATTAAGTGCATCTCATAACCTAAAGTGATAGGAGAAAGGTCTTTAAGATTGTCAAAAGATATGCTCAAAGGTGTCAATCAAACTCAATATCATCTATCTCTAAGTATGATTCACACAAAATATCAAATGAAGATATTAAGGTGACAAGTAGTCTAACCGCGGGTTTATACCATCTGAAAAAGTTGATGCTAACTCTGGATGACCTGGACAATAATATAGAGCGCCTATTTTGAGATGATGGCCTAGCGGATTATCACTATAGTTTGGCCATAATTGTCACCTGCAATGTTTGTCGATAATATTCTTCCGATTCAAAGAAAGTTAATTAATACATTCCTCTTGTGTTGTACCAATATCTTGAAGTGTGATCATTAATACTTTTGTGAAAATATTTTTGTTATGATATTTGTCATGTGTTTGATCTATTTGATTTAATTTGAAAATGTGATCCTTACTTAACAAATTTAAGTATACTAAGTAAGATCCAAATGTGTTTGATATTTTGTTTTGATTTGAAAATGAAACCCTTACTTAAAAAATTTGGATATGTTAAGTAATGAGTGTGTTTGGTATTTTTATTTTGTTTTGATTTGAAATGGAAAACTCTTATTTAACAAATTTGGGTATGTTAAATAGAGTTTAATTTATTTTATGTGTTGTTTGATGGTGAAATTCTTATTTGATAAATTTGATATGTCAAATGAAATTCAAATGTATTTTGATTTTCATGATTTTGGAAAAGAGACTTCTACTTAACAAATGTATGTATGTTAAATAGAATTCAATTTATTTTGGTTTTGAAAGATGGAACTCTCATTTGATAAATTTGGGTATGTCAAATGGAGTTCAAATATATTTTAATATTTTATAATTTTGAAAAGGGAAATTCTATTTAATAAATATAGGTATGTTAAATAGAATTCAATTTATTTTAATGAAAAGGAACTCTCATTTGACAAATTTGGGTATGTCAAATGGAGTTCAAATATATTTTGATATTGCATGATTTGGAATTCTATTTAACAAATGTAAGTATGTTAAATAGAATTCAATTTGTTTTAATTTTGAAAAAATAAACTCTCATTTGATAAATTTGGGTATATGTCAAATGGAGTTCAAATATATTTTGATTTTGTCTGTGATATTGCTTTTGAAAAGAGAGAATTCTCACTTAACAAATTTGATATGTTAAGTGAAATTCAATTATATATTGATTTTCAATTTTGTTTTGATTTTGAAAATGGAACTCACTTAACAAATTTAGGTATATTAAGTGTAGGTGGTTATTTTTTATTATTTATTTTTATGAAAAGGTGTTTGAAATATTTTGAAGAACTCTCATTTAATAAATTTGGGTATGTTAAATGGAGTTGATTCTATTTTGAAAAATATAAAAAAGAGTTTGGCAATGCATATTTGATTTTGAAAGGATCCTCATTTAACAAGTTTAAGTATGTTAAATGAGGTTGATTGTCTTATTATTTGAAAAGAGGTTTGAAAGTTTTATATCTTGTAAACTTTATGTTATTTGAAGTGCATTTCAAAAAATGATTTTATTTTGGAGAAGTGCTTTTAAAATTTTTGCAAAAGACTTTATTTATTTTATCAAAACTTTCTTAAATATGGGATGAACCTTGCCTCACCAAGCTAGTGGTAAAGGGGTTCTAAGTTTAGTCATCTCCTCTTACTGGTCAATTTATTTTTTACCTATTGGGGGACCCAATAGGGGTTTCAAGACCTACATGGAGTGAGGTCCTAAAACCTAAAAGATGTTGGCTAGCTTTGCTTAAGGATGAAATAAGCTAAGTGCCAACAGAAAGAAAGATAGTCTTGGGCTTATATAAAATATAAGTCCACTATCGATGCTTGGAGATAATAATTATTTACTAAAGATGGAGGGAGGAACAGTCCCGTGAGTCGAAAAATCAGGTATTTTTTTGGATGTGTGTGTGTGGGGACAACATGTAGATCGGGGTACTTATTGATGTGATTGAGTACAAATTGAGTTATGATGTACAATCTCAAAAAAAAGAGACATCATCATTCAATGGATCTAATCAAATGGACTCCTAAGGCATGATGGGTCTTGAATATACTAGAGATTTTTTACTTACTTTACATGGATGAATAAAGCAAGGTTTATATTAAACCTAAAGTTCCCTAGGTAAGTCTCCATAGTTAATTACATCTTAAGGAAGGTGAATTCCTTAGAATACTCGATTAAAGTAGACAATTAGGGGTCTCCAAAGATTTCAAAGTTAGGTATCAAATGATTGACTATATATGAAAAATCGATTGAGATAGGTCAAATGGAGAGACTTATTTTGGAAGCCAAAAGAGATGAGTAGAGATTGCTCATGATACTAGAAAGCCTAGCATTCCAATCTATCTTATAATTGGGCTTTATAATTTTGAAATTGAAGAGAATTATATGTTTTGAGTTGAAATTTTCTTAGATTGCTAAAACTTATAATCCACCAACACAAAGTTATGAAAATGCCAAAGAGGTGTAGATTTATGCTAAAAGGAAACAACTACCTCGATCTTAAATCTATGGAGCTTTAGCATGATGCCAAAGCACGGCCTAAATCTAAGTGAAGATGGGCACAAAGTTTACCTCCACAAGAGAGGATAAACCATCCGATTACTGGGCTAACAATCGCTTGGAGTGGCCTCCAGTTAACTCCTCCTACGATTTTAAAACTGTGGTTATATGAAATTGCAAGCTTGGGCTATTATTTATTTAGAAAAGAGACTAGGTCTAAACCCACCCCTAAGAGACTAGAGCATGAGTGGTATGAATAATGACTTAATCTAATACAAAATCTTTTTAAATTTTATTTAATTTTTAACACTTCATTTGGATAAAAGCTTTAGGATTTTGATGTCTATATGCATTATGAAATACAGTTGTTGGTTAAATCGGTGAGAATTGGTTGTTCTCCACCACAAAGGATGCCCTCACAGGTCAAGATTCCCATATTGTGCAAGGATGGAGATCCCAATTTCAAGGAAGAAATAATATGCATGCATGATGTGAGATATATAACATTCAGGGGTTGCTAAATCTTTTAATTATCTTATTTAAGGCTTTATGATGAGGTTATGAGTTGTTAAAATTTAATTATGAGTGATTAGTTAGGGTAGAAAAATTATTTGTATCCTAAGAGCTTAATCGCATTTAGGCCACACATTAAAGCATCAACTATAAGAAACTATGAAAAATATGCCATTTCTAATGTAATAAATAAACACAACATCAAATAAATTTATAAAACTAATGCAAATGAATAAGAGACCGGTGCAGGTGCCTGCATAAACCCTAAAAGAGAAAGCATGGGTAGCTCCACCCTTATACAACCGTGTATATGAAAGAATAATTACAATTTTATTAAATGTTATGAGGGTCTTCTTTCTCCTTATCTTTATTCTTTCATTTGATTTGATTTGCTCCATTCTTTGGTGTTTGCTTCAAAGGCATCACATGGCCTCCCAAGATAAAGCCTTTTAGCCACTGCTCATCATAATCCCCCATAACACTAATCCTAATTCATAACATAAAATTATATTAAAAATAGAAAAAATAAATCTAACTACACCTATAAAATAGAGGTTAGTTAAACACGCATATAATCCAAGCACCTATATTTATAATTTGTACATAGGTAACCAAGCTCACTGTCATAACTTGGATTATGCTTAGGGTTTTAAGCAACCTACAAAGAGAGTATTTGATTTATTTCTGAGCACCCCTTAAGCACAATCCCCTGCATAAAATATGATTAGGCTAATATTAGCCTACCATCTAGTCTACGAACCATACACCCTAACATCCAGTCTAAAATAATACATCACAAAATAAAATATACATCATATCATACACCGTCCTAACTTAGGACTATAAGTGGTGAATTAATTCTAATATGTGTGTTAAGGCTCGTGTGGCAAGTCTTAGTAAGCATTAAAGTTATATTTTTCTAAGTTTAAAAGAATTTAATTTAACTTAAAGGGTTGCTTTCACTTTAAGTTGTTTAGTTTATTTGATGATTTTAATTTGTGTTTCTTTTATTTCATGTGATTTACACTTAGCATCTAAGTTATAAAGAAGAGAAAAAAGAGGATTGCCCTCTTTCATCTCTAACTTAAGTCGCATTCTAAAGCATGTTAATTTGATTTAGTTCTCTTTAGTGAATGACTTATTAAATATTTTAATTAATCCTAAGTTTAGATTCACTTTAAATAAATCTATTGAACATGAAATGCATCTTAAGATTAATTTGATTGAATTATTATCACATGACACATATCAAATTATTCCTTTCCATCACATGTAACACACATATGATTCAATCCTAAGCATTATCTATACATGCAATACATTTTAGCACACTTATATGATGAATGCATGCATGTTTGAATTTTATACTTTTATTGATTGAATTATTTAATATGTGTAAATTTAAAGCTCTATAAAAATTCTTATGCAAAAGTACATAAGAATGAAATTAAATAGGTACATGCCATTATTAAACCAGGAAAGTAAGGTAATCAAATGACCTCCTTGTGGATACTTAAAGCCTCATGTTCCCAAGATGTCCGACTATATACCTATTAAAATACAAATCTATGTAAATTTTCATACATGAATATAAAAAAGAAAACTCCAAATTACATGATTAAATGATTCAATCACTTGAACAATTATGGATGCTTGTATTTTTAATATAAAAGTGGGATTCTCATTCTTTAATCACATGTACGCACACATATATGAAAACATAAACAAGTACATGCCATTGTTAAACCAGGGAAGTGAGATAATCAAATGACCTCCTTTGGGCTACTTAAAGCATCATATTCCCGAGATTTTCAGACTATATACTTGTTTATTTAGATACATATGAATTTATAAATAACTAATAAAATTAAAATCATGCAAAACTTGTATTTTATTTAATTGAATTATGTATGTATATGAATTAAAGCTCTATTTAAATTTTAATGTTAAAATACATGAGAAAGAAATCAAATGGGCACATGCCGTTGTTAACTAGGAAAGTGAGGCAATCAAATGACCTCTTAGGGATACTTAAAGCCTCGTATTCCTGAGATGTCCAGACTATATACCCATTACCATTCAAACTTATGTAAATCAACATGTGAATAAAGGAAATAAACTTCATACACTTTAAACTATAAGCACATACATTTTTTTATGTATTTATAACTATCATTACTACACATGTCATCATTCATTTATAAGCTTTTGAAAAATACATTTGAATTTAGTGATAATAGCCACACATATATTAAATTAAATCAACACATGCAAGCTTTATATAAAAGAGACTTCATTTAACTTACTTAACTTTTTAAAAAAAGACATGGATGCATGGAATTAAATGACATACGATATTTAACATGATTGGAGAGGAATAATCAAATACAAATATGTGATTCATTCAATCAAATTAATTCCTAAGGATAATCATATTAAATAAAATCTTTTAAAGTAAACTAAAGCTTCTTATTAATTTTGATTTTGGATTTTAATTGAAATTAAAGAAGAGAAAAATGTTTGCTGTTTTATTCCATTCTCATGTTGATAATCTTAGTGTGTTTAAGGAAAAGTGATTAATTTGATTTATGGATTAATTGAGTTATAATATACATTAAATTCATTAATTAACCCTTTCTTATGTCACCTTAACATAATTATCCAAATATTTGTGAGCTAACATGATATGCAATTGAATTGAAAAGTAAATTAGCAATGGTCCTAAGAAATGAAAAAGCTTAATACAATTAGCTACTAATGGTTAATTAAATTAAGGAATTTAATTAAGTACTCTTATGATTTTCTCACACATGTGAATTATTTAATTTATTTTAGGTTATTAAACACCTAAAGATCTATCCCTCAATTAATTCATATGAGATTTTAGCTACTTTGCTTGAAACTCTATTAAAGATGTAAACTGCAGCCTTTAAGGCTTCTCCCTAAGTGATTATGGTAAAGAAGAATGATTTATCATACTTCTAACCATATCCATAGGTCCGATGTCTCTACACCATTTTGACTTGAAGTCCTTGACATGGTGAACGATGCCACATTCTACTAAATATTTGCCAAAAGGGCCTAGATGCTTTTCACCTGATCTATCATATCTGTCATAGTATTTACCACAATAGTCAAATTTGATAGCTTTTATTTTCTTTTCAAGTTGATTTTCAACTTCAGCCTTAAAAATTTTGAATACGCTTAGTGATTGTGACTTCTCTTAAATCAAGCATATGTATCCATAACAAGAATAATCGCCTATGAAAGTAATGAAATAATGTTGACCATTCCAAGTAATCAGAGAATGGACTACAAATATCAGTATGAATTAATTCTAAGATGTTTAAATTCCTATTAGCACCAACTTTCTTGATATTTGTCTGTTTTCTCTTGACACATTATATACATAGTTTATCATCTGCATCAAGATAATCAAGAATTATTTCTAACACAAGTCTTTCAATTATATGTTTAGAAATATGTTCTAAATGCTTGTGCCATAACATATATGAATTCTCATTCATTAATTTTTTCTTTGTATCAAAACTGTTTGCATGCAATATTTCATTAATTTGTGAAGCAAAAATGTCTAATTTTGTTACTAGGCTAAGAGTACTAAAATTAGAGATATCTGATGATATTCTTGTGCACTTAGTTTTGATCTCTCTTCCTATATAATTTAATCCTTTTAAGATAAGTTATAACACTCAAAA
This sequence comes from Cymbidium sinense, assembly GCA_021442155.1. Lineage (NCBI taxonomy): Eukaryota > Viridiplantae > Streptophyta > Magnoliopsida > Asparagales > Orchidaceae > Cymbidium > Cymbidium sinense. The sequence goes on along the minus strand of CM038220.1, from coordinate 24,401,514 downwards.
GAAAAAAATGGACTCTTAATGAGCTCATTGCTCAATGTGTGCAAGAGTTAGAGAGATTGAAATATTACAAAATAGAAAGTGCTCACTTAGCTACTTCCTCTAGTGGCATTGCTACTATAAGAAAAATGATTATTTTAGTCTTTATGTTATTTTAGGAGAATTTGCATACATAACATTCAAAACATCTTAATTTACATATTTAACACCCTAAACTTTATATTTATTTATTGAACACTTTGAACCTTCCAATATAATGTAAATACCACCCAACTACCCCATTCGTTAAATCCTAGAGAGCATTAACACTGCTAAATCTTCTGTCCATTAGCGATGAGGGAGGACCGTTGTTCTAATATTGGCTTGCGTCAACCATCTCCTTTGCTCTATCATGGTCATCCCGGTCATTATCAGCTTCAACTGTATCTAGCGAATGCCACAACGTTGCCTTTCAAACATAAACTCTACTCATAGAACAAATCACACATCTCAAGCCAATATGCATGCATAAACCTAATAATCCAAATAACTAAATTTCAAAATCTTAAGAATGGTATATGAAGAACAAAACTTATAAAATAAGTTACATAACTAAATATAAGGCTAATATAGATTAGTTTAGATTTGAAAATATAACATCAAAGTAAAATGCTTAAACTACACAAACTTAACAATTGAATGCAAATGAAGATCACAATATTTTAATTACCTCAAAACCTTAAATAATGGAATTGAAATAAAAATGAGAGCCATTGTAAGTAGGAATTCCTTCTAATCAAATTGATAAATCAATCTCTGAAGTAATAGAGTGGGCCAAAATCACGAGCGAAAGAGGGGAAGATGACGTACATATAATTTGGTTTCCAAGGTTGATTATCGAAAACCTTGACATCTTGATGATTGTCAACGAATGGTATAAATAAGCATATAAGTGATTACTTTGGATTACGTGGAAGGCTGATGGAGTTAGGATTGGGTGATAGATTTGATATATTAGAGATTTTTAGATGGCATGTATGTATTATTAAAATTTTAGATATTAAAATAAATAAGAATGTTTTGAGTGCTTATGTATGTAACTCCCCCTATTTTTTAACTAAACCTATTCGAATTCACACTATCGCATGACGGCACGCGCCACGGGATCAAAAAATCTAAAATGAGTTTAAGTTACCTTCGAGTCGCCGCTTCCTTCACCGCGTTGGAAGAACATTGAGCTCACGAAGGTTATATATGTACATGTATATAATATCCTTTGCATCTTCATCGGTTTATCTTGAATATCTAGCAATCGCTTCACTTCACTTCATTGGGATATATCTTTTGCATGTTGTTAGAAATAATTATGAAATTGGAGAGAGTTTAAGTAGTTTGATGTTATTGGGGATTTGGATTGTGGGGGCTGTTTGGTAGCAAGATTTGATCGATTTAAGCAGATCTAACAACAATAATAAAAAAATGTGAAGTTCAAATCCTACAAAATCTTCGTTCTCCTCCATTTTGCTTTTGATATCGGATTTTGTAAATTCGATCGATAGGCGGAGAGTTATTTCCAATTTATGCTACTTTGCATGCCGGTGGTCCCGTCAATGCTGTCTCTCGCTCCTGTCGCATCTTCTGCTATCTTGGTCATAGCCAATGTGAGGAAGGAGAGGGCTTCGGTGGTTTTGGTTGGAACGAAGGAGAGCTTTTATATTTTGTTATAAATTGTGATATATTTTGAATATTTGATAATAATGTATATTAATTGATGGAGAGATGTAATTTAATTTTAATAATTAATATTAATTTATTAAAATTATAACTTCAGAGCATTTATGATTTTAATAAACTTTTTCCCAAGTCCGGGATGTGAAAAGTGGATGGTTAAGATAGATAGTTGATAACAAGTGCAAAATTTGTCGAAATAATCATGATATGAATCGTTTAAGATACTGTGTTAATGCTAGTTCATTCTCTCGAAGCGATGCACTATATGCCCTGAAGACAGTGAAAAGTGCGCAAGGACCGTTGCATCGGTGCTCGTGTATAGATTTAAACAAGTAAGGGTTCTCACATTATGGACGATTGTGGGAAAAAAAAAAGGTCTATGAAACTATAATTATGTTAGAATTTAGAATATAGATACTCTGAGTAAATTAATGGAATTAATAGATATTATGGTTCATAGGAAGATAAATATTTTATATATTTAAAATTAAATGATTTGGAGAGAAGACCAAGTAGATTGATAGTTTAGGTTTTAAATGTTGATATTCGTAAAAGTAATTAGAAATGATGTATGTGTGATTATAAATAAAATTTTGAAGGATAATGTTATAAAAATTAATAGTATTGAAGATATAATTATAGCTTTAAAGATTGTTGTTGATACTAAGATTATCAATGTTATAATTATAGTTTTGGAGGAGTGCATGTGGCTTATTGTGTGATAGAAAAGTACCGCTTTATGGTGCAAAATGTTGGCAAGAAAAGAGAAGCATATGCCTAACTGGCAGATGACTGTGGATGAGTGACTTTACTCTTAGAGATAAAATGCTAAATGAGTATGTTCGGAAAAGGTTGGAGTAGCTCGAGATAGGATTAGAGAGAGTCGCTTTAAATGATATTGCCACATAAAGCATCACTAATTGGTTATGAGAGTAGATGTACTAAATTTGCCTTATGTTAAGAAAGGTTGAGGTAGACCTAAAAAGACTTGATTAAGATGTATAAAAAATGATATTAGTTTATTGGAATTAAATGAGAATTTGACACATAATAAGACACAATGGAGAATAAGGATTCATGTAAACCACAAAGGGGATAAAGGCTTGTTGTTGTTATTGTTGTTTAATTAGTTGTAGTTATAATTAAATTTGATTAATGAAGACATTATTTTATAGAAGATATTTTTATCTAATTTGACTAAATATAGTTTTTTATTTAACTAAGTAGAATCTTAATTAATGGTTATTTTTTAATAAAACTTTTTAATTTCTTTGAGATTTTTTCTCAGAAGAACTAGTAGAACTTCAAGCTGCTTGTGTCTTTGGGAGATATTACTCCTTATGAAATAGACAATTTCTAGCCAAGATAAGTGACTTCCTCTATTACAAATCTTTGAACTTTTAATCAAACGAGATTCTGATTTTACGTAAATGAAGTTTGACCTTTCGAATCTAGATTTGAAATTATGTCGTTCACTTCCACTTTTAGGAGTGTTTGTATGTTCCCGCTTGAGTGTATGGAATGAGACAAGGATTTGAAATCTCCAATAAACTTCAAGAATACTCAAGCCACAACTGTGGTGTTTTGCTTAAATTCCTTCACCTTCCTTTATGCAAATAGAGCTTGAGTCTCATTCACCATGGGTCTATCCTTTGTTAGCCATTGTTTCAACTAATATAGGCTTTCTTAAAAGTATGATTTAAAATCTCTCAATTATGTGTTTATCCATCATCTATACTTGCTTAATGTTCTATGGGCTTATTTAGCTTCATCGAGGTTGACGCTCAAGAAAAGTCCAACAAAGGGCATGACTAGACTAGAAAAAGTTATCAATTGAGGGTGAAGCTAAGATATGATCAAACAAGACACGAATGGATGATGATAATGCACATTCATGCCATTGTCTAATCAAAATATTAGATATAAATTTAATTGAAATGATAATCATGTCATAAATAGGCGCTAGAATGAGCTAGGGGTAGGATAGCCTATAATCCTGGAAGGTTACTTAGAATGTAAATTTGAGCATAGTTCAATCTATTAAGAACAATAGGTTGATGATTATGCTTTAGAGATATAGCCAACCTTGACCCATGCCGTCAAGTAAAACCTATTGATTCAAGTGATTAATAAAATGAGAAGCCTCAAGTATAGTATGTGTTACATACAACCCTAGACTAAAGTTTAAATGCCAATACAATACAATGACCAAGGTACGCAAAATGTCACAATCAAATGAAGTTAGCTATTGCAATTGCTAGCATGTATGATATGCAATGCATGCATAGAAACTTAACCGACTTTGGTCAAGCTTGCCCACTAGTAGTTTAGAGTTACTTGGTGGGTATTTGGGTGCATTAATACAATATAAACAAACTATAATATGTTAGGTTAATAGTAGTAGTGCGGGCAAAGAACCAATGAATCTTATAGCTTTGCATAAAAAATCAATTTGGGTCTACTAATCAAAGATCGATAACTAAGATTGCACATGTGAAATCAATAATCATTGTCACTTATATTTAAGCTTTCCTAACATTGCACCCAAAGACAATCAGTTTCACCAAACCACATGCTCTTACTACAAAACCACCATATGGGTATACAACTAAATGTTTGCTTGTAAGATGTCCAATCCTTGGATTAAATATAGATGAGGCATAAAACACATCAAAATGTGCCTTAGTTGGGCAAGCAACTAGTCTAAAATACATATGTTACTGTGCAAAGGACAAAATAATAGGTGTGTCAACAAATGTGAATGTGCATAGGCATGCGAAATGATGTGTTACTGAAATGTTCAAAATTTATGTATGGGGAAGCACTCATCTAAATCAAGGTAGTTCTACATGTCAAAGATCATGCATGTGAAATGTACATGAATCTGGGTAGGTTGGGGTATCAAGGTAACATGTGTGAAGAAGCATGCACATAAATTATTAGAGATCGGTGTCTTAAGATGTTCCTTGGTGGCAAGATTTGAATCAAATTTAAACAAATTGAACATAATTTTGAATAAAATTGAACAAGATTTAAGAATGATTTTGAGAATATTTGAATAGGATTTAAACAAGATTTAAATAGAATTTGAACATAATTCAAGCACTATTTGAGCAAACTTTTGAACCATATTTAAATAGAATTTTGAACACAATTTAAGCAAGATTTCCGATTTTAGACAATATTTAAATAGAATTTTGGACAATGTTTAAGCATGATTTTGCTAAACATCAAAAATGAAACTCTAAATTCTACAAGATCTTAAATCCTTCTTTGTTTTGTTTTAAATTGAGTCATTTAATCTAAATGTTTGAACAAAATTAACTCTATTTTAACTTGAATCTTACCAAGCAAAAAATGACAACTTTAATTCTTATAAAATCTTATTGTTTTTAACTTCAAGCATTGCTTATCTTATGGTATGAAATAAATGGATTAATATTAATTAATATTTGCTATAGTATCTTAATATTGGGATAGAGTAATGAATGTTAAAATTTTGAAATTGATAAAGAGAGTTAGGTGGTATATTAGAGTAAGATATTTGATTTGATTTGATTTTTAATTTATATGTTTAATTAGTTAAGGTATTTTAATTTAATTCAATATAATTCTCTGATTAAATTTTCTTATTTAAGTGGGGATTATCAACATGCATTTGAGGCAAATGCATGCAAATTGATATTTGACTCATATGAGTCCGTTTGAATTATTTTGATGAATTAGATGTAACTATGCTATTTATTTTGCGAAATGGGGTTTTGATAGGGGAAATTTTTGTGTTTAAAGTTTGGTGGGCATGAAATCATGATTGTAGCTAATTTTATGGGTTGTGTTAGGATTCGTACAATGTTAAGCTAGGGACTTAACCTAGGAAGCTATCATGGAGCATAATTGAACTCATTAGAAGAATTTTTAACATGGTTGCTTAGTTCACCTCTAGTCTAAACTAGAGGATTTGGTAAGGTTATTGTTCTTAGTCAAGTACGTTTGGTCTAAATTGAAAGTGATAGACTCAATTAGGAGAGTTAGAAAGTAACTTGAGCTAACTAGACCCAAGTATCAAGTTTAATATTTTTCAAATTGTGATGCCAGGATTTTTTTATTTTTTATTTATTTCAAGAAAATGTTCTTAGTAATTTATTAGAAGTAAGAAGGTTTGTAATGATAAGGTTATACAAACATCTACCAACCTTATTTACAATTTTTAATTTTGAAGTATATGCTAAGTACACAATAGAGATTATTAATGTATTCTATTCATTGCATGTAATGAACTCATGTATGCAATGTAATGATGCATGCCAATTTAGTGTATATTTACTATTCTTTAACTTTTGTTATGCTATTTATTAGAAAGGAAAGATCTAGGTTTTATTGTTAGTGGTTGAACAATCCACTATTTTTTGATGAAAAAATTAATTCTTAAATTTATTAAATAATATAAGTGAGTCAATCTTTTATTTTGTTAGTTATTTTTCCTCTTTAATATTTTATCATAAAGATTAAGTTTGAAGTTTCACATAGAGTGATTAATGTTGAACCATACAAAATTACATTTAGAAAGAGACTTTTATTGTACATAGGATGAACAAACATGTTACAATATTCTTACAAAGTTGAATAAATAAGGGAGAGAAGGGAAAATCTATCGCTATTTTATATGCCAAGATATTGGCTTTACCCATCAATGTATTTTTCTAGTCAAATGCTAGTGTTGATTTGTGAAGTTTTAGCCACGATGCCGGGTCCATGTGGTAATGATGGTTATAAGAATTGTTTTCGATGGTTATGATATGGGTGATTATAATAGGCTTAATAATGAGGGTTGTGATATTCACCTAATAATTGATACAACATCTTTAGATAGGGTTGTGGTGGGAAAATGATGTCTATTTTTGATATAGTAGATAATTTGATTGTAGAAATGGGAGAACTAACAACTCTTCACTATATATATAATGGACACTTCCTAGCTAGAAGCTAAGCACTAATCCTTAAGCCTCACTCTCTTGAGTGTAAGAATAAATTTATAACAATGGGCATCTAATCTACTTAACTCCTTATAAATGATATATGCAACTTTGAACTTGCTTGTTGTTGGAAAATTTAAATCTTTTAGTGGAGCCAATATAACTTATGGGAAAATTTATTTAAGAAGGGGAAAACTCACAAACTGTGAACTTAATTTTCTTCTAGTGATCGAATGCAACATTGAGAATAATATACTGTCTTAGGAGAGAGCTACTATTTTGTAGTGGATTTAAAAACTAAAATAAAGAGAATTTACTTATTATCTTATTATTATATCTAAATGTGATATAGAATGATATACTATCTCGTGAGATAGAATTACTATTTTACTATGGATTTGTGTATAACAACAAGATGAGTTTCAAAGTTTGTTTGATTTGTATTTCTAGTTATTTGAATTTAAATTTTATTTAAATTTTGAGGCACGTTTCTATAAGGGCAAGCCCATATAGTTAATTATATTTTAAGAGTGTGAATTTTCAAGAAATTTTTTTATTAAAGTTGTGATGATCGATTTTATGATTAATTCAAACTTTAAATTCAAAGATTTGATGATTTTAGAAACTTAAAAGAGATATGTTTAAATTTAAGAACAATTATTTTAAGAACTAAAGGAGGAAAAAAATAAAGAGTGCGATACCGAGAAACTCAGTAACACTCAAAACTATCTAAGTTTGGACTTTATATTTTGGCATTTGAATTTATTTAGTTCAGTTGTATGTGAAATTTATAATTTATTAACATAGGATTGTGAATATGTTTAAGAGGTGAAGACTTATGATGTAGCCTAAGATAAATTATTAGTCTCAAAACTTAGACTAAAATGAGAACTATTATTAAGTAGTCACCGACGTAATCTAATGATATGCAATAAGACTTATAGTTTTCAACTTCACTTAAAGTTGAAATAAGCCCGACTAGTCTGGACTTACTAGAAGGGATGACAATTAACTCATTTAGTCATTTTAAAATCATGATGTCTAGTCACATGCATATGTAAGATATGTAAGATTGTTTTTTAGGAAGAATCCTAGTCCTAGATAGCCATTAAGTTTAAATATGTGGGTATGCAATATTAGACTAAATGCATCAAAATTATATTTTAATTTATTTGTTAATTAAGACACAACTTTAGTATGGTTAGAATGCCATGTCTTTGTTTGGCCCTACCTTAGTGTTGTCCTATCTCCTTTAGGTAGATGTTATCCTCAAAGATCAAGTGGCCCCTATTCGTGTAATGGAGATAGAGGGCCCTCACAAGGGCAAAGAAGTAATATGAATGCATTTATGGTAACATAGCTTATGCGTTTATTTTATTTTAATCATGCAAATAAATTTTGTTTATAATAGAACAATTTCATTTCGATCCTAAGGTGACTCATTCGTGCATCTAATAATTATGATAAGTCATAGAAATAATATATCATAAATAAACATTTTATTCCATCCAGAGTGTAAAATAAATAATCATCAAATAAAACATCTAAACAAACAGTTATAAACAAATTATAAAATAATAAAAGAAAGTTCGATGTAGTTGGGTCCATGAAATATAATCACTTGAAAAGAAAAAGAGAGTAGCAATTGAGCTTTGTCTTATGCATCAAACTTAGAACTTTTGACAGCACTTAGACTGTGGATCTTCTAGCTTCTACTTACTCTTCATCTGCTTTTTTTAGGTTTCAAGACTATAAAGATTCATTCTTGTGGGATTCATTTTATTTATTTTTCTTCATTTTTTGGAATCCACAAGTTAATAACAATATTTTTAGGACTCTAAAAGGTGCATTTATAAAAAATTAATGACTTTGTCCCTACAAAGTATATGTATGTGTATGTATGTATGTATGTATGTATGTATGTATGTATATGTATGTATGTATGTATGTATGTATGTATGTCTGTCTGACACTTTCAAGTGCCAAGCCATGTATGTATGTATGTATGTATGTATGTATATATATATGTTTGTCCGTCTCAGGTGTGTCATTTAACCCTTTCAAGTGCCAAGGCATCTGTCTTATTGGTCACACTCAAAGTGCTTTAGTAATTTATATCATTTTATATTTTATAAGCATTATCTGCAAACAAAATTATTACCTTAAGTATTTATTAATATATCACAATGATATCATTGTTGGATTAGTCCTACATAAAATTTACCAACAACACAAAACTATTTCGACTCAAGATTACTCAAGATCAAAAGCTAAAGCAAAAGCACTTTGTAGAATTGTGTTGTGCTTGATCAAATGATCAAATGAATGAAGTTGCTTGCCGGCATGGCTCAATTTTCATGTGGGGATTCTTTGCTTGACACAAATCATTGCACCTCTAATTACATCAGATTTACTCGTTTGCTTGCCTGCTAGTTAACTTACAATTGTGCTCATCTATCTTGTTGACTACTCATCTAGTTAGCAAGTGATATTCAATACCTGGTATTTAGTAATATGTTGCCAGCTCAAAATCGCTAATTATAGGTTGAGCAAGTCAAACGATTTAAGGGTTAATTACACTTATTTCATTGAGTTAGAATCTAAAAGGGTTTGGATTTCTAAATTGTTACACTCATTAACATATGAAGTTCCAAAGTATCATGATGGGTCTACTAAGTATATTATTTTGCTCCTCATATGTGTTTTTTTTTTTTTTGAGATAAAGTAGTGTGGGGATAAAATATATGGATATTGAGTACATCTTTGGATTAATTTGATCTAGTTTGATATAGAAGTTAATTGTCAAAGAGTACCTTATCATGCGTACCTATTCCACTTGGCATAGATAGTTACAAGGAATGTGTTCGTGTAGTTAGGTTGAACTCCATGTTAGTTTGCATGCTCAAGATAACTTTTAGGTAGTTACATACAAACTTGATGATAAAGATTGTGGTGCTCACTTGAAAATTATAATTGCATCCTCATTGGATGGGTTTTGGTATCATAATGATAAATTTTCATGATTAGATGGATTGCTTGATGGTTATGAATAGGTATGAGCTCCATGGTACCATGATGGGTCTATTGAGTATATTATTCTATTCCTAAACATTGTTTTTTTTGTCATATAATAGTGTGGCGATAAATTTTATGAAACTTGAGTTTATCCTTGGATTGACCTAATCTAGTTAGATGTGGAAGTTGATTGTTGAAGAGTTCCTCATTTTTTGATGTAACCTACTCTGTTTCAAGGAATATGTTCAGACATTTAGGTTGAACTTTATCTTGGTTGGCATGGCCATGATAGCTATTGGGTAAATACAACAAATAACTTAATGATAAGGCTCACGATGTTCAACTAAGGATTACAATTTCATCCTAAGTGAAAGGTTGTGAATGCATAATGGTGGTTGGATATGATAAGATAGATTCTTTGATAATTGTGAAGAGGGATGGACCTAGGGCACTTCGCTAAAGCCTTTAACTATAGGCTACCTGCCAAAGAGATAGATGACTGATTTCTAAGCTAAGAAAACTATAGTAGAGATGTCTGATTAGGTACCCACATTCTTGACTCCTAGTTACCAACATGGGTAGCTTTGACTCTCCCTCATCCCCCAACTATAGTCTGAAAGCTTGATAATATTCTCCACTCTTCCCTCTTTTTTATATTTTTTATTCTTACTTTTGTGAAACAATGACAAATCACACTACCATGAATTTACATGTTCTATTTTCAAACAAGATGTTTCTTCTTAATAATGGATACACCAGTCGATCTAGGCAATAATTTAATGTATTAGATAAATAAGAAAGCTGTCACTTAGGTGGTTCCTATGATTGTAGACTTACCAAGTGAAGCTTTAGTAACAAACCATTGGATTATTTATGATGTATAATGTCGCGGATGATATTTTCTTTCTTTGTTTTTGATGCAAGGAAATCATAATGTGTTGAATACAAAATCTCATATTTTGATTATATGTTAGCTTCCTATAGGATATAATAGATCCAATTAACCGCCTATTAGATAAGTTTGCATGGAATTTGTATCTATGCATGCATCTTATTGTAATGTTATAAAGGCTTGTTCTCACTTTGTGCTTAGATCATTAAGATTTGAATCATGATTTGAGTGTTTAAGAAAAATCTCCTTAAAGAAGCTCAATAGTTATGTTAACATCTTACTTCATAATGAAATTATTTGAAAAAATATTGCTCATTTATTGTATACTCTTGTACAACGACACTAGTTTGGAGCCATCTTTCTTGATCTATATTAGGATAATTGAATAAAAAATTATTCTATTAACTTAATGCTTGTAGGGTTATTTATGATGAGAAACAACTTGCAATTATATGTATATATGATTTCATTCTTTCTGGCAGTTTAAAGAAAATTTGACATAGTGTTCTTTTCGTGGTTGTGCTTCCTTGTTAAGCTCGATCATATGGTTTAAAGAAAAATTCTCCATGTATACTCCTGTAGAATGTTCCTTTAAGAATCAATAGTTTTAAATTTTGTATTTAAGCTTTCCCTCTTTGGCAGTTATTAATTTGATTACTTAAAATGATTGTTATTTTCATGCAGCCAAGGATCCAATTAAAACAATCAAATTTTGTTCCATGCTTGTCACCAAGAGATGCAATTTCACTCTTATCTTCCACTCTTTTCACAACCTTCTTAGTAACTAAAACTGCTGAAGCTCGCTCTACTAGATCAGAGAACAAGAGGAGAGCAATAGAGAAGCTGGAGAAACTGCGAGAAAAGGCAGGAATAACAAAAGAGAAAACAGAACCAGGCTCTAATGAAAAGGAAAAATCCGCACTAAGTCCTTCAAATAGCTTCCACGTGCCTTGAGGCCAAACTCAAAGCTGCAATATCCCATCCTTCATATTATGGTGAGGCATCTGAGATTTAGTTTTTCCTTTTAGCTCGATTAGAAACTTGTGCAGTACGTATATTTTAATTCACAAATATTTTTTCCCATTGAAGTTATTTTGTGCTTGCAATTCGTATGTAATTGGATGGCTGCCATGTATTAGCTTATATGCTAGTTGAGCTGGTTAATGTTCTTGTTCAACTGCAAGGAAAAAATGTAGGCAACTGTATTATTGATCCTTTAAAAAATAATTATAAGAAATATAAATCATCATTCTAGGCAGAGAGATATGCTCTATTATGACAATGCCATATCTTCTTCAAGGCATCTATTGCCTCGTAAAGAAAGGCCGCCTGCAAATAAATTACCTCACCGATATATTTTCATAAATCGATAACTTCAATGAGCTCAACATCTAGAGTATAATAATAGGTTTCATTGGTATTCTTAACAAAGTGGAGCTTATAATAATAGGTTTTGTTGGTATTCTTAACAGTGTGGAGCTTATAATCGGGCAACTTTAACCAAGAAGTGTGGGCGAATTTGAAGATTACATAAGACAATGAGCCAAAATGACTGACGAGGAACATGTATTAAACATACAACAATGGGGGAAGCTACGGGGTATCAGCAGGATTCGTTGAGGAAAAATAGCTTTAAATAATTGTGAAAATGTGCTAATTAATGTGAACAGAAATTCAGGCGAGGGAAAAAACTTAAGGGTTGTTTGATTGCCTGCATTTAGAGTGTAAAGTAAACTAAATATGATGAATTTAATTTTTTGAGTGTTTGATGATGCAAAGTAAAATTTTAATGATTTGTAGATTTGAAATGTATAACTATCATTTGTATTTGAATTCGATTTGGCGAATTTCAAATACACACCAGAGTTGCCATTGCCGCCGACCATCACCGCGCCGCTGACCGCCACCGCCTCCTCGCCGACCATCGCCGCCATCGTCGCTTCGCCTTTCCACCGGCCGATCATTGTTGCCGCCGACTCGCGGACACCGCTGCCGACCGCCGCCACAGCCGCCGCCGCCTTTAGCCGCCTAACCACCACGCCGGGTTGTCGACGCTTATCACATCGATAATCAAAAATACTTTACATTACATTTATTTTCCAAACAAGAAAAAAATTTTATGTATTTGTAGAGTTTGAACCAAACAAGTTAAAGTAATCCAAATATCAGATTCTTTTACAAGATAATCCTTTATATCAGATTCGCTTTTATACTCTAAATATAGGCACCAAACAGCCCCTTAGATAGGCATAGCAGATAAGCCAAGGCTTACACTCATTCATTATCATCTTTATGTAGCTCTTTGCCATATATGCATCAGTTCAGGGTTCTTAGGTTCTTAGCTACATGAAATCTTGTGCCTTGCATGATATAAAAAAATTGAGAAATTTTACATACATACAATTCTTATGCATTTATATATCTAACATTTAAAATTTTATATTTATAAATATAACACCTTTTCTATGCTTCAAAAGTGAATTTTACTTCAAAAAATTAAGAAAAGTATTATTTCTATTATAATAATAAAGATTTAGGTGCTATATATGTAAATATTTATATTTAGGTGTTAGATATGTAAATATATATGAATTGTGTGCTATGTATGTAAATGCCCCAAAAAAATTAATGTTACATGTAAAGAGGCGTGGACATCCACATTTAAGTAATTGTTCCCTTCTTCAATCTCTTTCATTAGAATTCATATTACATAGAAGAAATTTTTAAAATATGTATTAAATAATTAATAATTATTATTTTAAGAATGTATTAAAAAAAATTTCAGTTTAGGTATAATCGCCTCATAAGTGGGCGACTGGCCAGTGACCTCATCATTGAGGTGGTTTAGAGCCAGTTGCCCACTTATGGGGTGACTGGCAGGCTATGATTAAGTCAGTCGCTCGATAATCGATCGACTGGTTTTATAAAGCCAATCGTTTTCTGGTCGGAATAATACTTTCCGCTATATTTTTTTTTGAGAAATGAGATGTGTTTTTATTAGAGTTTGTCCGCAGCATATAAACTCAACCACCAAGCAAGATCAACTTTAAATTACTTTACATGAAGTTATTGTATTATAAAACAAATTATATAAAAAAAATTTCATTCATATCTTAAGTAAACCTAGTTACAAATGCAAAATACAAACAACTATAGAAATATCCACATTACAAATACACAATACAAATACATCTTTGTATATTATCGTGATGATTATATCTCTACTACCTCTGAATCAGAAGTGTGGTCGCAATGGACGACGCTGATGGGAGACATCATATGGTACGATCTGCTCGCAACTTGACCCCATCTCACTCGAAGTCTCCTAAAGATACCCAATCTTGTGACGGTGCAACGTCCATATGGTACTGAGATTGAAAACTCTCCTTAAAAGTGGATAGCCCTGGATCAGCATAAGTAGATGGGCCCGCACCCATGTCTGCCACTTGTGTAGTAGACATGTGACATATGCTCTACTGATGTACGTTGGAGCCTGTAGTCGCTGATGTGGGTTCTCAATCTCAGATTGTGGCATATCTTCGACTTATTTATAGCCAACTGGAAGTCCGAGTCACCTGGACGCTCAAAGAAAAAAAAAAATATTCACTAAGATATGCTACTATATGAAACAAGTTTAAAATGTTACTATAAAAATATGTAGATACAAGATTTAAGAAAATTTGTAGATTATAATATTATCTTAACATATGCTCGCCGGGTAGTGCTCGGATAAGTATGTTGTCAGTGGATCAATATGCGCCTTAAGCAAGTACAACGAAGCCTATGACTTGAACCATAACATGTACTGCTGGAGGGCTTATTGTACGTTAGCATAAGTGTCATCTATCATGACAATGTGATCTCTACGAGCCTCCCAGATATGTGTTGTTGATGATCAATCTAATCAGACTTTTTCCTATGCCATCGCCTCTTTTGAAGCTCGATCCATCTGAGCAACATCAATGCATGGTAAGTGACCAAACGGCGAACTCGTCGAAGGTGCCACTCCACCCTCTTCCAGCTGATCAAGGGAACACGCTAGCCATACAGCCTCGCCAGCAAGGCAAATATCAGACAGACGAGCTCTAATCAGAATATCGTACGGCTCCCAAGTCACCTGCATGTTTTAGTGGTTGTTACACAGTAGTATGGTAAAATTCAGATAAAATATATTTTAACATTTAAGAGTTATACTTGGCTCGAGAGTAGCCCATCAAGTTCATCCCAAAAAATTATGATATTACCGAATGACATCTGCCGCACATACCGTTCGTTCCACCTGAGTAAACCAATTTTCATACGCAAATCGCCATTTGCAACTCAAGATATTAAAACAATCAAAAATAGTTTAGTTTTCTAACCAAATCGATCGCCCATCGATTCTTAGGGTAGGAGATATGTAATGTTGGTCTTCCTACATGAAGTCGCCCCAAGAGACCGAGCAATCGAAGACAACCAGTATGTTGGCCTTCGTCCAGACTCATCCCTATATAGGTGTGCCAACATTATGCCGTCTATTGAGAATATGCTGAATGTTTCTAGATCTTCTAACAA
This sequence comes from Cymbidium sinense, assembly GCA_021442155.1. NCBI lineage: Eukaryota > Viridiplantae > Streptophyta > Magnoliopsida > Asparagales > Orchidaceae > Cymbidium > Cymbidium sinense. Next base: position 24,386,373 of record CM038220.1, on the reverse strand, counting down.
AGGAAGGTACTATAAGTGTACCTTTGACTCTGAAGTATCTGGAAGTAAGAAACTCAATAACACATACATCGAAATATCCACAAGTCCTTATCTCAGAGGTCGTATAAGACTCAAAAATGTCTAACCACTACCTAAGCAAACAGTTCCGAAGGCGTGCTTGGCCCATCCGTAATGTAGAATGGATCATCGTCATGATACAAGATTCAAATGGGATGTCCACCTGTAGCTCATCGCAAAGAATCGCCAACTCGCCATCGCTCTCCAACCGGACGATCCGGTCTATCCATCTATGCGAATCCAAAGATCATTGCAATGTCGTCACGCCATCTCACCTACAACGAAATGGAAAGTGTTATCCGGGAGACCAACGCTCAACTAACGCCGTCAATAAGTGATGGTCAAGTCTAATGTATCGCATTTGGCTAATACAATGAAGCCCCAGTGCGTGGAAGACAACTATGAACCGTGGGCAGGTAACGGGCCACTCTCTAAGCATAAGAAGATGTGAAGCTGCCTCCAAAATAGTACCCTGCAATATAAAAAATCTCTGTCAAGCCAAGTTGATCAATTAAAATATTATAATAAAAAAAGCTTGAAAGTAAATTCATCGAATCTGATGGTCCTATGTCGTCATGCAAGTACGCTGGGATGGACCTCAAGGTGAGATCGTGCGTCGACCAAAGACGCTTCTCGCCAACGTCTAGTTGGCTTGGAAAGCTCATCAGCCATCGTACCTGTAAGAAGAAAAACAAAATGAGATACTGTTGGAAGACGGTAATATTAAAATTGTGCAAAAATACGGAAGAAACAAGAAAATCCCTAGAGGTTATGTACATGTTATTTTTCTACACTATCCATACTAACATTCTACTAGTAGGGTTGTGTGGACACGATGTCCGATAACGACCAACTGATTTGCAAAAACTGCACATACGAGTGCTCTGTACTACGCTATCGTCTATTGTGCTCTTATATCTACTTGATTGTGGCCTACCTGATCTAACTTTAACAGTTGGTGGCAGCAAATGATAAAGTCATCGCTTCGCATCGAAGTCTGACTAGTTATTTCGATGTTGACCTACATATATGTTTGCATAAGTCAAGATAAGCCAACAAGTCAAATTCGACTTGAGGCAAATAAATGAGGCAAAAAAAATGGATGTCAAAATTAAATGACCTCCGATTGAAGAATGAACTTCATCGCGCATTCGTAACATCGAAATTGATCGATATAAATATTAACTTGATGATCAATCATCGCTCGAGTCATCAACGCGCTGCATATCGATCGGAGACGCCGAGGGACCAAACGACCTCTGCTCGAAAATTGATCACGCCATCGGATTTGAAATGTCAAAATATATCAAATAAGATCGTTTCTACCAATTCAAGTCCGCAAAATTGAGCCAAAAGTAGCGCATTTTGAGTGAAATGATCCACTTGCCGATCAACCAAATGGCTGACAGAAATGGACATTTATCAGATTCATAACGATGAAATTATTATTTGATATATATATATATATATATATATATATATATATATATATATATATATATATATATATATATATATATATATGATGATTTACTAGTGAAATTATAAAAAAAATGCAAAAGAAAAAAAAAAGTAACTGAAAATGCAACAGCTCCCCTCATTCTACATTCTCTCTCATTTTCTCTTTACTGTATTCTCTGTCTCTGCATACAAGATAATTCTCCTTTTTTTTCTGAATTTTTCCTCCGCCTCTCTGCTGTCCCAGGTCCTGCAAAGCTCCATCCCAGGCCGCTGGTGCTTTTCCTGTCGCTGCATCAACCCATCGCCGAACTCGCTACCGCGTCCGCGCGCTATCCTGCCTCCCGCGATCCGCTTCTATGCTGACCCAGCTCTGCTCTGCTCGTTGCCGCTCTGCGTCTGTGACCACGCGACCCGCTCTGACCTGCTCTGTTGCACCTGTTCCACGCGCAGCCTGCTGAGGGCACGTCTGCACCTGCGCTCCAACCCTAACCCGCCGAATCGACCCGTCGGCCCGCTCTCCCGACCTGCGCAGTTTTTCCTCCAGCCTACTCTGTTCCGGCCCGAAGCTGTTCTGATCCGTGCAAAGGCCCGTGGCTCCTTCTCACGGCCCATCAGTCCATTAGCTCATTACATTCCTTGGCCCAGCCCACTAACCTGCATCCAGCCTTCCTCCACAGCCCACCAGCCAGTGGTCCGTTCTGCACAATCCAGCACAAACCTCGCCCACCAGCCAGAATCCATCTAAATTTCATTGCTTTGCCGAATGGGAAGAACATTATCAAGAGAATTATTCTTTTCGATTGCCAGACTATCGTAATTGCCTCGCTTTCACTCTTCAATCAAAGAACATCATCAAGAGGAATTCTTCCTGCTTTAACATCAGACCCCCCACCTTCCACTTTTCTATAATCTGGAGAACATCACCAAGATAATTCTTCGATTTTCGACGAAGATTCCTCTTAAATTTTCTACCTCACCAATCTGGGAAGAACATCGTTAAGAGAAAATTCTTCTTTTCATTTCTTGTTTTTTACCCTACCTTCACAAAGGGAAGAAGAGAATTCTTCTTCGATTTTCTAGATCACATTCTCGCTTTAACCTTCCAACCTTCGCAAATCATGGGAAGAACATCACAAGAGGCGAATTCTTCTATTTTCGCCACACTCACCTTGCATTCCCAATCGATACCAAACCTTGTTATCTTGTTACAGAAATAGTCTAAAAATACATCAAAACATGTGTGATCTGAATGAATATATATATATATATGCTATTTCTTATCAGATATTTCTTTAAGTTTGAGAGGCAATACTGGGATGAAAAATAAGTTGTAGTGCAAGAAGACATCGCCACATGCTCAAGAGCATCGAAGAAGCCAACACTTGTTGATGTAACTTCCCATGAATTTAAATGTCAATTAATTTTAAACTTAGAAAAAAAAGGGGAATGAATATATTGCATATGTCTTCCCTTTTGTGCTCAAGAGGCTGACGATGAAAAAGCGGTTGTGGTGAAGAAGACACCTCTTCAAGAGGCATACCAAGTAAGCCAAAACACCTCTGATGCAACCCCCTGCATGGGGATGATGCCGGGAGGCTACTAAAATTGCGTCAAATCTTTTGAGTTAGGAAAAATGGAAGAATGAAATGAACTGACTTAAGACTAAGTAAGGAAACTACTAATTTTGAATTAAAAGCGTCAAACAAAAAAGGGGGGAAAATAGAATGACATATGACAGACATAAAAGTAAAACAAAACAAAAGAATGATGAAAAGCACTTGCAAAATTTATTTGATCAGAATTGAAAGCCTACTAAAGTTCCTAACCTCCCTTTCAAATGCCCTAACTCTAACCCTTCAAACAAATGGAATGGAATAGAGACTCTCTTGGCCTTATTTATATAAATTAGAAGAGGTAGTAGTATGTTGTTTTCAAAAGAATAAAAGAAGGAAACCAAGTTTGAACAAAAGAGGGGAAAATGAGAATTACTTTGAGTAATTTTTTAAAAAAAATAATAAGTTACATTATCCTTTGAACCTAGCTTCAAAATGCATTCTTCTCCACGACTCAACTCTTGTATAAGCAGAGACAATACTAAACCAAAATCTATAAAAATCATAGAGCTTTCCTTCAATACATAAATTAAGGAAATTTCTTTCTAATTATGATTTTTAAAATCAAAGAAATCACTAATTAGGTGAAATTTTTTAAGTTATAAACACTTATATGTGCTCAGACATAGAGATTTTAAGTGCAAAAATTTTAATCAAAATGTTACGCAGTAGTTGGAATTAAATAAAAAATCAAATCAATCTCATAATTCACACAAAATTACCTAAAATTACTATAAACACACACCCCCACACTATGTTGAATGCTTAAATTCAAGTGTAGGATGCTTTGCTTCTTAGTCTAGAGGGTCCTAACAAAACCTAAAAACCTATAATAAGAGTTTCAAATCAGTGAAATATTTGATAAATTGATTTTGTCAAGTGACAGTAGATTTAATCCTCTGTTAGTAACTAAACAGAGTTGATAGGATCTAGAGTTCTTAAACATGTTCAAATTAATCAATTTTTCAAATCAAATTAATCAACAATCTAAAAACTGCTTAAATGAAATTCTATCATTAAAAAAAATTTAAATCAAACATAATATATTCAGCTTTAACAACTATTTATCAGGGGTGATAAATTAAGAAAACTCTAGCTCACAAAGGAGCCAATGTCAAATCAAGTGTTATGCTATATTCACTCTCAATCAATCTCATGCCGCATGACGGGCGTCCCTGTCATTGACCAAGAGGCTCCACGATAAAGTTACGCCTGAGTCCTCGATCGGTGGTTTGGCGCCCAGCTCCATTATATTACGATCACGCACCGTAGATGTTCCCAAATGGCTCCCTTTGAGTTGTGAATCATAGGGTATACTTGATAAAAACAACCCTCTGTCAGCTAAGGTAGACTTAAGTCTGTCTTAGACAAACACCACCCCAGGTCTACAAGGATTTCTTGACGACGTAACATGTGTTGATAAGGATCCTTCATCGTTACCCTCCTCTCACGACTAAGTAGACTGTGGGATGCCGCCTGGATGACGGAATCATGGGATCTAGATGCACATCAACATTCTCCCAACCATCCGATTTAAGCTAAAATGATGAATTTCATATCTTCTAAAACTTTATAGCCGCTACTATACGCTATTTGATTTATCTAATGACTAACCTTAATCAAAAGTTCTCTCACTTATCGAGGGGGGTAATTAACTATAGGCTTGCTATAAGAAACCCGGAACTGATCTAAAGTCCTCACCAAATGAGGGCAAAATCGGTAGTGTATCTACTTCTCTATTTCTCAAAATTACACCGACGCTTTAAAACATTTTTCATAAGAGGTCGATGACAATTTTCCAGATTTCTAGACTGCTGGGGACAGGATTCTCTTTCCATCTTTGGCTAGTCAAATTTAAACTATAGTAGAAAAGCATAAAAAAATTGAAATGTAAAATCAATTATCAATGAAACTAAATCTAAGCTAACTATGCCATTATGATTAATCTTTGTTTCAGATATCGATGGATCTTCGTAACACTATTTATCATGCTAGGTTTCGAGCAAAATCCATCTAACTAATGTTGTAATCAATACTAGGGATGTTAGAGTTATTCACTTTGATAGTGTACTTCACCATCACCACCAGCAAATAATCCCCACCTAAAGCATCATATCGCATACACACCAACTGCAATGGAGGAGAACAATTGGAATAACCACTCATTGTATTGAGGTTCTAAAAGAGAGCCTTTGTACTTAAAAGATTGATTTATTTTGAGGCCAATCATGAAGAGAACCTTCACCGAAAGTTTTAGTCATACCTGTGAATGTGCCAACTCTTTCAATTGAACCTTTCGCACTAGAAAGGTATGATACTAAAGCCTCATCTTCTGGAGGAAAATTGAGTAGAAGGCAAAGGAGAAGAAACACTAAACTACGAGCTCAGTAGTTGTCTGAATCACAAGTCATACAACCAACCTTACAACCAAAAGCGAGTATTTCTATCTCACAATAAATTTGAAAATTTTGAGATGGTTGAGAAAGAATAGCTCTAATGGTGATGTTAAATAGTATTTTTTGGGCTCAACAGCAGAAATAACATGAAGCTCTATCTACTCGAGGACATAAAGTTATGAAGATTGTTAAAGAAAAATATCTTATGAAGAACATGTATCAAATAACAATTATCAAAGAAGTCAAAAATGCTCCACTACAAAAGCTACAATCACGGTAAGAGCTCAAGACTCTAAGCAATTCCTACATGGTGAGCATCATGACACCGAACCGATGTTGAATCACCGAAAGGTCCCGAAAAGGAAAATAAATATGGTCTGAGCCTTGAGAAGAAGTAAGGATGCGTAAGCTTCTTCAATTAGAAGCAAGCTAGCCCAACGATAGTGGGGAAAGAGAAATATTGAACCGCATGCTCAACAGCTATTGTTCAAGCAAAAATTGTACAACCAGAGGTAAAACTAGAAATGAGTGTTTCAATCCATAATAAGTTTGACAACCTAAGATGGGTTAAAAAGGAATAGCTCTCGGGTCAAATAAAACAATCCTTCTAGACTCGATAATATCGTTCTAACTTCTATAGTGAGAAAACTCAAACCAGATATGCAAGAGTGTATTGGGTCCTCAAAGTTGCTAAGAAGAAATGGGAGATGAAAAAAAATACAAAGGTCCTATCCTTAGAAAGACTAGAGTTGCTCCTCTAAAGAGACCTCCTTTTATAGCCCTGACGAAATGTCTACTAATTCAAGTCTCGCACGGTGAGCATCGATGCATGACACTTAGACCACATGTCTAAGAATCCGTGGTCGAAAGGTCCCAGCAAATAGGTGAGCAAATTTGGAGGCCAAATTCTCGAAGTGAAATTCCCTTATAAATAGACAACAGCGTGACATCTAGACTGTACTCCCACAAAATCCACTCCTCATGCTAAAGTATTTAGAGCTGAAGTAGTCTTGCCACTTGAAGTTGAACTACCTTCACTCTGAGTAGCCATTCAACATAATTCTCACTCAAGATGAGAATATCTATCTGGATGTGAGAATTTGATGAACTTGACGAGGTCAGACACCAAGCTCAACAAAATCTAGAAGTCTACCGAGGAAAGATGTTTAAAAGCTTCGTCATTATATGTTATCTCACAAGATTACCTTCATCTCGAGGATCGATCCGCTGAAGTACTTGATGACAAGACCAGCGTTGACAGTATTGCTTCTACAATTTTATATCACATATGTCTTGCAGAAAGTAGCGAAGGGACAAGTCTTAGCAGATTTTCTAGCTGCTCATCCCATCCCTATGGACTTTTCTCTTAATGATGATTTGCCCGATGAGCAAATTATGCTCATTCATGAAAGAGAAATAATCACAAATTTGGGAAATGTACTTTGATGGAGCATCATCGATCAAACAAGTCTAACATCTAAATTTCTCAAGAGCAAGAGCAGAATCATCATCTTCATAACTCAGAGGGATAATGAGATGATCATATAGATTGACCGAGCTAAGAACTAATAATGAAGTCAATATGAAGCATTAGTGAGCCTTGAAGAAGTTATTTTCATAGTATTCGTAACTTGTATATTTTAGGATTCTCGCCTTATTATAAATCAAATACTTTGCATTTATAGAATTAACAAGTTTGAGTTAGCTTTCTATCACAAGCGAAGTTCTTGAGCTTATGAAACATATACCAAATATTACACTAACTCGAAGTCTCTTGATAAAGAAAGCTTTAAAGCAAACTAGCTAAGAAAAATGACAAGTAAGGAA